>CALZFC010000370.1:40000-47186 GCA_945643635.1 Allodiplogaster sudhausi
GGGTTTTTACCGAACATATTGACCATAATCGTAGAATGTACACTGTTGTGATAAAGGAGCATTTATTTTAGTTTCTGAATGTGTAAACCAGTATGCCGTGCTTATCGGTAAACTGAAATATTTATGTGGCCTTGGTTGTCAGTTTCTAAACTTTGCGTGAAGTCCTCTTTAATGCTTTTCCATGGTATAATAATTGAATCTAAAATTGCGTCTTGTATAGGAAAGCGGCGGAGATCGAGGATGGCTTCCCGAAACCCATTCGATGACGACTATGGACAGGCTTCCTCCAATGCTCGTGAGTTTTGCTTTTTGTGATGTTGGAATAAATGTAAGGAATAGATTCGTTGCCATTGATTGGGTTAGGCTTATTCATTTATTTTAACTCTTACTGATTAAGATGTCTAAATGATTGCAGCAGTGAAGAGCTACCGTAAGAACAAGTCGCCCGAGGATGAGATGGCGTACTACGAGCAGGAATTAGAAAAGTTTGAAAGAATTTCGTAAAATTATTTATTGATTGTTATAAAATTCGTTTTTTTTAAGAAATTTTGCTAAATTATTTGTTGAAGCAAATATACTAAAATTAATTTGTTTAACGGCTAAAATGTGTTTTAATACTTGCAATAAGATGTGCCTAGTGGACATGGTTATGTCTCTGGTTCATGTTCTCTTCTCCTTGAAGGATCATGCAAGAGTCACTGGACAGCACAGAGAGATCGAAGAAGCATCTCATCAACTCGGAGCAGATCGGAGTGGCCACCGCACAGAGTTTCACCTTGTTGTGGATATTGTTCTTTCTTATTCTCCTCTCTCTCTCTCTGTCTCTCTTTTTCTCTTTCTCACTCGCTTTCTCTCTCTCTCTTTCTCACTCGCTTTCTCTCTATTACTTCTCTATCCCCTTTCTCTCTGTCAATCTATTCATCCTCTCTCTCTCTCTCTCTCTCTCTCTCTCTCTTTCTTTCTCTCTCCTATTCTCACTCTCTCTCTCTCTTTCTCACTCACTTTCTCTTACTCTCCTCACACACACACTCTCTCTCTCTCTCAGTCAATGTATCCCTCTCTCCCTCCTTTCTTCTCTAGGAATTGGTGGAGCAGCGCGAGAAGCTGGAGAAGACGGAGCGGAACCTCGACGACATCCATCGGACGACCCAGCAGACTCAGCGCAATCTCAACAGCCTCAAGAGTGTCTTCGGCGGCTTCTTCAAGAACAAATTCAGGTGAGAGAGGAGTTGGCACAGTGCCAGAAATTAGATTTTAGTTATCTAAATTAAATAATTCCTTGATTTGGTTATTATTTATCAGAAAAGGAAATAGAAAAAAAACATGTCAGCAATAATTTTGTTAGTAATATAACAAAAACAATAAAATTAATTAGTAAAATAAATATCTTTTAGCCGCAAGCCAAGCGATGCTCCGGCCCCGACGGCTATGCCGCAGTCGAAATCCGCTGCACAACTCGCCAGCACTGCAGACTCCATTGTCAGTGATACCGTAATTCGCATGCACTAAAATGATATACTTTTCGAGTATCACGGAAGAGAAATGGCCGTAAGTAGACTGAATTCAAGGATAATGTATTAATTCACTTAAGAGAAATAAGATGACTATAAATGTGAGTTGATGCTTAGGAAATGATTATTTTGTGCTGTAATTAATTGAAATCTGTTGATAATGTATATTATGTATTTAAGTAGATGAATGATGAACATAAATGTTGAGCGCAACGGCTCGTCTCTGATGGCGGGCTCGTCGTCCACGCAGCACACCCTCTCCGACTCGTCTCGCACCGCCATCCAAGGCACTCGCTGGGAGGCATGGACAACCAGATTGACAGCAATCTCGGTCTGTTTCTCTTTTCTGCCAAATATTTTCATTTATTTTTTGCGGTTATATTGGTGCCTTTTTTAAAGGGAACCTCTATTTCTTCAAATATTCTGATTTTATTGTTTGAGATTATTGCAATTCACCATGCAAATGTATATTAGGAGACTCCGTAAAGTTGGCTTTGTTTTTCGATGGTTACAGATCAAGTGAGATATATGTTGGAAAGAGTTTTGTTTTTATTTTTTATTATTATTCCAAATTAATTTCTCTTGCAGATGACATGTCGGCGAATCTGCGCAATCTGCAGAAGCTCGGCCTGAGTCTGGGCACTGAGATCGAGGATCAGAATCGTATGCTCGATCGCATTCAGAACAAGGCCGAGCGCAATGATGTCATTGTACGCAACCAGGACCAGCAGGTACGGGGAAGAGGTTGCGAGGGGCGGGTTGGGTTCGTCGGCAGTTTGGCCTACCAATTGCTAAAGAACTGTAAACACACAGGACTTGAGATAACCAATACATGAATAACGAATATTTATTGTCGGCTAACATTTCGGCTTTTTTTTCTTTTATTAGCTTTTATTTTTCTCTGAGAGAACAAAGCGGGAGATTCGCGCTTTTCAGATGAAGAAGCTGCTTGGATACAAGCCGGCTGCTCCGGGATCCGAAAAGTCGTAATCTCTTCAAGAAGTCATCATCCATCCATCTACTCGCATTCCTTCCACAAGCTCTGCCCACCCGTCCGCCATGAGGCTGCGCCCCCTTTTGTATTATGACAGACTCGAGGCTTTTGTTTTGATTTCTCGGATCGCGCGATGCTTCTTCCTCATATAACATTCTGTATTCGTTTTCTCTTTTCTCTCTGAATTACGTGGAAAAGGAATAGGTGAGCTTTTGCTGGTTTCTCTTGTGTATGGCTAGTCGATTTACAACGGAGAAGGGAAAAAGATGCTATTGAAAATGGTGTTTTTTTTTGTATAGGGATTTAATTATATGCCACTACTCCCAATGATTCACATCATATTTTAGCTGCAGCGCTATCATTCATTATATGCATATGAGAAGAAATGAGCAAATAAGCAATAAAAGCAAGTAGATCTGCTGGCATTTTGGAGGCGCGAAAGGATGAAACGAGTAGGTTCTGTCTGTGTGTATTCTTTGGTAGAAGGTGTATATTGTGAATAGAAGTTCCTCCTCTCATCAGTTATTATTCATTCTCCTCTCATCATTTCAAACACTTTCATCGTCGTCTGTGATTGCGTCCGCGTCGATATTTGTATGACCTCGCTAAAATCTCTGCTTTCTCAATGAAGTTTCTCTATCGTGACTCGTGGTTCTATCTACAGTGGGAAACGGTGAGCCTCTAATGCTGGGTCCATGAGGCCATAATAGCCATCCCATTCACTCAGGATGGATGCATTATCGAAAAGTTTTTCTGCTGGATGTAGAAATGGCATGGAACGAAGGGATCTCACCGATTCCTTCACTTTATCCTCTCATTAAAAAAATACTTGTGAGTATAAGGAAGTTCTCAGACATTGGTTTTCACAAATACATTCAAATAGTTCTCTCTGGATCAAGAGCATTCTGGCGAAAGAATGGAACCAGTGTGAAAGATAGATCCAAGTGCGAATAAGACAATGCATAAATACACATTCTGTAACCCATACCTTAAATAAATAGACATTTGAAGACGAACAGGATACTTGGCAATTAGCCAATATGGCCGTGGCGATAATTTCCTGTGGGATAGGAACTCGTTCGGCTACATTCACTACGTACTATACAGATTATGTTTCTACAGAAGATGGGCTACTATTGTTATGGGTACTCTGAACTGAGGTACTATATGAGTATCCCCTTTGGAGGGGTACTCCTTACATTCCCGAGTACTTGGGTCCCTCTCCGCCCTGGGGGGTGACCCAGTTGATGTTCTGAGTCACGTCCTTGATGTCGCACGTCTTGCAGTGGATACAGTTCTGTGCGTTGATCTGCAGACGCTGTGTCTGGCCAGAAGGGTCCGACTCGGAGGGCACGAACTCGTAGACACCTTAAGAGAGAGAGAGAGAGAGAGAGAAAGAGAGAGAAGAACGAGGGAGAGAAAGGAAAATAGGGAGAGAAAGAGAGAAACACAGAGAGAGAACGAGGGAGAGAAAGGAAATTAGGGAGAGAAAGAGAGATACAGAGAGAGAGAGAGAGAGAGAAAGAGAGAGAAGAACGAGGGAGAGAAAGGAAAATAGGGAGAGAAAGAGAGATACAGAGAGAGAGAGAGAACGAGGGAGAGAAGGGAAATTAGGGAGAGAAAGAGAGATACAGAGAGAGAGAGAGAGAGAAGCAATAAGTAAGAATGTTCCAACCTGCGGGGCAGAATCGAGCCTCTGGACCGGCATACTTGTTCAGATTCACGTCGACTGGGACCGTGTCATCCTGGAAAGGGTATGAATTTATGGTGCGCTAAGGTACAGTAACCAGCCAACAAGAATCAACAACGTTATTAATACAGTAACATCAATCGTTACTCATCGTAAACCTTATATTTATTCCAAGGGGATTGAACTATGCCTGTGTACAAATTGAATTACATCTCAAAAGCAATACTCATTTTAAAAAGTAGACCTTGAGCGTGAGATGAGCTGGCTGGTTCTCTTCGTGATTGGTGCCAGTGAGCGAGACCGAGGTCAGGAGGTCGAAGGTCAACTGGCCGTCCGGCTTAGGATACTCGATGGGAGGGTGCTTCTCCTGCAAGATTTAATAAATATTCATATAAAAACTATTTAGGGTGAAATTTGTTAGCTTGTTCAAAACACCCATAAATTTGACTTTAAATGAAAAATAATTTATTTGGACTTTCTAATCAAATCTGTGCGCTAACTCCTCGCACTATCCTCCGGCCCCACTTCCCATTCTCCGGCCCACTCACCTTGGCCTCAGTCTTGGCGTTGTCGGTCTTGCCGTGCTGAAGTGTCCAGGGCTCCTTGCCACGGCCGAGCACGAAGAAGAGGCCAGTGTAGGCCATGCCGCCCAGCCAGCCTAAGAATATGCATTTTTAATCTAATATTTCATCTCCTTCTCTGGTTTTTCACAATGACCCTTATTAGGCTGGAGTCGAAACTCAAGCCTAATTTAAAGCATCTCGTACCTAATTTAGGTTGTTTTTTAGCCTAACCATTTTTGGTGATACAGACCGCAGCTCTTAGTGAGGCATTCTCCGCCATTTCGACATCAGAATGGCGGAGGACGCCACACCAAAATAATAAACTGGAGTTTCTCTGTTTTTTTCACAACTTGTCGTGTTCCAGTTATTGTTGTTTACGTAATGATGTTTTGTGATATTTTTCGTTATGTCAGATTGTGCGGCGTTTTAGTAGCAGGAATCATCACCCGCTCGTAAGAGATGTCGTCAAGCGTGCAGCTACGAAGACTCCAACTCTCACCTGGACATGAATTCTCAAGTTTGTTTAAATGTAACGTTATCTTTTTAGCTTTCAGCATTGTTGACTTCAATTGGGCCAAGTGCCGTTGGGCCAAGTGCCATGGACCAAGTGTCAGTTGGGCCAAGTGCCAGTTGGACCAAGTGTCACTTCACAAACGTAAGTTCTCCTTCTATATCTCTCCCTACTAAAACAAGCTTTAGTAATGAAGTAGAAATATCTTCTTGCAGTGCACTTGACTTCGATGTTTCGATCTGAGGTGTGTCCGATTGATTCGCCTGTCCCCTTCGCAGCCCTCCGACTTCCTCAGTCGCTTCATCCTCGACCTTCAGCTGCTCCATCTGACGTCAGCTTTTCAGCCCCCTCCCCGTGCATATATGACCTTTTTTGATTTGGTTCATATTACGTAGTCAAAACAGTGTTTTTTGCTTCTCTGTTAATATGTCTAGTATAGTGACCCCTTAATGCTTGTAAATGATTTGTTTGCTGTTTAAAGTTCATTTTGAAGTCGAGAGATAAAGTTTGCCACGTGTGCATAATTAGGCTCTAAATGAGTCCTAATTATGAGAATTCCGAGCCTAGTTATATGATTGTCAAGCCTAATTAGTGACCATTAGGTTCTAAGATCACTGAGAATAGGCTCGGCTCCAACCTAATAAGGCTCATTGTGAAAAACCAGAGTTTAAAGATGCGATAACAAAAATTCACCTTTTCCCCAGGCTATTTGGTAAATTAATATACATTTTTTGTAATACAAATAGAAAATGTAATGCGGATGTGAATATATAACACGATATCAAACCAAGGGAAGTGTTGAATGAGGGCCGAATGTTCCGGGATGCCTTGAGTTCCTTGAGAACGTAGCTCTCCTCGAGGGCAGGCCGGTACTCTTCAGGGTTGATGGCTGGCAAGGAAAAACATATAGTCTATTTCACTCTCTTTATACAGTTTAACTCCATTATCTCTCTCTCTCTCTCTCTCTCTCTATCTTGTTCTCAGCCACCACTGTGTGAGTATTCACCCTCCACTTCTCTGTTTCTCTCTTCCTTTCTCTCTCTCTCTCTCTCTCTCTCCACAAACTCGTCTCTGTCTCCAGTTTGGGGAAGATTGTCTCAGCAGCGACCATGCCACTCTTCATCGCGACGTGCGTTCCCTTCAGTTTGGAGACGTTGAGGAAGCCGGCCGAGCAGGCCGACAAGAAGACCGCCTGAACATTCAATTTTTCTTTTCTACTTTTATACTTGAATCTCACAACCATCTCGCTCTATAACTCTTATTTATTGAATAACTAAGGAAGCAAGGCAGGGTGCAGATCACACCGTTTAAATATTGAAACTGAAAAGATGGGAAGATTTAGGCCTAGCATCAGTAAGTGGCTCAGGAAAAGAATAATGCTATGGGCACCTGCTCGTAAAACATCGTCAAATAATTTAGCTCTTTCGCATTCTTCTCCAAGTCGGCTCTTGTTGATTTTCTTGCATCAAAAGAGCACAGTTCGACCGACGTAGGCCCTCTACCATAACCGCCAACCGTACCTGGGAAGCTGAGCTTCGGCACCGTCTGGTAGCCGCCTTCGTTGAGCGCGCGCGCACCGTACCCAATGCGCTTGCCGCCTTCAAGCTGTTTCCGGATGGATGGATGGGTCTTGTACCTGAAGAGGAGGGAGGAAGGTTGGTGACAGGCAGATTTAGAAGGAGGAAGTGAGATAGAGAGAGAAGGAAGAGAAAGAGAAAAGGAAGGAGTTAGACAGATAGAGAGCGAGAAAGGAGGAGGAGGAGAGAGAGAGAGAGAGAGAGAGAGAGAGAAAGAAGGAGAGAGAATGAGAGAGAAATCGAATTAGTTAATTTTCTAATGTGGAAAAAATTTAAATGATGAGGAGTTAATAATGCAAGTACTCAATAATTTTTTTACTTATTTGAAATTACAATACCA
>CALZFC010000371.1:0-35374 GCA_945643635.1 Allodiplogaster sudhausi
AAAGAGAGAAAGAGAGAAAGAGAGAAAGAGAGAAAGAGAGAAAGAGAGAAAGAGAGAGAGAGGGAATAAACGCGTATTTCCCCATATCATCACCCCTCCCCCTTTCCTGACCTGAATGAATCCAAGTGGAAAGTCGCTGGTTCTCGTCGCGATTTGCTTGTGCCTCAGGCGGTCTCTGGCCAGATCGCGTTGCCAGTCAATCGTGTGGAAGTCGCCGTATTTACTGAGCAAAAAAAGGAAGCTTATATTTCAGAACTTCTATATCTAATTTTATTCACTTTTACTCCATGCTGTCTTATTTCTTGATGTCTTTTAAATAAGCACTTCTTTTCAACAATTCTTTTTTATACGCAAGGAATCAGACAGGCATATGCTGGCTTTCTATTAATCACATGCAATAAGAGCCCAGAGAAACACCGTGTAAAACATCACCGTTTATTTGCCAAAGTCAGGGAGTATTTTGGTACTGCTTGAAATATACCCTTCAAAGGGCATCACATGAGTGGGATACCACGAATTTCCCCGGCTCAAGCATTAATATACGTTAGACGAAGGCAAATAGAGACGGGGGTATCCCTGGCTTTTGAGGAATAGAGTAGCGAGGGAGAGAAGAGAAGAGAATGATAAATAGAGAGAGAGAGAGAAAAAGAGAGAGAAAGAGAGAGAGAGAGAGAGAGAGAGAGAGAGAGATCCCAATTTCGCTTTCCTGCTCTTTAAAGAGCGATCTTTCAATTTTGAAATGCGTCTATTCATCTGTTCTTGACATTCATCAGGCTGGATAGGGAACACTAGAGGGCGAGTGAAAGTGAGAGGAGGAGAGAAGAGAGATAGAGAGAGAGAGAGAGAGAGAGGAGAGAGAGAGAGAAAGAGGGAGAGAGAAAGAGAAAGAACGTGTCGATGAGCTGGAATTAAAATACATAGTAAACAGCACGGGCCAGGAGCATATTGATAGGGTAGTTGGGCTGCGCTCCTTTTGATGAATGAATGAAAGCAGAACATTGGAAATGTAAGTGGCAGTAGGAAGAGAGGAGCAACTCTCTCTCTCTCTCTCACTTTTCTCTCTCTCTCTCTCATTCTCTACCTATCTCCCATTCTCTGTTGCATCGCGACCAGCTTGAAGCTACTTTTTAATGAACAATCAACAAAAACAAAGTGGTGTTCACGAATACAACATCTCCCCGTTCTTTGACTAATTCATTGTCCCTCTCTCTCTCTCTCTCTCTCCATCTGTCTCTCTCTCTCCATCTCTCTCTCTCTCTATCCTTTTCTCATCGTCACAACCAACTTCTTGATCTCAATCGCTTAAACCGAACTCAGTCAGGGTGCTTTGTGAGCCAACAACCCCAAAAAGAGTTCGCCTTTTCTCTCACGTTTGTGCACTAGCAAATTTGTTCCTTCTTCGTTGACACGTAAGAAATTTCATTTCATATTTTAAATTAATTTTTTTTAAATATACCAACCCTTTTTTTTAAGAATATACCAACCTTTGTTTAAAAAGAATATACCAATCTTCTTTTTTTAAGAATATAATAACATTTTTTTTGTAGAATATACCAACATTAAAAAAAATAATTATTATTAACCTAAACACCGCTTGACTCTGCTCCATCGCTGAGTCCTCCTCGTCTGGCTCAAAGATCCGTGAGGCTCCAGAAGGATTGTACACAGCGACTCCGTCTAAAATAGGCGAAAAAATTATTAGTTTATTTAAAATTAAAAGATAAGTTTACTCCAAATTAAAATGTTACTTCATTCGAAATTCAAACAATAGATCAATCTGAACCATGTTATATGCTCGTTTAAACATACGCCTTTAGGCAACACATCAGAAAAACACTCATCTCGCCTGCAACATCATCCTCTTTCTTTCTCTCTCCTCTATCCCCCTCTCACTCTCTCTCTCTCCTCAATCCCCTCTCTTCTCTCTCTCTCTCCTCTATACCTCTCTTTCTCTCTCCTCTATACCTCTCCTTCTCTCCTCTATTCCTCTCTCTCTCTCTCTCTCTCTCTCCCTCTTCTCAACCACCTCTCCAGCAATAACCCTGCTAGGACGAGCTTGAAATGCTTCATCTTTATAGAACAGGCGCTTGGCCATAAATCGAAAAGGTCCTTGGGGAGCAATATATTTTTTTTTCTACATTCTGCTCATGATAAACAACTGCTTCCCAAATGCAAAATAAAATAAAAAGAAATTTTCAGCTTATCACAAGAGAGCAATTAATGCAGAAACAAATACGATAAAATTTCGCATGAAGGCAAAAGATTATGGATCGTTGGCTGGATGGAATAGGAAGAGGGCTCCTTCTACTTCTCTATTTCTCCTTCTTCCTCTCCCTCCCAACCTCTACCCTGGAAGTAGCAATAGGGCGCTGTAACGTGGAAGTAAAAGGAAGGTGAGGGGGGAGGCACAACTCTCATTCACATTAACCTTGTACTCCAACTTGTGCACCCTTTGAGAGATTACACGAATAATCTAATCAATCAATACATGGCCACGCCCCCTTCGTGATTCAACTTGAAAGAGCACAGTGGAACAGTCGCTAAATTTGGGCACATTCTGGGAGGAAAGAGAGAGAGAGAGAGAGAGAGAGAGAGAGAGAGAGAGTACTAGAGCTATTAAAAGAGGGAGAGAGAATGAAAGAGTGAGAGAGAGAGGAAGAGAGAGAGAAAGGGAGAAGGACAAAACAGGTGTGTGTGGAAACAGTCGATTGGTGGTGAACTTCTTGAATGATGGCGAGAGTGTAGGGAATTGACAGACACGAGAGAGAGAGAGAGAGAGAGAGAGAGAGAGAGAGAGATTAGAGAGGGAGACTAGATTGAAGAGAGAGAAACAAAGAATAAGAGTAGAGAACAAAGAAGAGGTGACAAAGCGGCTCAGTGAACGTGGGAGATACACAGCGGAAAACAGGAAAGAACGCACGGTGTGCGTTGAGAGAATGGAGAGAACGGAAGATGAAAGAGAGTGAGAGAGAGAAGGAGAGAGAAAGAGAGAAAAAGGAGAGACAAAAGAGAGAGAGAGAGAGTGTGTGTGTGAGTGAGAGAAATAGAGAGAGAGAGAAAGAGCAAGAGATAGACAAGGACAAAGAACGAAAATGATAGAGAAAAGGTAGGAGGTAGCACAGACGGAGAGAGCTAGGGAGAAATGGTATATGAAGGGAAAGCAAACGGAAGGCCACCGCGGGGAATGATAGAATGTGATGAGGTGAAATGAAGATATTCGGAAAGACAGCGAGAACGGAGAAAGCGAGAGAAGAGGGGAGAGAGAGAGAAAAAGAGAGAATGTGAGAGAGAAAGAGCGATAGAGAACGGGAGAGAGCGAGAGAAAGTGAGAGATTGGTGGTAGAGAGAGAGAGAGAGAGAGAGAGAGAGAGAGAGAGATAGAAGTGCAATCACGGAGCAAAAGAAAGTGATTCGGTGTCTGCACAGGGGTGGGAGGGGGTTATCGCCCGCTTCACCTCTGGGTTGAATGGGGAAAGGGGTGGTGGTATGGAAGTTATAGAAGGAGATGCAGAGGGGACAAGCCGAGTGCTAGCATAGAATGGAGAGAAAGAGACTAGAGGGTGGTTAGAGAGAAAGAGAGAGAGAGAGAGAGACTGAGAGTGAGAGAGAGAGAGTGTGCGAGAGAGAGATAAAGAGAGTGAGAGAGAGAGAGAGAGAGAGAGAGAGAATGGTCAAGAGGGGCAACGACATTTCAGTTTACATAAACAGTCACCCACCCGCGGCTATTCTCTATGGGGAAGAATGAGCGCGCATAGCGTCATCTTCTAGAATAACTATTCGGATTTGTTTCTACAGTCAATATTTCTTTTTTGTTATTTCAAAAAAACATGCATGGTATCTGTATATAGAAAATCGAATATCCCAAATCGTACGAATTTGCCGGTTATTAGACATTTTCCTTCTTCTTCTTCTAGTTTTTGCTCTCAAATTTCTCCCGTGATTTATTTTCTCCCTCTCTTTCCGTACTTTCTTTCTGTTTTGTCCTTAAGAGTTAAATTAAATTAAATTTCGGTTTTTTTCTCGCTTTCTTTCACATAATACTAACGAAAGGTATCACAACGGGCGGAAACCTTTGTAATCTTTACATAGTCTAAATAAAAGATATCATTCTTAAATGTGATATTTGATTTGAATTGTTACTATGATCTTTATCTTCTCATTCCACTTGTGATTCCTGTATTCCCTTTATGATGGGATAGTGGCGGGCATTCCTCAAGGACTATCGTCAATGGTCACATGGTCCTTTGATTTCTTATCATCCTCAATCTCGATCTCTCCCGTCTCTTTCCCTCTATCACTCTCTATCTCTCCATCCCTCTCTTTATCACTCTCTCCTTTCATTTTCTCGCTTTCTCCCTCTCTTTTTCTCTCCCTCTCTCTTCTCTTCCTATCTCTCTCCTTCTCTCCCTCCCTTTCTCTCCACCTCGCTCCTCTTCCTATCTCTCTCTCTCTCTCTCTCTCTCTCTCTCTCTTTCAATCTCGCAACCCCCCCTTTCTCTTACCTCCACTCGTGTCCACATGAACAGTCGGTGGCTCATCGTCATCTACGTCATCGTAGAAGTCCCGGTTGCGTCGGCGTTCCATTGTCGCTGCTCCTCCACCTCAACCACAGAAACCGTCATTTATGGTCCTCCACGGAAAATAACGTAGTATATAAACTTCATTTAGGGACCCCAACGGAAATACTGTAGCATACTCAACGGAAAATACCGTAGTATAAAAAAAGTTTTTGAACTACCGTATTGCCTTTTCCTCACAACGTTGTCGTCAATATAATTTTCTCACTAAGCTTATCGCCTTCAACATATCTCGCTAATGAAATAAACGAAATGTTGCTCGTTGTAATGAAATTTGCATCTTTTTTCTAGGCACTGCTGTCAAATATTTTCCTTCCTTTTTTTGAAAGAAGACTTCCTAGACCTAGTATTTTCCTAGCCTTATCGTCAGAGTTCGAAAGCTAAGCGATTGTTGAATCTAATATACTTTTAAAGGCCACTAATTAATGATCTAATCTTTTTCGTGACACAACAATATCGTATATTCCATAAATGAAACACGCCAAAATAACTTCAATTGAAAAGTCTACGGTACCTGGTGTCATTATTTCTTGATAGGATCGCCTTATCTTATTTCTTAAGTAGCTTTTCGATGACTTTTTAAAAATTATTATTATAAATACCTGGTACGTTGGTGAATCGCCGATTAGAAACACCACTTGCTGAAGGCGCGCGAACCGGAGAGGAAATGAGAGAAACGGACTCTCGAGTTCTTCCTGGAGAAAATGGTACACTTTATTTTTATTTATTTACTAAGAAATCATGCCTAGAAATATATTCCGGTTTTATAATGATAAAAAGTATGAATCATTAAATTATATAAACTTTTACATGCGATTTTGTATTAGCCATTTTCATCCCAAGAAGAGTGTCATACTTGTGATAAAAGGAATTACAACGTGTGAAAAAACACGTCATCTTAATGTTTTTTTCAAATAAACATAACGGGCAAAATGTAAAGTGTAAAGCTAAAGAGTGTAAAGCTAAAGAGGGCAATCATTTTATGAGTAGTACATATCCCGTGGTAGAATCTTAGTGAGAGCTTAGGTAAGCCTATTAATTACCTTTTACTCTTATCTTAAAGAGACAAAATCTATAATCACGGTTGACTTCTGTTCGAGTTTGAATAAGCGATAATTCGAAAAATAGTGAATGAAATAGTGAAATGACCTCAGATCCACCGACGCCTGCCCAGCGACTCATGAACCGCGTAAGAAGGTCGCCGGCGCCGCCGCGGAGAGCGTGGCCGTTAGAACTCGACGATTCTCGGGTGCGGAAGAAGGAGGGGCCAGGACGGTGCCAGAGGGGACTGGTGGGCAGATGGAGAAGCTGCTGCTGCTCGGCTGAATACTGGAGCGTCACGACGGTGGCCATTATCCTTTGGCACGGTGCCAGAAGTCAGGGGGGAATTCCGTGCGGGACCAACAGTCCGGGGGAATTCCGCGCGGGACCTTTCTTGGCAGCGGGCCAAAAAAAGTCAGGACAGCACCCAACCGATGCCCGATCAAGGAGTAAACACTGATTGTCTTATCAGAAGGAGATATGATCAGCAAGGACTCCCTTGTCCTCGCTCCCTCGCGAGTACTACCATCGCCAGGCACTCCTCTGCCCGTTTCTCCTTCCCCCTACCCGCCAAAGATGGGTGAAGAAGGTGCACAGAAGACTAGCAAAACGCGGAAAGCGCGAAGATCACAAATTGGCATCATTATTATCAGTATATCATCAGCAGACGGCCGTGACAGAGGAGGGGAATAACCAGGACAATCGAGGCCCGATTTCAACGACAGAAAAAAGGTCAGGGCCGAAAGTACGCTATACTTCAAATGGGGGCGAGCAACCCTTTCAAAGCATGCTTAATAGACAAAATAGAGTAATCATATTAGAAACAAACCCGGGACGATCAAGTTTCTAACGCTGAAATAAAGAAAAGAATCGATCAAAGTGAAACCACGCACAACCATACCAAAATCATTATCCATGGCGAAATGAACTGATGCAAATAAAGCGTGCGAAAAAGAAGAAAATGAAGAGGCACATAGCAATGCAGCCTTTGAATTTCAATTAAGACGAGGAAAAACTTCTTCCGGAAAACGTCGAAACGTGCTGGAGGAGGAAAGGCAATTAGACATCAAAATAATCATCAAAAGGGCAAGGGAAAATAAGACTCTGGCCTTGAAGCTTGTTTTCCATGATTGACAACAAAAGTGAGAGAGTGGAATCTCTCGAGGTAGAGAAGTAGACGGGCGAGAGAAATAGCACAGGGCCGTCTTGCGTCTTGCGTGTTTTTGTACCCTTTTAATCGAGCTAATCCAAGAAGTGCACCGGGCATGCAAGTCAAGGAAACACCAATTATTCTCGGCAAGGCACCCAAATGGATCTTTCAGCTGCAAAAATATGCGTGTTGTTTATGGAAAGAATAACCGCTCTTTTTTCATTCTACTCATCAATTAATCAAACTACGAGTCCAGTTTTATCTTTAACTAGTTATAAAAATATTTGTTCATTCAATTTTTCTCTACTTTCTTTTTCTCGCTCTCTCACAGTCTCTCTCTGTCTCTCTCAGTCTGTCTCTCTCTCTCTCTCTGTGTCTGTCTGTCTCTATCTATGTTTCTCTCTCTCTCTCGCTTTCCTCCTGCCATCCTCTGCCTTATAGCTACATTTCACTTCTCAGCTCTCACTCTCTGTCCTTTCTATCTATTGCAAAAGTTCCTTTCCAAGAATGCTTTCGTTAGGAGTACGCAGCAATTTCATGTCTCTTTCCAGTATAACAATGTATGAATGACTAAATATCCATGCACTTCGTCATACAATTTAGTGAATCTTAAGGTTTGATATCCAACCACAATACAATCCTCTCTGTCAGGTTTCTATCATTTTCCTTCATCTGCTAGACTGATCGTGAGTATTCTTACCGCACAGTATTCTTTCTATGTCTCTTTCATATTTATATAATAATTGTAAGTACAAGTCTTAGTTATTTATTGTTCTCATTCTGAATAGCTATTACCAGTAATATTACAAGGTTTTTATGCAATTCAATGTTGACATTCTTAGAGAGAGAGAGAGAGAGAGAGAGAGAGAGAGAGAGATAAGACAGCGAGAGGAAAAAGACAGACAGACAGAGAGAGAAGGAGAGAGAGAGCAGATAGAGAGAGAGCAGAGAGAGAATAGAGAAGCAGAGAGAGAGAGAGAGAGAGACTCGCTATTTCTTTCCGATCGAGAGTGGCAGATCAATGAGATTCTTCTCCTTGTTGCCGAGGACGGTCGCGTTGACCTCAGCCAGCTTGCCAAGGCCTCCGATCGGGTCTTTTGTCAGGTCGCCGACCGCCTTTGTCGGATCAGTGACGACCGCTTAAAAAACGATCAGTAACTGGAGGAGATTTTAAAAGGTAATCAATAAGTATTGACTCGGTCGATTGTCATTTGTCACATAGTGCCTAAATGTGAGAGGTGGCCCAAACGATACTCTCTCTCTCTTCTCTCTCTCTCTCTCTCTCTCTCTCTCTCAGTCTTTCTCTAGCTCTGTTCTCGTTCACTCACTCTCCTTCCTGCTTTCACTCTTCCTCTCTATGTCTCTCTCTCTATGTCTCTCTCTCTCTCTTTCTCCGTACTTGTGACTTTCTCGAGCGTGCCATTCTTCAGATTTTCGACAGTCGTGAGCGCACTGGTCGGATCCGTGACGATTCCTAAAAGAAAAAAAATTGATTTTTGGTCTTACATCTTCTCTTCCGCTAATTTATTTTTGATTTTCCCCCGCACATCACGATTGGTTGTTTGCGAAAAGTCAGTAAGATTAGGATTTATTTTAATTTAATTTGAAGAAAAAAATACATCAATTTCAAACCGGTGACTGTGTCGAGCGGATTGGTGCCGCCGAGAAGCGTGACGTTGAGGTCGAGCAGCTTCATTGGAAGCACAGCGTTCTTCTCCTTCATGACCTGAATAGGATATAACTGTTTGTTGCTTTCTTTTCCAATTTAATGTTTTTTTTATTAACTTACCCATAACTCATGTTTGAATTCGCGCCATTTTGCCTGATACAAGGAAATATCAAATGAGATAATCGACCTTGCCGATGACGTCCGGCTTCAGGAGCAGCTCTTCCACCTCGGGCTTGCTGAGCGCCTGCCAGAGCTGCAAGTTGAAGAAGCATCGTTATTAGTCTCCCTTTTTTGCCCTGTGTTTTTTTTTTTAAATTCATTTTACAAAGAAATTACTGCTATATCAGACTGTATGTAATATAGCAGTAATTTCTTCGTCTTAATGTATTTGTACAAATATATTTTTTTTTTTCTCTAGCATCTCAGGTCATGACTATGACCTAACAGGGTCGTGACCAAGTTAGTTCTTGACATGTTCGTGACCAGTTCTCAACTATGTCGTGACCGCTCGCATTGCTACCGTACCGGGGTGCGCGTCGTGAGCTGCTTGACGACTTCGACATCCGAAGGCAGCTTCTGGCAGGTGAACTCGTAGTCGGCGCCGAAGAGCACGCTGTTCAGCCGCCAGTACTTGGAGTCGAGGCAATCGGCGTACTCGGCCGTCGTCCATTGGCCGGCCGCGTCGATCGCCTGAGAGGGCGGGAAATTCAAATTGCTTTATCCAGTCTCTTTCTCTCTCATACACACTCTCTCGCTCTTTGTCTCTCTCATTCCCTCGTTTTCTCTCGCACTCTCTCTCTCTCTCTCTGCTTTCCCTCCTCCACTACTCTCTAACGCAGAGCATCCCTGACATAGAGCTTTCCGCCATATCTGCATCTCTGAATGAGGCAGCCAGTGTCCCGGTGGAACTCCTCCACGAGTGCCGGGATGCAGTGCTCGCCCTTCGGGCACTTTCGCGTCAGAACCGGCAGCGGGCAGCGAGCACAGCCGGCTTACAATTAGATTTAAAATATTTCAATTTATCAATTATTGGCATATTCTAAAATAAAGTTTCGTATATGCTAATATTGGCATATTCTAAAATTAAGTTTGGTTCCTATGTATATACTAAAATTGGTATATACTAAAAGTATGTTTGGTATATACTAAAATTGGTATGACATGACAAGCGTGCTTGATTTGAAAATACTTTAACATATCTGCAAAACCGTGCAAATGTTTTTTTAATAGGTTATGTTATATGTTACGTAGCATTTGTTACGTAACAGATAACATTTCTTATTCCGTAACATACCGATCGAGCTCTCGCACGTCGCCTTTGGCGCCTTGCCGTAGTTCTTGAAGCCGGCGTACCAGTTGCCCTCTCGGCATACGAGCATCGGAAGTTGGATGCGTTCGCCGGCCTGAACAATCACCTATGTGTCGATCAAAATTGGTGATCTGGCCATTAACAATTTCTCTGAAATATCAGTCTGCTTGCTCTCAACTATTTGTGTCCATAACGATTTAAATCTTCCCGCCAATTTTAATTTAATTCGTACACTGATCGTTCCGCCGGCGCATGCCGTGACGGCGCATCCGGGCGTGATGTGCTTCCAGTGACGGAGATGCGTCACGGAGCAGGTGAAGTCCTTTCTGGAAGAATGGGTGGGAAATTTGAATATTTTGTGGGATGCTCGGGAAATTCAAATGAGAATATTTCGAACCTGCACTCCTTCTCTGCCTTGAGCACCTTGTCGCAGTCATCGCTGCAGGGTGGAAGATTGGGGAGGGCGATGGCCGCCGCGACGAGACCCGCAAGCAGTATGAGATGCATCTGGAAGCAGCAGAACTGAGTACGGTTGATTTGGGTAGGACCAATTTTCTGGTATGGAGACGGCTCCTAAGGGCAAAGGCTAGGTAAGGCTTGAAGCAACATAAACTTGCCTAACATTATGTATACAAAGATAGAGCAGCAGTTGGGTTCTAACTAGTAACTAAAAAGAAATAAATGAGTTGTATCAATGATGGAAGAGAAATATTGAAAACTACTTTATGAGCAAATTAATATTAATACAAGAAATGGATGAAGGAATAGCGCGGTGGACAAGTGAGAATGAGTCCGATTTGATTTACATAAGGGCGTTTTGATCTACATATGGGAGTTCTCCTCCGTTTCGTTCGCTATAGCAAATGGTGTTGGCTGAACATTGGCGAAAACGGACACGGTTATGAGGGGTTGGGGTTTCGAGCAGAGCTCTGATCGGGTGGTATGGCGGCCATAAAGAGGAGGCAGAGAGAGAAAGAGAGAGAGAGAGAGAGAGAGAGAGAGAGAGAGAGAGAAAGAGAGAGGAGAATCAGACAGACACAGAGAGAGGCAGCGAAATAGAGAAGGGGAAAGAGAGAAAGAGGGAGAGAGAGAGAGAAGAGGGATCACTGTGACAAGCAGAGATAGATAACGAAATGGAAGATCTAAAGTGGTGAAAAAAATAAGAGTGGTCGGTCACACGAAAAATTCTCGCAAGCAACAAGAAAACGATGGAATATCCCAACTCGTACGAATTTGGCGATTAGTAGATATAATTTTTTTATCTCTTTTATAACACATGTCAAAAAAACTATGTTCACTGCCTTTCATCCATCCACTCATTGTAAAGTAATATCCTTTTTTTGCTCTTCCTTTTCAACTGTCGAAGTTTCTCTCTCTTCTTTCTCTATCGCTCTTTTGTTCTCTGTTTTATTTTCCGTTCAAATCCTGGTCCTTTCCTTGCAAGGGATTTCCACGTCCATATACAGTTTGGGAGAGAGAGAGAGAGGGAGTTCCGTTGAAACAGATAGATTTTCAACTTATTACAAATTTGCTGTAGTGGGAGTAAAATTTATTTTCGTTATCTTCTGCCACGATTAAACAAAGTGCGAGCGAGGGTGTTGCCCCCCAACTTTAGGCTATTCCACGAAGGGTTTGGGCTGATTCGTGTGCTCTCATTGCAAACCTTTTTTGGTGTTGGCGGTCACGCCTTGGCCATCTCGAACTTGACGCTCGTGTATTTGTCACTTTCAGCGAATGCCGCGTAGGCGTAACCTCGACCAATATAGGATGCTGCTCGGGTACACCTTTCGACATCATTTTCGAGATGTTCTATTCGATGGAAAGAGTGTGACCAATGTTATCTGAAATTGAAATTAAAACAGCGCACAGCGTCGAAGTTCAACTGAAATGAAGTGATAACAGAAACATTGATTATTTTTCTTAAATTATGTAAACAGTTTAATATAAAACAAAACCTTGTAGTAATTTTCAAATAATGAATAGCAGTTTCTGTCTATGAAATTGACTATTTCTCTGATTTGAAGCATAAAAATATTTCTTTAGTTTTGAATATATTTTGCCACTAGTTCCAACAAGTTTTGCTTGAGCATTGTGATTGCAAAAAATTGTTTGCTCTACGAGTTTGCTCTTGCAATAAGAAACATCTGTATTACTGAACAAAAGAAGTTTTGTTATCTATTTTTATCACTCAAACGTTTCTTGCTGCTTTTTTTTATTTTCATAAAAAGTGATATCTTGTGTGTGCTGTTCACACATAATCTTTTTTTGATTCCCTCCTGATATTTCGTTGAATTTATGTTGTGCCTATCAGTTTCTGTGGAGGTTGCAACATCGTGCAGTCTCGCTTTTACCACTCGCATCTCATAGACTAGATTTTGCCAAGCCAAAGACATCATTCTTCCAACAAAGTTTTTACTTTGTCTTTGTCTGTTGGTTGAGAGAGCAAAGGATATTGGTATGAAATTTATTCTTCTTATTCTTGACAAATTACAGCGTAAAATTCTGCTTTTTTTGTGGTAAACATATTTGGTGAAATATCGAGCAAGAGCAATAAGTCGGGAGATGTCCTTATCCTTGACTAAAGTATCCGTGTCAATACCTACTTTAGTCAATACTCTCATTTGCCAATGTCGAGGTCGACGTCAATGAGGCTGTTGATGAGGTCGGCCGGCTTGGACTGGCCGAGAAGAGCGAAGATCTTCGGGTCCTTGATCACTTCCAGCACATTCGGGTCCTGCAAGGAAATTGGCTCTCCAGTCGGCCGCTCTCTCTCACTTTCCGTTTCTCTCTTTTTCTCTGTCTCTCTACTTCTTTCTCTCTCTCTCTCTTCCTCTCTCTTTCTCTCTCTTCTTTCTCCTCCCTCTCTCTCTCTCTCTCTCTCTCTCTCTGTCTTCTGTGTCCACCGTACCTTGAGCGCCTCAGGAATGCGTGCTCCTCTGAACGCCCTAAGAATGTGCGCGTCGGCTGCAGAGAGCGCGCATGTCAGCTGCATCGCCGGGAAGGCGGGCATCGTGCGGACAGAGTTCAGACGCCAAGCGGCGTCGTTCAGGCAGTCGACGTAGTCCGGCTGGTGCCACTCGCGACCGACCAGGGCCTGTAGAGAGAGAGAGAGAGAGAGAGAGAGAGAGAGAGAGAAGGAAAGAGAGAGAGAAGTGAGAGAGAAGTGAGAGAGAAGAGTGGGAATGAGATGTAGAGCGAAAGATAGAAAGAAGGAAAAGGAAAGAGATGGAGACAGAGCGACGGATGAAGAGAAAGGGAGAGAGATAGACAGACAGGGCAGAGACGGGGGAGAGAGGGAGGAAGGGAGAGAGGTTAAGAGAGAGAGAGAGAGAGAAAGAGAGAGAAAGAAACAGAGACTGACATAAAGCTTGGCGTTCGGATTGGCGCACTTGTAGACGGCGCAGCCGGTGTCACGATGGAAGTCTTGCGCGACCAGACGCCAGTCACACTCGCCGCCAGGAGGGCACAGGGGGGTCGTCAGCAGCTGACGGCAACGTCGGCAGCCTGCGAGAGAGAGGGAGAGAGATAGAGGGAGAGAGAAGAGAAAGAGAGAGAGAGAGAGAAGAGAAAGAGAGAGAGAGAAGAGAAAGAGAGAGAGAGAGAGAGAGAGAGAGAGAGAGAGCGTAAGATTGACAATGAGAGAGATAAAGAGCGGGAAGAGTTGCAAATTAATTATAACTATGTTTTCGAAAGTCCATCTTACAAATTAAAAATTAATTAATTATTAATATCCTCAATTAATAATGTCCTCTCTGACTTTTCGTGTAGCTGCACGTGGCCTTTGGCTGCTCGCCCTCACTCTTGCCCTTGCCGTACCACACGCCCTCCTTGCACACGAGCACGTCGGACTTGCCGCCAAAGTTGTACTAAAAGGGAGGGAGTTCAAAATACGAATATTGACAGGTATATTCGTAAGTCATGGTGCTGCTATAAAAAGCTAAACAAATGCTGAACGTGTTATTGACTCTTAATTCGATGATGTTTCAAGCGCTCTTACTTTCTTCTTTTAGAATTTTCGATTGGCGAAAGTTTTTGGCGACTCGAAACTGGACTGTTGTTTGGCGTGTAGAAATTGCCGCTTTATCATCGGTCACACTTTTCAACGCAGAGCTACCGATTGAATGAGCAGCGTGATTTATGTAATGGAGAGGTGGAAATTTATTTTTTTAGGGAAGGCGAAAGAGATAGAGAGAGAAAAAGAGATAGAGAGAAATAGACATAGAAAGAGAGGTAGAGAGTAGGAGAGAGAGGAAGACAGAGAGAAAGAATTAGAGCGAAAGAGAGCAAGAGAGAGAGAGAGAGAGAAAAGAGAGAGAGAGAATCAGAGTGGCACTGCTTGAGGTAGCAGATCGGATAAGTTTGACTTTTAGTGTGACCGGGGCGCAACAGGCCATTTCTGATGTTTAGCTAATCTTGAGTGTGACCATCAACACCATTTACCGATCGCGATGGAAAAAAGAGAAATGGCCATCGCTATTTGTGAAACACCCGATTCACAACGTGTCATGTCGCCTCAAGTTTTTTTAACCGATATAGAATTTGGAGTAGAAATGATTGGGGTCTCAGAAGAAAATAAACCACAAAATTTCTCTCAAAATACTGACCAGAATTTTTCCAGTTGGTGTAATCTCCTCTCCTAACAATGTTTTGACTTCCGTGGTCATGAACAAGAGCGTAAGGAATATTCTAGACTCTACAGTAAAGTTTAGTTTGGTACATTCTGAGGTTTATGGTATCCAGTGGACATATGGTATATTCTAGAATCTTCAGTAGCCATTCGACTATGGAATATTCCACAGTCTACAGTAACCAGTAGAGTACGGAATATTCCACAGTCTACAGTAGATAGTAAGCTATGGTATACTCTAGAGTCTACAGTAACCTGGAGCTGCCCGCCGATACACGCAGTCACGGCACACTCGCCATCCTCCTCACCGACGTGCAGCCAGTGACGGAGAGAAGTGCCGGTGCAGGACAAGCCGGCCGGGCAGTTCACGCCGTCGTCGCGGACCTGTAGAGGGAGAGAGGGAGACAGAGAGAGGAGAGAGATAAGGAGAAAGAGAGAGGAAAGAGATAAGGAGAAGTAGAGAGTGGGGGGAAGGAAATGAGAGGAGAGAGAGAAGGACAGGGAGACAGAGAGTGAGAAGGAAACAGAGAGAGAGAGAGAAAGAGAGAGTAAGAGAGAAAGAGAGAGAGAGAGTGAGAGAGTGAGAGAGACAGATGGAGAAAGAGAGAGCGAGGAGGAGCTCTTGCCCTCTTTCTCTTCTCCCTTATATGCTTCTTCCATCTCTCCCATCCTCTCTTTGTCTCTCACAAGCCAATCTTTCGTTTTCCTGGTCTCTCTTCTCTCTCCTTCTCTCTCTCTTTCTTCTCTCTATCTCTTTCTCTCCTATCTCTCTCTCTCTCTCTTCCTCTCTCCCTCCATCTCTCCCTCTCTCTCTCTCTTCCTCTCTCCCTCCATCTCTCTCTCTCTCTCCCCTCTCTCACCTCATCACAGTCGTTCGTGCATCCGGCCAGCTGAGCGTGATCGACGACGTCTCCGCCGAGCGTGGCTCCAAGAAGGGCGGCGACCAAGAGAAGGACGCGCATCCTGCTGGAAAGTATTCTAATAATATAAAAAAAAAATTGGAAAACTTTTTCGAAACAAATTTACTTTAAAAGAGCATTTTTGCTTCCCTTAAAAATAAATAAAGATCTTTTAAATTTATAAGCAAAGCGTGTCGTTCGATTATGCAGAATAAGAACGAGGCGCTTTAAAGGGAGCGCGAAGATGATCTCGCTTTGGGTGAGGAGCGGAGTTCAGACGATGCACGCGGTCTCACCGGCAGCATGGCCCACCGTTCGCGGAGTTGCTCCTCCCTTCGGTCTCGGTCTCTTTCCATCTCCCTCTCTTTCTATCTCTCTCTCTCTCTCTTTCTCTCTCTCTCTCTCTCTTTCTCTCTCTCTCTCTCGCTCTCCAACTTTCGCTCTCTCCCTCTCTCGTTCACTCAATCACTTCAGGTTATATCATTTTTTCCTCTCCCCAGTACTCCGTAACCAACTTCTAGTGTTCGCTAATCTTTTCATGCATGCCCCTTCCCATGTTCACAATTAGCTCTTCCCCTTCTTTTAGCGTATAGCTCTGATCAGATTTGGTTATCCAAATCTGATGCGCGTTCCAACATATCCTTTGACAGAGGTTGAAATGAATAACAATTGGCTACCCCCTCCCCCCCCCCTCCTTTCTGTGTATTTCCACACTCAAATCAGATCTGATTGAGTTCCAAGATATCCTAAATCCAAAATATCTCATTCAAAGATGGTCACGCTTGAGCGTGGAAGTCTGAGAAAGCATCAATTCGAAACTACGGCAGAAACGAAAACGTAAAATGTATTATTCTAAACTGGGAGGTTAAGGAGGAGAATGTTTTTTCTCTCTTTTATTTGTTGTTAAAATTAATAAATCATTTTGACTTCACATTAAAAGACCCGTTGGTTTTCACACGACCTCAGCATAGAAAAGGGCCATTGTAAAATGAAACTTTGATCGAACAGCCTCTGCTTTTCCGTTGATTACAATGATCTTTTCAAGTATTTCCTATTACCATTTTGGTTGAAAAAAACAAAATTGATTAAAGTCCTTTACCAGAGGTTTAAATGAATAAAAAATGTCGGTGTAAGAGAGAGAGAGAGAAATGGAAGTTGTTCTCTAGACTGGAAGGGGAAGGAGTACATCTTTTTCCTCTCCGAACATCGAGGCAAGAAAATTTCATTCACCAGATGAAAATGAATCCGCGAATGTAGGCCAGGACGAATTAGTCATTTCGTCTTGGCAATCTAAGAAGAGCTGGTGGTTTTCCCTCGAGCCTCAGCAAATCGATCGGCTATGGTAAATGCACCTAGGATATAAATGCGAACTGTCTGTCATGAACAATATATTCAAAAGTAAATGACTTTCGATGCATTGATAGATTTTACTAGTGCGTTCACCTGCTTTAGTGTGTGGTGAGAAAAGTGAGCGCTGACGGGCGAGAGAGTTCGCATTATGAAGGGAGTGGTCAGAGAAGCAGACGGTTGAGCGAGAGAGCGCATGTCTGGTCTTGCGTCTTGCGTCTTTCGCACACTTGCTACTCTGGGGTCGGAAACCAGCAGAAATGCTAGCCCTTCGATTGCTACTCTTTTACGTTTTACATTCTTGTATCGAACTTATCCATCTGCTTCATTTCACATTCTGTTGTTGTTTATCACAAGTTTACTCTGCTGTTCGGTGTTCTTACAGCGGCTGTACTTGCAATGATGATTACTTATGTTCCTCCTGCATGCAGTGTCTAGAAAGCATGTTTAGGAACAGCATCTGTTTTGCCATTTCCAAAAGATGTTCACCACTGCCTAATCAAGAGAACTTTGAATGAACTACTCTTCTTTGCGCACTTTTTGCCGCAGTATATTCTGCTGCTCGAATAGAATACTTTCCATTTCATGCCAACGTTGACTTCCTTGTTGACCCGGCTTTTTACGCGAATTTTTCGCTCGCCGAGTTGAATCCATTTAATTCTGCGTGTTACATCATGAAATAAGGCGTCCTTGTGTGTGAAACTAGAATGTGTGTGGCTGATCGCTGAGAATATAAACATCTATCTTTTAGAATATTCGAATTTTTTTTTCGAATATTCGAACGATTTTTTGAATACTCGAAAGTTTTTTTTCGAATATTGGAAAGTTAATTTTGGTTCATTTACAGAAGATGGCCGGCGCTATCCTCTACACGACGGGCGCCGTCAGTGCCATCGCGACCTCCATCTTCATCGGCACAGGTTCTTTTATTTATTTATTTATTTCGCTATCCCTAAAATTTTTGTTCAGAAACTTTTTTCTCGCTGAAATTCGCTACATAGGGTCTTTGGGTTCGGGTAAGAACACACAAA
The DNA here is from genome assembly GCA_945643635.1 of Allodiplogaster sudhausi. NCBI lineage: Eukaryota > Metazoa > Nematoda > Chromadorea > Rhabditida > Diplogasteridae > Allodiplogaster > Allodiplogaster sudhausi. The sequence goes on from CALZFC010000371.1 coordinate 17,651, forward strand.
TAACATATTCCCTTCCTATCATGGCGTTCATTTCTTCTTTTCTTTTAATAATTTATTGATTGCCCAAGTTCTGCAACATTTTGCATCTTTTTAGACTTCTTTTTCTTCCTGTTTTCCACGGCTCTTTACGACCATGTTTTTGTTGATACTGGCGCATTATTCAATGAATACAACAGTGGGTTTAGATACAGCATGATTAAGAATTCCTTGTGAGTTCACGGATCAAAACGGATTTGTTGCTTAGAAGAAAATAAGCGGGTTCAGGATTAGTAAAAAAAAACTAGTCGCAGTAGGTAATATTTTTCATATTTTAATATGATTGTTACTATATATTTTCAAAGGCATCATCGCTTAATTAGTTAACCATCACATCGCTTAATTGTGTTTGATGTGATATGTTAATGATTGAGTCTAACTAATTAATTAATCGGCGAAATATAAATGCCTTGTTGAATTCAGCCCTCTTCTACATGCTGACCGGCCAGGGCCATCGCTTCGACATTGGCTGGTTCCTGACGGAGACGTCGCCGAACATGTGGGTCGGCATGGGCATCGCCGCGTCGCTCTCGCTCTCCGTCATCGGAGCTGGATGGTATCGAAACTGATTTCTTTCTCTACCTGTTTCTCTCTCGCTGTCCATGCACCGGCCTTATTGAGCAGGAAGCCCGGCTATACAAGTCTAAACAGCTTCTTACTCTCTACGAGAAGAGAGAGTTCTTTTAAGGCAGAAGAACAATGAATATCTTCAAAAATACTCTATTGTTCAATTGAAATTAACAGAGGCATTTTGCGGTTTGTATGATAGTTTTGATTTCAAAACAATTACATACTTTTTATATTATTCAAGGGAATTAAGCCTATTTAAGAAATACAGTGGCTTTCAAATTTTTCCTGTTGTTATTTTTAAGGTATGTAATTTGAAAGTAAAATAATTAAATAAATAATAAATACATTTAGGGGCATCTTCACAACGGGCTCTTCAATCCTGGGTGGCGGTGTCAAGGCACCCCGCATCCGTACGAAGAACCTCGTCTCGATCATCTTCTGCGAGGCTGTCGCCATCTTCGGCATCATCATGGCCATCGTCTTTGTCGGCAAGCGAGCGGTCAGTTCATGTGTTATCGAAAACCCGCCGATTCTAGGATGCACTTGCACTTATTTATTCGCTACCAAAAACCCGCCCATTCTAGGATGCTGACTTTTGCCAATTTAGCTGCTATCCATATGATTACCTGCTTACCTCTCTCCTATTGTAAAACGCGGAAATATTCAAATTCTCATCTCGTTGTTCATTTTATTAGATGCTGTTTTAGATCATTTACATTTTTACGCTCGCTTCTCAAGTTCGTTCTTGCGCCAAAACTTTTTCACCTTTAAACTAATGACACGGTTTTCTTTAGTAACAAAATTATTCTTCAATTTCAATTTCAAAGAAGAGTAGAATTTGTAGGCAGGCATTCCGTTGGTTTTCTTACGCATGATGTAAGGATATTGCCTTGGCAACCATATGCCATGCTCTTGCTCTTGTAGTTGTTTGGTAATGAATCGATATCTATGGGACGGTAGCGACTGATATTGTGAAATGTCTCGCCCATTGCCGTTCTCTCTCTCTCTCTCTCTCTCTCTCTCTCGCTCTCTCCTTTTCGCTCCTCTCTCTCTCTATAAGCTATCTCTATCTTCTCTCTTTTTCTTTCTCACCTCACTCTCTCTCTCTCTCTCTCTCTCTCTCTCTCTCTCTCTTTCTCTGCAGGACTTCTCTCGCGAGTCCCTGGATCTCACTCAAGAAAAAGATCTTACGCTGCTCGCCCGCAACATCGCCTCCGGCTACATGATCTTTGGCGGCGGCCTCACCGTCGGCTTCTCCAACCTCGTCTGCGGTCTGGCTGTCGGTGAGTGATGTCTGGTGTGGTGGGGGATTCTATCATTTCGTAACCCGAAGAATCCGATATACGGTAGGACACACTATAATTAGGAGGGATACTGTATTTGCAGGACTTACGCTACAGATCAGAGCATGGGTTTTTTTTTGGGTATTTTTGTACATTAGAAGCCAAGTGAAGGCATTTTGTGCGATACTGCTGCTGTAACCATGTAACAAATTTTTTTTTATTACTAATTCGCTGAATATGAGTGTGCAGATGAAAAAACAACGTTACTAAATAATAATTCAAAGCTACGATTTTAAATTTGACTATTTATTTTAAAAAAAAATTTATTGATGGGTACAAATACATTGAAAAATTGGTTTAATCTATAAACTAAAAATTGGAAAAAATTGTTACAATCTAAAAAAAATTCTAACATAATCGGAAAAACAATTTCCTTCCAGGAATCGTCGGCTCTGGCGCGGCGCTCGCGGACGCCGCGAATCCGTCGCTCTTCGTTAAGATTCTCATCATTGAGATCTTCGCGTCGGCCATTGGCCTCTTCGGAATGATCATTGGAATCGTGCAGACGAACAGAGTGTCCATGGGCAATCACTAGAGAGATCCTCTCACCCCCCCCCCTTTCTTTACAAAGCCCCCCCCCCCCCCCGAAGGTCTTCCTAATCTCTCTCTCTCTCTCTCTCTCTCTCTCTCTCTCTCTCTCACACACACACTATCTGTCTCGCTCCGTTTCTCCCAATCACCTCTCTCTATGCGGACAAACTTATCAGACAAGACGCAAGGAGTTAAGGATTTGCAACCCAGACAAAGGACAAAAAGAAATTCAACCTTTGCCATCTCTTGCTGCCCGCGTCCCTTTTTTCCTCTTTTCTCTTGTTCATACAAGAGAATGGACACAGCGAGGCCCCAACCCTTTTTAATATTAGTGCGCCAGAGTTACAGTATGCTTAGCTAACCGAGATTTCCTAGTTTTCTTGGTTGTGATTTCCCACTGCATGATCATTCCGTAGCCTGGGTGTTGTCGTTTCTGTTCTTATCTAATCGGAGCAGAGATTGACACACCAAAATGAGAATTCAGACTATCACCTCGAGACCTATCTTGAAATGAGTACTGTAGAATCCAGCAATTTCTTGGCGAAAACGACGTAATGTAACGGTGAAAATAAAATTGATTGGAAACTATTCTCAGTTCTTTTCATCTTTGCTTTATTTTGCCACTATAGAATAGAAATGAGAAGAAGAATGAATATATTTGAAATTTGTTGAATCCCGTGAAGTGTATTTTGGAGAGTTGATTTTGTATAAAGTGAATAATAAAGTATCAAGTTCTGGACTATCAAACGTCATAGAGGAACGAGAATTGAGGAAGGAGACGTCAGAAGGAACAGAGAGCGGGAGAGAACGAGGGAGAAGCGGAGGAGGGCGGGGTCAAATCCTAAAATGAAATGGAGAATTGGGGAGTATGTAGATATATTTATATTCTTTAGCTCGAAATACCTTAGGAACGTTCCCAATATTACTCACAATAAATAACTTGCAAATTTCATTTGTATGAAGTAATTTAAATATATGTATGTATATAATTTACATATCGATTACTTTTTGTAAAATGCCGTATCTTTACTTGAAAATAAGAGTTACAACAAGGCGGGCGAAGTAATGTATATATCTGTATGTATGTACATGTACGATTAGAACAATCGCCTCTTCGCTCTCCTTCATACTCTCATTTGTCATTGCTCTCGGTGCCGATAGGTTATGTAAAAGCCGTCAAATGTAGGTTGCTGCCCGAGACTGCGTACTCTTTCCATCTAGTAAATCTTCAGCTTTGCGCAGTGGCGATAACGTGACCAATGAGGCTTAGCCGAGGTGCGTTTATTGCTGGTTGAAAACTTTTCCCAATTACCCGCTATGGCCCCTGAAACACGGGTGCCATATGCAATTTTTGAACGCCCGGAGGGGCAAAAATGTTCGAATGTGCTCCTTGATAGAAAGAAGTAAAACAAATGTATGAGAAAAAGTGTGGAAAAGACAAATTTTGAAAATTATAGCGCATGCTAGTGTTGATTCCATATGGGTCCTTCACAAACATGTACCTTGTTTACGGTGAAAATGCTAACATTGGGCTTAAAAAACTAACAACAAGTTTCCCGTGAGCTATTTTTCGTCACTTTCCACGTTATAATTGCACTTTTCGTTATTTACCTATTCAATTACAAGTGTAATATTTCGCAACAGGTCAGGAAGACGGAGGCGAAAGCTGAGTGTTCTTCATCAGTTTCACGGACATCTGCAACGGTGAGCGGCTTGTCTCCTATGTTCTCTCCATCTTTTCCCCAACTTTCCCTTCTTCCCTCTCCAATGATTTTCTTTTCTTAATTTACTCACTGCCCTCTCTCTAGCATTATATTGCTTTCCTTTTCCACCCACCTCGAATATTTTTTTAAGTTTTTTTTTCTGAAAATTAATCGTGAAAGCCCTTCCCGCCCTCCTCCCTCCTCTTCTCCTCTGTCAAGGCATGGCTGGCTCAAACAGCTCCTTCGTGCTCTTAAATATAATAACAACAGAAAGCGGTTGAAATCAGAGCAAAAACAATACGAAGTTATAAAAAATATATAGAATGTTCTACTTGTAATACCGAAAAGTAAGTCAAATGGGAATTGAAATTTTTTAACAAAAAAAGAGTGAAATCCATGCTTGTTTCTTTTAAACGAATGGTGTCGAATGTTTTATGCCAAGTTATATTCAACGTTCGCTTTATCGCACAATTTTTTTTAGCGATACAGCAATTTGTCTGAAAACAAAGTCGAAATTAGCTGACTCTGATTCAGAATCTTCGTTTATATTTTTTTCCTAATCACAGAAGTGATTTTTGGCGAGTTGATTTTGTATAAAGTGAATAATAAATAGACAAGCTTTCAAAACAGCAGATCAGTGTTGAAAAAGAGGAAAGCACAGCTTTGATCTTATGTTCTGCCCTCCGTTCTCATTCATGTTTTATTCTGATTTGTACTGTATCTCCTTCTCTTTCTTTCTGTATCCCTTTATTTCTGTTTCTCTCTCTTTCTCTTTCTCTTCTCTATCTCTCTTACTCTTTCCCTCATCCCACCTTTCTCTATCTCTCTATCCTTCATTCTCATCTTCTTTATATCTTTCTCTATCTACCTCTGTTTTTTTCTTTTTCTTTGCTCTTTTTCACTAATTCTTTCTGTCTTTTCCCTTTCCCTTTTATTCTTATCCGTCGCAACTTTTAGATTAAAGCAGGAAAGTCTATAAAATTCTTTTTTTTTGCGAACAAAGGCTTTAGGAGATTAGCACCGGTGGCCAGTGAGAATATTAGAGTACTAGCCGGGTTGATTTCAATTTTGCAGATTTATTAATGTTGATAAAAAGGCACTAGTGCGCATTTCATGCCTGTATGTACATGCGCGATTTGAATTTTCGTATCATCACTCTCCTCCACACTCTCATTTGTCATTGCCTCGGCTTCTAAATGCCGACAGCTTATATAAAGGCCGTCAAATGTAGGTTGCTGCCCGAGACTGCGTACTCTTTCCATCTAGTAAATCTTCAGCTTTGCGCAGTGGCGATAACGTGACCAATGAGGCTTAGCCGAGGTGCGTTTATTGCTGGTTGAAAACTTTTCCCAATTACCCGCTATGGCCCCTGAAACACGGGTGCCATATGCAATTTTTGAACGCCCGAAGGGGCAAAAATTGTCGCATTTTCTCCTTGATAGAAAGAAGTAAAACAAATGTATGAGAAAAATTGTGAAAAAGACAAATTTTGAAAATTATAGCGCATGCTAGTGTTGATTCCATATGGGTCCTTCACAAACATGTACCTTGTTTACGGTGAAAATGCTAACATTGGGCTTAAAAAACTAACAACAAGTTTCCCGTGAGCTATTTTTCGTCACTTTCCACGTTATAATTGCACTTTTCGTTATTTACCTATTCAATTACAAGTGTAATATTTCGCAACAGGTCAGGAAGACGGAGGCGAAAGCTGAGTGTTCTTCATCAGTTTCACGGACATCTGCAACGGTGAGCGGCTTGTCTCCTATGTTCTCTCCATCTTTTCCCCAACTTTCCCTTCTTCCCTCTCCAATGATTTTCTTTTCTTAATTTACTCACTGCCCTCTCTCTAGCATTATATTGCTTTCCTTTTCCACCAACCTCGAATATTTTTTTTTAGTTTTTTTTTCTGAAAATTAATCGTGAAAGCCCTTCCCGCCCTCCTCCCTTATCTTCTCCTCTGTCAAGGCATGGCTGGCTCAAACAGCTCCTTCGTGCTCTTAAATATAATAACAACAGAAAGCGGTTGAAATCAGAGCAAAAACAATACGAAGTTATAAAAAATATATAGAATGTTCTACTTGTAATGCCGAAAAGTAAGTCAAAAGGGAATTGAAATTTTTTAAGAAAAAAAGAGTGAAATCCATGCTTGTTTCTTTTAAACGAATGGTGTCGAATGTTTTATGCCAAGTTATATTCAACGTTCGCTTTATCGCAAAATTTTTTTTAGCGATACAGCAATTTGTCTGAAAACAAAGGCGAAATTAGCTGACTCTGATTCAGAATCTTCGTTTATATTTTTTCCTAATCGCAGAAGTGATTTTTGGCGAATTGATTTTGTATAAAGTGAATAATAAATAGACAAGCTTTCAAAACAGCAGATCAGTGTTGAAAAAGAGGAAAGCACAGCTTTGATCTTATGTTCTGCCCTCCGTTCTCATTCATGTTTTATTCTGATTAGTACTGTATCTCCTTCTCTTTCTTTCTGTATCCCTTTATTTCTGTTTCTCTCTTTCTCTTTCTCTATCTCTCTTACTCTTTCCCTCATCCCACCTTTCTCTATCTCTCTATCCTTCATTCTCATCTTCTTTATATCTTTCTCTATCTACCTCTGTTTTTTCTTTTTCTTTGCTCTTTTTCACTAATTCTTTCTGTCTGTTCGCTACAGCGATGACTTATGTGTTTTTTTGTTCCGTTGAATAATTGCAATCGCTCTCGGTGTTGTCATGATGTTACTATTTTGACTCCTCCCCGTCCATTGGCCTAATTCAAATGGCCCCTCCCTCGCATCTCTCTTCCCCAAGACTCGGCGTTGAAGGCGCGCGCGAGTTTTCCCGCGCGTTTTTTGCTCTACCCATGGCGAAGTCCTGCCTCTCCCTCCTCTCTCATTCATTGTTTTGTCTTGAGCCGAGCCGAGTGGCCGCTCTCCTCGCCACTCGCCTCGTGCCTTCCCCTCTGCTCATCTTCTCTTCTGCCTTCTCCTTCCACGTGCTCTCTCTCTCCACTCAACTTCAACTTCGCACGGGTAAGGTCCGATTAAGAATCCTTTATTGCGTGTTAATAATCTAATTTATTGAACTCTCTCTCCGCTTATCTCCTCTTCCTCGATTCTTTCCACGTGTTAAGAAGTTGTTTAGTTATAAGAAGTATATTGTTGTTGGACTCTTGATTTCGTCATCATATTAAGTTGTCGTGAGAAAAAGGGTTTCTGGACTATTGAAACGCACTCCATTCTCGCCCTCCACATCTTCAAGTAGCTTTGGTCAATTGCTCTCCTCCAAAATGAACGCCGACGCCACTCCTAATCCGCCCGGAAGCAATGGCCAAAACACTGTCTTTTCCCTTTCCCTTTTATTCTTATCCGTCGCAACTTTTAGATTAAAGCAGGAAAGTCTATAAAATTCTTTTTTTTTGCGAACAAAGGCTTTAGGAGATTAGCACCGGTGGCCAGTGAGAATATTATAGTACTAGCCGGGTTGATTTCAATTTTGCAGATTTATTAATGTTGATAAAAAGGCACTAGTGCGCATTTCATGCCTGTATGTACATGCGCGATTTGAATTTTCGTATCATCACTCTCCTCCACACTCTCATTTGTCATTGCCTCGGCTTCTAAATGCCGACAGCTTATATAAAGGCCGTCAAATGTAGGTTGCTGCCCGAGACTGCGTACTCTTTCCATCTAGTAAATCTTCAGCTTTGCGCAGTGGCGATAACGTGACCAATGAGGCTTAGCCGAGGTGCGTTTATTGCTGGTTGAAAACTTTTCCCAATTACCCGCTATGGCCCCTGAAACACGGGTGCCATATGCAATTTTTGAACGCCCGAAGGGGCAAAAATTGTCGCATTTTCTCCTTGTTAGAAAATATGTCGCATACCACGTATGCGATGGGGACGAAGTCTCTGATTGTATGTGAAGTCCTCGAACTATACTAGGAATTCGCGAACCAGCAGGATGTTTTCACTCTGCACAAGATAGCTCGGAAGAATTTCAAAGAGTCTACGTTAATTCTCTAATCAACCCAGACCGGCCTCAGCAAGGCGGTGGATGCTCGGTGGCGAGAGGTGCACTCCGGCCAATTCGGTTACATCTCACAATCAGAGAACGGACGTTTTCCTGACAATCGGTTTTGTATCTCACAATCAGAGAACCGAATTTTTCCGCTAAATTTATTATTCAAATAATTATTTCACAGATTGAAGTCAAACGTACAAAGAATGCGTCGACCACGGAGCATTGACTCACGACGATTCCTCAGAACATTGGAGACAGTTTGTAAGTTTGATTTTTTTTAAGTTTCAAATAATTCAAATATTAATTAAATGAGGAAATTTTAAAGACTGTTCTTTGAGATTTAAAAAAATATATATTTGTTTAAAGTGAGGCGTCGTCTGGAAGGTGGAAAGAGCGTCGAGCAGAAGGAGCACGTGCACAGTTCGGCTGGAAGAAGAAGAATTACGATGAGAAGGTGCACCTTGTTTTTATATCACTCAATTTCTCATTGTCTGTTTTTGTATCTTTATTTTTCTCTCTCTCTCTCTCTTCTTTCTCTTTCTCTCTCCTTTTATCTCCCTCTCTCTCCCTCTGTCGGTCGACTCGCTCCTTCGTCGACGCCTTCACCGCACTCCTCACTTGCATTCGCAAGCCGGGACTCAACGAGTGAGGTGCAAACTAAAAAAAGAAGAAGCGGGTATCAGCGTTTTTGACCTGTGTTTCAGATTTGTGCAAAAACGTAATCACAATACTGATATCGCTTTATTCCAAAAATGACGGAATCTCTGCATACACTCGCTTTGTCCGATATCCCCCGTGAATCGGATTAGAGTCGTTCGAGGAGTTCACATGCAATCACGACGTCGCATACGTCGTGATTTGCATGTGAACTAATGACGACGTATGCGAGGTCGTGATTGCACATATAACAAAATAATAGGAGAAACAAAAATGGCAAAACGAGGGAGAGAAATCGAAAAGGTCACCTCTGGCCGCCAGACATGTATGCAGTCATCAAAATGGCCATCTTTGGCCGTCGGACATGAACTAACAAAATATAACAACATAATAAGAGAAGTCTAACAAAATCTAACAAAATAATAAGAGAAACAAAAATGGAAAAAGCATTGCTCGCGCATGGGAGTCGATCTGTTATCCAACCGCACTGCGGCCCAGGCTTTTGCCACTGTGCCATAGACGAGACCTGCTGTGGGCGAAGATTTCTCCCTTATCTATCAAGCGCGGCCTAATAGAGACGCAGAGTAAGGGAATGAATGATATGAACCTGCTGGCGCCGTAGTGCGTAGGAAAACCTTTGAGCGCCTTCAGGTAATTAAAACAGTGTGAGAAAAATATCCCTAAATTTAGAATTTAAAAAAATTATAAAAAATAGAGCTATATCCCTTTTAAATCATTCTGAGATCTGCACAGTGCGATAGATTGAGAAGGAGAAAGCGGGGAAGAGAAAATTGCTAAAATTTTAGAGAGAGTTAGAGAGAGAGATAGATAGATATTTAGATCGTGAGAGAGAGAGAAAGAGAAATCGTAAAGAACCTGCTGGCGCCGTGGTTCGTAGGAAAACCTTTGGCGTCTTTAGGTAATTAAAACAGTGTGAGAAAAGAAATACAACCAGGACGCCAGCCACAAATTTAACCGAAAACGCGCCATCTTTATAATTCCCAATGCCTTTAAAGGAAGTATCCGACGAATAATTATACAGTAGCGCAAGAGAACCAGTTTGAATGCGCGCGCTCATAAAGTTGCCTGTCGCTCGGTCGAGAGAGCATGTGAAATAGGAGGGCGGCTCTGACCTACCGTAGCTAATTCTCTACCCGCCAGTTTTCACGTTACTGTTGCTCAGAAAGTAATGAAAGAAAATCGCTCACACTTTCTGGATATATGTTTTACGCCAAGATGAACTTATCCACTTAGAACAAAACGTAGGTTAATTTTTCCCCGGATACCTCTTTTAACTCTTCCAAACAACTTTATTTATACTTTTCACGCTCATTTACTTGCAGGTTTCCACATAAGCAGCGATGGGCGTCAAACCTGGACGCCAACCACAATTTTTTTTAAAATAATTATGTAAATTATAGTATATTTTTTACCAGAAGGAGCCCAAACGTTTTCCAACACATGAGGGCGCCAGGAGGTTCATATCCTTCCCTTCCTCTGCTTCTCTGCTAGGCCGCGCTGGATGGATAAGGGGAGTAATCTTCCAGTGTTATAGGGGCGTCCATGGCGCAGTCGGTAAAGGTTGGATAACAGGTCGACTCCCATGCGCGTGCAACGTTTTTGCCATTTTTGTTTTACTTATTATTTTGGTAAAGATAGGTAAAACAGATGGGAAAAAAACATGAAAAGACATATGGGTCCTACCAAAGTCGGACTGCGCCTGCGCTCCCGTTCTGCATTCCGGGAGCGGCATCCGGATGTCGCCTCGCAGCAAGCCAATTAGGGTTTCTGTGTTTATTTTGGCTGATGCCTGCCGTCTCCCAGGGCACGACAGACATATAGAAGATGGCAGAAAGATAGGTGTTTACGAACTGATGGATGGTCCCACCAACAAAAGACAGTGTAAGAGATGACCGGTCGCGGACAAGTGTGGAGCGAAATTAACCGATTGTACAGACTTGAGAGCGCGAAGGTGGAGGTGCACGTCTGGTGAGGAGAGAGAGGGATGACGAAAAAAGTAAAAAAAAAAGGGGATCAAACCGTGATTATAGCATGACTGATAGAAATTCAAACTGTGTACATGTATGTTAGCATAAATAGTCCAAGAAGAATCGTGGAAATGTAGATTGTGCCCCTATAAACTTCAAATCCTAATCCTTTCTAATGTCCAAAGTCATGTCTTTTTATTTTTTTCAACCTGAAAAAAAAATCATTTGTTGCAACTCTTTTCTCTCTCTCTCTCTCTTTCTCTTTCTGTCTATCTCACTCTCTCTTTCTCTCTATGTCTCTCTATGTCTCTCTCTCTCTCTTTCGCTCTCTTTCTCTCATCTTCTGTCTCTTTCTCGATCTCCCTCACCTCTGCTTATTTTTTCATCATTTTTATTTGATACATTTCTGCTTCCAGACATCTTTTGTGTCAGGATGGCAGCAATGACAATGCAAAGAGACTTGTCAACATGTTTTCACAGCTTCTACATTCGAACCTTTCCTCTGATTTTGGCAGCCATATGTCGCCTGTTCAAACATTGTCTTATAACCATAATTTTTTGGAAGCTTACCCTCCAAACCTTCCCCCCCCACTATTTTCTATTTTCCTCCAATATAAGCATCCCCTGTCCAAACTCATTTTGTGTACTTTGTAATACGGAAATGTATTTACTGAATATGAGAACTGAAAAGCGTACTAACGCCAACATTTATGTGCCAAGTATGCTCACAGGCCGACATGAATTGGCAACAGAAATATTTTAAATAGAGAAAATTTTGCGTGCTGTAGTATGGCGGAAAAAGGTTAACAGTGAACACACGTCTTCATTTCAAAGGCGAAAATTATGCGATTAATATCCAAATTTTAAATCGTTGGGTAAAGTGACAGCAATTTTTTGTGGTAAAATTAATAATATCGAAAATAAATAAATATTGAAAAGGGATATGAAGGGATAAAGGAGTGACGGGTTAAAGCTAAAAAAAGAAATTGACGTGTTGAGCCCACGTTGAGCATGTGTGCCGAGCGAACCGAGAAGAGTATTGATTGAAAAGAGCCAAAAAGAGAGCCAAGAAAGAATCGCACTGGAACCAAGGAGGCTGTTTGAATGGAGTAAGCGAACGATTACGGTAGAGCGACCATAAGAGACGCCGCGACGAAGGAGACGGTGAGAAGGCTGCAAGAAGTGACGACAGACGAATCGGTCTCGTTGCGAGGGAGAGGCGCCAGTGTCGAAAACATTGGCGGCTGAGTTGGCTTGGGGATTTCTGAAACGTTCTAGAATATACTAAAGTATTCTGGAATATTCTAATTGGAAAGTATTTTAGAATATTCTAATTTTTAGATTATTCATTTGTCAAATGGTCTTTCGAATATACCAATAATTTCTTTGTCTGAATAGTTTTTATTATTCCCCAAAGTTTTTTTTATAGTAAATATTGATCTCAGTTATTTTTTTAAAGAAAACCTTTGCAAAGCGTCTCATTCGCGTTGAGCCGGAAGCCCTCGCAGCAGACGTCAATCGGCTCGACGCTCTCAATGATGACCGGTCGTGTCTTGATCGTCACGCGGGTCCTGCGATTTTGGAAAAAAATATTAAATAATCAATCGATTAATGAAAAATAAGATTTCTCTTTATAAGTAGAAAATTATTTAAATCCTTAAAAAATGGTTTTAAAAAAGTAATAAAAAAAAAAAGTTAAGTTGTGGTTTTTTTCTCGCACTTCTCGACCGGACACTTGAACATGCGCGCAATGTCGAAGCAGAAGACGGTGTCGAAGTAGGTCTCAGTGTGCGTGAACTCTTCCGTCGCATTCACCATCACACTGGAAAAGAAGGAGAGAGAGAGAGAGAGAGAGAGAGAGAGGGTGAGAGAAAAAGAGAGAGAGGGAGTGCGATTAGAAAAAAACTAGTAAATGCAAAGATCTATTTTTCAATAAAACTAAAGAAACATGATATCCTACATTTATTTTGTGTTCTCTTCTTTATTTTCATTGTCCGCATTTGTGAGATCATTAAGATGGTGCGAAAATGAAAAGATGGTGAAAATTTTTAATTAATTAATTAACAAACGTCATGTTCTTCGTGCAGACGTGTGGGCCGCTCGGCTGAAGGATGTCGTCGATGAAGGGCACTTTGGCGGCTTCGTTCATCGATTCAGAAGCATCTTCCGACGAGGAGAGCGGAGACGACGACAGGAGAAGAAGAAGGACGACGAGCGAGGCGACGTCGGGCGACATACTGTAGACAATATTTAAAGGTGGGCGATTACCGAAAAATATTTAATGCAGGTTCGAATTGCCGCGTCTGCCCTGTGATTCCTCACTCTCATTCTATCTAGCAGGTCGCAGAATTTGAAATATCACATAATTTTTCGGTGATAGCACTCCTTTAAAGGAGCCAAAACAAAAACTCACGTTTGAATTCGCGCACTTTATGACTGAAAATGAGGCAAGCATGTATTTTTGAGAAAAGCTACTTTTGAATTCTTTGAGAAATTAAAATAGTTTACCATTGCGAGTTTAGCGCTCCTTTAGTAGGAAATCAAATAATCACATAATAAGTAATTCTTGAAGTATATCCTGTTAGAGTCTTTATACCATCACTTTTGCTGATAACGAGCAACAGATGAAAGATCGTAAAGTTTTAATAAAGGTGAAAAGGAAGTGTAAAAATAAAAAAAAACCTTATTGAATCTAACATATGTACTTTGTCAGGGATGACGATGACAAAGCAAAAGGGCAAATTATCCGAATGCACGAGAAATGTTGGCTGACGGGGGCCTCTGTCCCAGGCTACTGCTTGATTTGGCATTTGTTCTCATCTCTATCTCTCTCTCTCTCTCTCTCTCTGTCGCTCTCTTTTCTCTTTCTCTCTATCTCTCTATCTCTCTCTTTCTCTTTTCCCCTGAATTTTGTCTACGACATGAGCTAAGCACCTGTGTCATATGCAAACAACACCGGAAGAGCCTTCTTGTCCAATCCGGAAGACTCAAACATATCCATGTACATGATGATTTTGCTTCGCCCATTTCTCTCTCTCTCTCTCTCTCTCTCTCTCTCTCTCTCAAAAGCGTTTCTTCTCCCATTCTCGGGTTATCTCACTTTCCCTCTCTCTCCCTCTATCTCTTTCTCTCTGTCTCTCCCTCTCTTTCTCTACTTATTTATTCCTCTTCCCTCCCTCTCTCACTCTTTTCCTCTCATACAGTTTCAGGCTGTATCATCAACATCAGTAAGTCGTTCCGCCTCGTAGAGATTGTGAAATCACATGAGTCATACGTTGACCACATAAAAAAATATGCTAATTAATGGGGGCAGCCTAATGGTATTGTAATAGAAGAAATTAATAATTGGAACATTAAGTTAAACATATCATTTGGCAGAACACACGGAAATTCGACTATTCCTAGTGCCTTTGAGCCGTCGGCGATTTCGCGCCATTTCTGAGGTCAAGCAAAAGAAAGAGAAGATGAAGAACAGGCAAGGAAATGATTGCGTGTATGCATACTATTTCTGAGAATAACGGTAAAAGAGAAAGAAAAGAGACAGAACAAGAGACACCGAGAAAGAGAGAAAGAGAGAGAGGGCGAGAGATAGAGAGAGGGAGAGAGAGGGTGAACGAGAGCGAGAGTGTGTGAGAAACAGAGAGATTGGACAGTTCGCTTGACCTGAATATGAACCTGCCCTTCCAGGTGCACATGGGAAGGCCACTTGGAAAGCCGCGCAGCTTCCGCGGCAGTCAATTAGTGGAGATGAGGCGATGGCAGAGAGAGAGAGAGAGAGAAGTGAGAGAGAGAGGTGAGAGAGAGAGGTGAGAGAGATAGTGAGAGGGAGAGGTGTGAGAGACAAATGAGAGAGAGTGGTGAGAGAGGTGAGAGAGAGGTTAAAAGAAGGAGGGAGAGAGAAGAGAGCGAAGTAAAAGAAAGAGAGACAGAGTCATAGAGATTCAGAGAGTGAGAGAGCAAAGTAAGAGATACAGAGCGTTAGAGGTATAGAGATTGAGAGAAAGAGAGAGTGAAACAAAGAGCCAGAACGACTAGAAAGGATTCATGGAAAGTAATAACATGAAATAAAAAATCCATTATTTAATCATGAAAATAATAAAATTCATATATATGTACATGCGTAAATAAGTGAAAGTAAAAGTATTACGTATTATGGCTTCCAATGATCCAATAAAAAGAGAAAAAGAAGGCAGATAAAAGATCACGATCCAATCAATGGCCAAAACGTTTTGCGAACGAGCTCCAGTTGCTGCTGTTCCCCATATTATTATGATTACTCCACCCGGAATATGAAGTGAGCATGGAGAGAGGAGGGAGGGAGCAATGGAGAGAAAGAGAGAGATTGTGAGAGAAAGAGCCACAGCGAGTGTGAAAGAGAGAGAGAGAGAGAGAGAGAGAGAGAGAGAGAGAGAACAGACGTGTGAAGAAGACTGATCATGAGAGGAAGATAGAGATAAAGAGCGAGAGAGACAAGAAGACATAGAGAAAGAAAGAGAGAATGAAAATAGGCTTATGTTGCCAGAGGGCTGTGCATAAACGTCCACTGCCCACACAGAGAAATCACTCCATTTTTCATCACGTAAACATTCGCAATCAGACTGTCTCCCTCTCTCTGTCTCTCTCTCTCTCTGTCTCTCTCTTTCTCTCTCTCTTTCTCTCTCTCTTTCTCTTTCTCTCTCTCGCTCTCTCTCTCTCTTTCTCTCTCTTACTCTCTCTCTAGCTCTCCTACACACTCTCTCCACACCTCTCTCACCTTCATTATCTGCTCTCCATTCAACTGTACATTCCCTCTGTCCATGTCGATCTGTTTTTGGGCAATCTCGGTCTCTCTCGCTCTCTTCTCTTTCTCTCTCTCTCGCACTCTTTTTCTCTCTCTCTCTCTCTCTCTCTCTCTCTCTCTTTTCAGCTATTACATCATCTCATGTTCTCGCATTGCTGACATAATCATGTGCTTACTGTCGTATTCAAATTCAATTATGAATCATTATATAAGTCATGATGATTACTTCATTTGAAGTATTTTATTAAAAAAATTATAATTCGAGTGTATTATGATTCTTATCATCCAGGAAAAATAAAGCATGTTGTATGTACCTAACTAGTTTGACTGGGGAGAAGAGATAATGTGTTAAAAAGAGGTAAAATTTTAGCAACGATAGCATCTGGAATATTCTAGATGATAGTTCCGTTACACACAATGTTGTCAAGCCTAATTTTTGTTATTTCAACATGTTTCATAAGAAAGCATAAATGGTGGAATATTCCAATTTTTTTCATTTATATGTCTCATCGGAGAACACAAATAGTGAAATATTGAAATTTTTTCATTTATACAGATGTTTCATCGGAAAACACAAATAGTGTAATATAAAAAAAATTCTAATATATGCATTTATATATTTCATCGGAAAACACAAATAGTGTAATATTCTAATTTATGTTATATTATTGAAGTTTGGATTCCAAAACTGATTCGAAGCGAAGAGTTTTTTTATTGAGTATAAAGAAAAGGACCAATGCAGAGAGTGACAGACAACTAGATCGTACACATGATGTATAACACTGGCATGAGAGCTTATTGTTTCCTTTCAGACTTTGAAACATCAGTATTTTTAGTTTCAACGATGACTCAAAAGGAACATTTTTATTTACTATAAAAAAGATACCAATGCGGGGTGTGAGAAAAAGCGCCGGGTGGGAGTGTGATGTGTGGGGGAATGGCGCATAGCGGGGGTCATGGAGGGAGGGCTCCTAGGAAGGACGCAGAGAACGCAAAGCGCTGACGCAGTACACGGACTGCGGCCGATGCTGCTGGCGGAGGTTGTCGGCGGGGACAGGGTTCTGAAAAAGGTGGGAAAAATTATTTAAAAAAAAATATATATTTACTAGAATTAAATAAAGCACATTTATTAGAGAAATACTGACGACTTTGTTCTGAGATGGGGAAGTAGTAAGTTGTTTTTAATGTTTTACTAGAGGAATTTTCATATAGTTTTTTATTATTATTATCAGCGCTCTTGCCGAAGTCGCTGACCTGAGTGGGGGTGCCGGGCTGCTGGGAGACGGAAGGCTGAGCGATCTGAATAACAATAATTTTTTATACTGTATTTTACGAAAACAGAAAAAAGGAGAGCAGCGAATGTGCTTCTGAAACACGGACCGCTCGGCCACTGCGAGATGCGTCTGCCGGGCGGGCCGTCGCAGGCGTCTCCTGGCTCCGCGGCGGCACGGGACGAGTCTGGCGGAAGACGATGGGAGGAGTCGGAGCGGCGGGCGCGGCAGTGCGATCTGAAAAGCGTAGAAGAAGAAAATATATATCAAGGGAAATATATAAATAACTAAAATATATTAAAATAAACAACAACTTCTTTCTATTATTTATGTTGTATTTTATAATCCGATCCATTACCTCCAGAGCGCCATTAACGCCCGAGAGCGCGTCGCTGGCGGCGAGCAGCGCGCTCTGCCTCGTCCTCAAAGTCCGCAAGAGACAGCTGAAAGCAATAGTATAAACACTCAAATTCAGCGCAGCTGTTCTGTTCCAGCTCAGGTCCATTATATATTTGATGTATTTATTCATTACGCTTATAGATTTTTTAAAAAGCCTTTTTAAAACTACAAATCATCACATCATCAAATCTTTTTGCAAAATGAGGAGATCTCATAAGGATCTATGGAATTTCTCCATTCTTCATCGCGCTGTTTTAACCGCGGAAGAGCCGGGTGGACAAACACCTGTGTCGGATAGTAGTATACATCCTCTTGGTGCTGCGGCGGAACATTGTAGATGCCGCCCTGTAATATAACACTTAGCTTCCGAGGCCTCTTCCGAGAGGATTTCGGTGTGAGACTAGCTGATTTTATTCAAAACCGTTACTAAT
>CALZFC010000372.1:0-275837 GCA_945643635.1 Allodiplogaster sudhausi
AGAAGAGAGAGAGAGGGAATAAACGCGTATTTCCCCATATCATCCACCCCTCCCCCCTTTCCTGACCTGAATGAATCCAAGTGGAAAGTCGCTGGTTCTCGTCGCGATTTGCTTGTGCCTCAGGCGGTCTCTGGCCAGATCGCGTTGCCAGTCAATCGTGTGGAAGTCGCCGTATTTACTGAGCAAAAAAGGAAGCTTTATATTTCAGAACTTCTATATCTAATTTTATTCACTTTTACTCCATGCTGTCTTATTTCTTGATGTCTTTTAAATAAGCACTTCTTTTCAACAATTCTTTTTTTATACGCAAGGAATCAGACAGGCATATGCTGGCTTTCTATTAATCACATGCAATAAGAGCCCAGAGAAACACCGTGTAAAACATCACCGTTTATTTGCCAAAGTCAGGGAGTATTTTGGTACTGCTTGAAATATACCCTTCAAAGGGCATCACATGAGTGGGATACCACGAATTTCCCCGGCTCAAGCATTAATATACGTTAGACGAAGGCAAATAGAGACGGGGGTATCCCTGGCTTTTGAGGAATAGAGTAGCGAGGGAGAGAGAGAGAAAGAGAATGATAAATAGAGAGAGAGAGAGAAAAAGAGAGAGAAAGAGAGAGAGAGAGAGAGAGAGAGAGAGAGAGATCCCAATTTCGCTTTCCTGCTCTTTAAAGAGCGATCTTTCAATTTTGAAATGCGTCTATTCATCTGTTCTTGACATTCATCAGGCTGGATAGGGAACACTAGAGGGCGAGTGAAAGTGAGAGGAGGAGAGAAGAGAGATAGAGAGAGAGAGAGAGAGAGAGGGAGAGAGAGAGAGAAAGAGGGAGAGAGAAAGAGAAAGAACGTGTCGATGAGCTGGAATTAAAATACATAGTAAACAGCACGGGCCAGGAGCATATTGATAGGGTAGTTGGGCTGCGCTCCTTTTGATGAATGAATGAAAGCAGAACATTGGAAATGTAAGTGGCAGTAGGAAGAGAGGAGCAACTCTCTCTCTCTCTCTCACTTTCTCTCTCTCTCTCTCTCATTCTCTACCTATCTCCCATTCTCTGTTGCATCGCGACCAGCTTGAAGCTACTTTTTAATGAACAATCAACAAAAAACAAAGTGGTGTTCACGAATACAACATCTCCCCGTTCTTTGACTAATTCATTGTCCCTCTCTCTCTCCCTCTCTCTCTCCATCTGTCTCTCTCTCTCCATCTCTCTCTCTCTCTATCCTTTTCTCATCGTCACAACCAACTTCTTGATCTCAATCGCTTAAACCGAACTCAGTCAGGGTGCTTTGTGAGCCAACAACCCCAAAAAGAGTTCGCCTTTTCTCTCACGTTTGTGCACTAGCAAATTTGTTCCTTCTTCGTTGACACGTAAGAAATTTCATTTCATATTTTAAATTAATTTTTTTTAAATATACCAACCCTTTTTTTTAAGAATATACCAACCTTTGTTTAAAAAGAATATACCAATCTTCTTTTTTTAAGAATATAATAACATTTTTTTGTAGAATATACCAACATTAAAAAAAATAATTATTATTAACCTAAACACCGCTTGACTCTGCTCCATCGCTGAGTCCTCCTCGTCTGGCTCAAAGATCCGTGAGGCTCCAGAAGGATTGTACACAGCGACTCCGTCTAAAATAGGCGAAAAAATTATTAGTTTATTTAAAATTAAAAGATAAGTTTACTCCAAATTAAAATGTTACTTCATTCGAAATTCAAACAATAGATCAATCTGAACCATGTTATATGCTCGTTTAAACATACGCCTTTAGGCAACACATCAGAAAAACACTCATCTCGCCTGCAACATCATCCTCTTTCTTTCTCTCTCCTCTATCCCCCTCTCACTCTCTCTCTCTCCTCAATCCCTCTCTTTCTCTCTCTCTCTCCTCTATACCTCTCTTTCTCTCTCCTCTATACCTCTCCTTCTCTCCTCTATTCCTCTCTCTCTCTCTCTCTCTCTCTCCCTCTTCTCAACCACCTCTCCAGCAATAACCCTGCTAGGACGAGCTTGAAATGCTTCATCTTTATAGAACAGGCGCTTGGCCATAAATCGAAAAGGTCCTTGGGGAGCAATATATTTTTTTTTCTACATTCTGCTCATGATAAACAACTGCTTCCCAAATGCAAAATAAAATAAAAAAGAAATTTTCAGCTTATCACAAGAGAGCAATTAATGCAGAAACAAATACGATAAAATTTCGCATGAAGGCAAAAGATTATGGATCGTTGGCTGGATGGAATAGGAAGAGGGCTCCTTCTACTTCTCTATTTCTCCTTCTTCCTCTCCCTCCCAACCTCTACCCTGGAAGTAGCAATAGGGCGCTGTAACGTGGAAGTAAAAGGAAGGTGAGGGGGGAGGCACAACTCTCATTCACATTAACCTTGTACTCCAACTTGTGCACCCTTTGAGAGATTACACGAATAATCTAATCAATCAATACATGGCCACGCCCCCTTCCGTGATTCAACTTGAAAGAGCACAGTGGAACAGTCGCTAAATTTGGGCACATTCTGGGAGGAAAGAGAGAGAGAGAGAGAGAGAGAGAGAGAGAGAGAGAGTACTAGAGCTATTAAAAGAGGGAGAGAGAATGAAAGAGTGAGAGAGAGAGGAAGAGAGAGAGAAAGGGAGAAGGACAAAACAGGTGTGTGTGGAAACAGTCGATTGGTGGTGAACTTCTTGAATGATGGCGAGAGTGTAGGGAATTGACAGACACGAGAGAGAGAGAGAGAGAGAGAGAGAGAGAGAGAGAGATTAGAGAGGGAGACTAGATTGAAGAGAGAGAAACAAAGAATAAGAGTAGAGAACAAAGAAGAGGTGACAAAGCGGCTCAGTGAACGTGGGAGATACACAGCGGAAAACAGGAAAGAACGCACGGTGTGCGTTGAGAGAATGGAGAGAACGGAAGATGAAAGAGAGTGAGAGAGAGAAGGAGAGAGAAAGAGAGAAAAGGAGAGACAAAAGAGAGAGAGAGAGAGTGTGTGTGTGAGTGAGAGAAATAGAGAGAGAGAGAAAGAGCAAGAGATAGACAAGGACAAAGAACGAAAATGATAGAGAAAAGGTAGGAGGTAGCACAGACGGAGAGAGCTAGGGAGAAATGGTATATGAAGGGAAAGCAAACGGAAGGCCACCGCGGGGAATGATAGAATGTGATGAGGTGAAATGAAGATATTCGGAAAGACAGCGAGAACGGAGAAAGCGAGAGAAGAGGGGAGAGAGAGAGAAAAAGAGAGAATGTGAGAGAGAAAGAGCGATAGAGAACGGGAGAGAGCGAGAGAAAGTGAGAGATTGGTGGTAGAGAGAGAGAGAGAGAGAGAGAGAGAGAGAGAGAGATAGAAGTGCAATCACGGAGCAAAAGAAAGTGATTCGGTGTCTGCACAGGGGTGGGAGGGGGTTATCGCCCGCTTCACCTCTGGGTTGAATGGGGAAAGGGGTGGTGGTATGGAAGTTATAGAAGGAGATGCAGAGGGGACAAGCCGAGTGCTAGCATAGAATGGAGAGAAAGAGACTAGAGGGTGGTTAGAGAGAAAGAGAGAGAGAGAGAGAGACTGAGAGTGAGAGAGAGAGAGTGTGCGAGAGAGAGATAAAGAGAGTGAGAGAGAGAGAGAGAGAGAGAGAGAGAATGGTCAAGAGGGGCAACGACATTTCAGTTTACATAAACAGTCACCCACCCGCGGCTATTCTCTATGGGGAAGAATGAGCGCGCATAGCGTCATCTTCTAGAATAACTATTCGGATTTGTTTCTACAGTCAATATTTCTTTTTTGTTATTTCAAAAAAACATGCATGGTATCTGTATATAGAAAATCGAATATCCCAAATCGTACGAATTTGCCGGTTATTAGACATTTTCCTTCTTCTTCTTCTAGTTTTTGCTCTCAAATTTCTCCCGTGATTTATTTTCTCCCTCTCTTTCCGTACTTTCTTTCTGTTTTGTCCTTAAGAGTTAAATTAAATTAAATTTCGGTTTTTTTTCTCGCTTTCTTTCACATAATACTAACGAAGGGTATCACAACGGGCGGAAAACCTTTGTAATCTTTACATAGTCTAAATAAAAGATATCATTCTTAAATGTGATATTTGATTTGAATTGTTACTATGATCTTTATCTTCTCATTCCACTTGTGATTCCTGTATTCCCTTTATGATGGGATAGTGGCGGGCATTCCTCAAGGACTATCGTCAATGGTCACATGGTCCTTTGATTTCTTATCATCCTCAATCTCGATCTCTCCCGTCTCTTTCCCTCTATCACTCTCTATCTCTCCATCCCTCTCTTTATCACTCTCTCCTTTCATTTTCTCGCTTTCTCCCTCTCTTTTTCTCTCCCTCTCTCTTCTCTTCCTATCTCTCTCCTTCTCTCCCTCCCTTTCTCTCCACCTCGCTCCTCTTCCTATCTCTCTCTCTCTCTCTCTCTCTCTCTCTCTCTTTCAATCTCGCAACCCCCCCTTTCTCTTACCTCCACTCGTGTCCACATGAACAGTCGGTGGCTCATCGTCATCTACGTCATCGTAGAAGTCCCGGTTGCGTCGGCGTTCCATTGTCGCTGCTCCTCCACCTCAACCACAGAAACCGTCATTTATGGTCCTCCACGGAAAATAACGTAGTATATAAACTTCATTTAGGGACCCCAACGGAAATACTGTAGCATACTCAACGGAAAATACCGTAGTATAAAAAAAAGTTTTTGAACTACCGTATTGCCTTTTCCTCACAACGTTGTCGTCAATATAATTTTCTCACTAAGCTTATCGCCTTCAACATATCTCGCTAATGAAATAAACGAAATGTTGCTCGTTGTAATGAAAGTTTGCATCTTTTTTCTAGGCACTGCTGTCAAATATTTTCCTTCCTTTTTTTGAAAGAAGACTTCCTAGACCTAGTATTTTCCTAGCCTTATCGTCAGAGTTCGAAAGCTAAGCGATTGTTGAATCTAATATACTTTTAAAGGCCACTAATTAATGATCTAATCTTTTTCGTGACACAACAATATCGTATATTCCATAAATGAAACACGCCAAAATAACTTCAATTGAAAAGTCTACGGTACCTGGTGTCATTATTTCTTGATAGGATCGCCTTATCTTATTTCTTAAGTAGCTTTTCGATGACTTTTTAAAAATTATTATTATAAATACCTGGTACGTTGGTGAATCGCCGATTAGAAACACCACTTGCTGAAGGCGCGCGAACCGGAGAGGAAATGAGAGAAACGGACTCGAGTTCTTCCTGGAGAAAATGGTACACTTTATTTTTATTTATTTACTAAGAAATCATGCCTAGAAATATATTCCGGTTTTATAATGATAAAAAGTATGAATCATTAAATTATATAAACTTTTACATGCGATTTTGTATTAGCCATTTTCATCCCAAGAAGAGTGTCATACTTGTGATAAAAGGAATTACAACGTGTGAAAAAACACGTCATCTTAATGTTTTTTTCAAATAAACATAACGGGCAAAATGTAAAGTGTAAAGCTAAAGAGTGTAAAGCTAAAGAGGGCAATCATTTTATGAGTAGTACATATCCCGTGGTAGAATCTTAGTGAGAGCTTAGGTAAGCCTATTAATTACCTTTTACTCTTATCTTAAAGAGACAAAATCTATAATCACGGTTGACTTCTGTTCGAGTTTGAATAAGCGATAATTCGAAAAATAGTGAATGAAATAGTGAAATGACCTCAGATCCACCGACGCCTGCCCAGCGACTCATGAACCGCGTAAGAAGGTCGCCGGCGCCGCCGCGGAGAGCGTGGCCGTTAGAACTCGACGATTCTCGGGTGCGGAAGAAGGAGGGGCCAGGACGGTGCCAGAGGGGACTGGTGGGCAGATGGAGAAGCTGCTGCTGCTCGGCTGAATACTGGAGCGTCACGACGGTGGCCATTATCCTTTGGCACGGTGCCAGAAGTCAGGGGGGAATTCCGTGCGGGACCAACAGTCCGGGGGAATTCCGCGCGGGACCTTTCTTGGCAGCGGGCCAAAAAAAGTCAGGACAGCACCCAACCGATGCCCGATCAAGGAGTAAACACTGATTGTCTTATCAGAAGGAGATATGATCAGCAAGGACTCCCTTGTCCTCGCTCCCTCGCGAGTACTACCATCGCCAGGCACTCCTCTGCCCGTTTCTCCTTCCCCCTACCCGCCAAAGATGGGTGAAGAAGGTGCACAGAAGACTAGCAAAACGCGGAAAGCGCGAAGATCACAAATTGGCATCATTATTATCAGTATATCATCAGCAGACGGCCGTGACAGAGGAGGGGAATAACCAGGACAATCGAGGCCCGATTTCAACGACAGAAAAAAGGTCAGGGCCGAAAGTACGCTATACTTCAAATGGGGGCGAGCAACCCTTTCAAAGCATGCTTAATAGACAAAATAGAGTAATCATATTAGAAACAAACCCGGGACGATCAAGTTTCTAACGCTGAAATAAAGAAAAGAATCGATCAAAGTGAAACCACGCACAACCATACCAAAATCATTATCCATGGCGAAATGAACTGATGCAAATAAAGCGTGCGAAAAAGAAGAAAATGAAGAGGCACATAGCAATGCAGCCTTTGAATTTCAATTAAGACGAGGAAAACTTCTTCCGGAAAACGTCGAAACGTGCTGGAGGAGGAAAGGCAATTAGACATCAAAATAATCATCAAAAGGGCAAGGGAAAATAAGACTCTGGCCTTGAAGCTTGTTTTCCATGATTGACAACAAAAGTGAGAGAGTGGAATCTCTCGAGGTAGAGAAGTAGACGGGCGAGAGAAATAGCACAGGGCCGTCTTGCGTCTTGCGTGTTTTTGTACCCTTTTAATCGAGCTAATCCAAGAAGTGCACCGGGCATGCAAGTCAAGGAAACACCAATTATTCTCGGCAAGGCACCCAAATGGATCTTTCAGCTGCAAAAATATGCGTGTTGTTTATGGAAAGAATAACCGCTCTTTTTTCATTCTACTCATCAATTAATCAAACTACGAGTCCAGTTTTATCTTTAACTAGTTATAAAAATATTTGTTCATTCAATTTTCTCTACTTTCTTTTTCTCGCTCTCTCACAGTCTCTCTCTGTCTCTCTCAGTCTGTCTCTCTCTCTCTCTCTGTGTCTGTCTGTCTCTATCTATGTTTCTCTCTCTCTCTCGCTTTCCTCCTGCCATCCTCTGCCTTATAGCTACATTTCACTTCTCAGCTCTCACTCTCTGTCCTTTCTATCTATTGCAAAAGTTCCTTTCCAAGAATGCTTTCGTTAGGAGTACGCAGCAATTTCATGTCTCTTTCCAGTATAACAATG
Source organism: Allodiplogaster sudhausi (assembly GCA_945643635.1). Classification (NCBI taxonomy): domain Eukaryota; kingdom Metazoa; phylum Nematoda; class Chromadorea; order Rhabditida; family Diplogasteridae; genus Allodiplogaster; species Allodiplogaster sudhausi. Next base: position 7,293 of record CALZFC010000372.1, read on the forward strand.
TATGAATGACTAAATATCCATGCACTTCGTCATACAATTTAGTGAATCTTAAGGTTTGATATCCAACCACAATACAATCCTCTCTGTCAGGTTTCTATCATTTTCCTTCATCTGCTAGACTGATCGTGAGTATTCTTACCGCACAGTATTCTTTCTATGTCTCTTTCATATTTATATAATAATTGTAAGTACAAGTCTTAGTTATTTATTGTTCTCATTCTGAATAGCTATTACCAGTAATATTACAAGGTTTTTATGCAATTCAATGTTGACATTCTTAGAGAGAGAGAGAGAGAGAGAGAGAGAGAGAGAGAGATAAGACAGCGAGAGGAAAAAGACAGACAGACAGAGAGAGAAGGAGAGAGAGAGCAGATAGAGAGAGAGCAGAGAGAGAATAGAGAAGCAGAGAGAGAGAGAGAGAGAGACTCGCTATTTCTTTCCGATCGAGAGTGGCAGATCAATGAGATTCTTCTCCTTGTTGCCGAGGACGGTCGCGTTGACCTCAGCCAGCTTGCCAAGGCCTCCGATCGGGTCTTTTGTCAGGTCGCCGACCGCCTTTGTCGGATCAGTGACGACCGCTTAAAAACGATCAGTAACTGGAGGAGATTTTAAAAGGTAATCAATAAGTATTGACTCGGTCGATTGTCATTTGTCACATAGTGCCTAAATGTGAGAGGTGGCCCAAACGATACTCTCTCTCTCTTCTCTCTCTCTCTCTCTCTCTCTCTCTCTCAGTCTTTCTCTAGCTCTGTTCTCGTTCACTCACTCTCCTTCCTGCTTTCACTCTTCCTCTCTATGTCTCTCTCTCTATGTCTCTCTCTCTCTCTTTCTCCGTACTTGTGACTTTCTCGAGCGTGCCATTCTTCAGATTTTCGACAGTCGTGAGCGCACTGGTCGGATCCGTGACGATTCCTAAAAGAAAAAAAATTGATTTTTGGTCTTACATCTTCTCTTCCGCTAATTTATTTTTGATTTTCCCCCGCACATCACGATTGGTTTGTTGCGAAAAGTCAGTAAGATTAGGATTTATTTTAATTTAATTTGAAGAAAAAAATACATCAATTTCAAACCGGTGACTGTGTCGAGCGGATTGGTGCCGCCGAGAAGCGTGACGTTGAGGTCGAGCAGCTTCATTGGAAGCACAGCGTTCTTCTCCTTCATGACCTGAATAGGATATAACTGTTTGTTGCTTTCTTTTCCAATTTAATGTTTTTTTTATTAACTTACCCAATAACTCATGTTTGAATTCGCGCCATTTTGCCTGATACAAGGAAATATCAAATGAGATAATCGACCTTGCCGATGACGTCCGGCTTCAGGAGCAGCTCTTCCACCTCGGGCTTGCTGAGCGCCTGCCAGAGCTGCAAGTTGAAGAAGCATCGTTATTAGTCTCCCTTTTTTGCCCTGTGTTTTTTTTTTAAATTCATTTTACAAAGAAATTACTGCTATATCAGACTGTATGTAATATAGCAGTAATTTCTTCGTCTTAATGTATTTGTACAAATATATTTTTTTTTCTCTAGCATCTCAGGTCATGACTATGACCTAACAGGGTCGTGACCAAGTTAGTTCTTGACATGTTCGTGACCAGTTCTCAACTATGTCGTGACCGCTCGCATTGCTACCGTACCGGGGTGCGCGTCGTGAGCTGCTTGACGACTTCGACATCCGAAGGCAGCTTCTGGCAGGTGAACTCGTAGTCGGCGCCGAAGAGCACGCTGTTCAGCCGCCAGTACTTGGAGTCGAGGCAATCGGCGTACTCGGCCGTCGTCCATTGGCCGGCCGCGTCGATCGCCTGAGAGGGCGGGAAATTCAAATTGCTTTATCCAGTCTCTTTCTCTCTCATACACACTCTCTCGCTCTTTGTCTCTCTCATTCCCTCGTTTTCTCTCGCACTCTCTCTCTCTCTCTGCTTTCCCTCCTCCACTACTCTCTAACGCAGAGCATCCCTGACATAGAGCTTTCCGCCATATCTGCATCTCTGAATGAGGCAGCCAGTGTCCCGGTGGAACTCCTCCACGAGTGCCGGGATGCAGTGCTCGCCCTTCGGGCACTTTCGCGTCAGAACCGGCAGCGGGCAGCGAGCACAGCCGGCTTACAATTAGATTTAAAATATTTCAATTTATCAATTATTGGCATATTCTAAAATAAAGTTTCGTATATGCTAATATTGGCATATTCTAAAATTAAGTTTGGTTCCTATGTATATACTAAAATTGGTATATACTAAAAGTATGTTTGGTATATACTAAAATTGGTATGACATGACAAGCGTGCTTGATTTGAAAATACTTTAACATATCTGCAAAACCGTGCAAATGTTTTTTTAATAGGTTATGTTATATGTTACGTAGCATTTGTTACGTAACAGATAACATTTCTTATTCCGTAACATACCGATCGAGCTCTCGCACGTCGCCTTTGGCGCCTTGCCGTAGTTCTTGAAGCCGGCGTACCAGTTGCCCTCTCGGCATACGAGCATCGGAAGTTGGATGCGTTCGCCGGCCTGAACAATCACCTATGTGTCGATCAAAATTGGTGATCTGGCCATTAACAATTTCTCTGAAATATCAGTCTGCTTGCTCTCAACTATTTGTGTCCATAACGATTTAAATCTTCCCGCCAATTTTAATTTAATTCGTACACTGATCGTTCCGCCGGCGCATGCCGTGACGGCGCATCCGGGCGTGATGTGCTTCCAGTGACGGAGATGCGTCACGGAGCAGGTGAAGTCCTTTCTGGAAGAATGGGTGGGAAATTTGAATATTTTGTGGGATGCTCGGGAAATTCAAATGAGAATATTTCGAACCTGCACTCCTTCTCTGCCTTGAGCACCTTGTCGCAGTCATCGCTGCAGGGTGGAAGATTGGGGAGGGCGATGGCCGCCGCGACGAGACCCGCAAGCAGTATGAGATGCATCTGGAAGCAGCAGAACTGAGTACGGTTGATTTGGGTAGGACCAATTTTCTGGTATGGAGACGGCTCCTAAGGGCAAAGGCTAGGTAAGGCTTGAAGCAACATAAACTTGCCTAACATTATGTATACAAAGATAGAGCAGCAGTTGGGTTCTAACTAGTAACTAAAAAGAAATAAATGAGTTGTATCAATGATGGAAGAGAAATATTGAAAACTACTTTATGAGCAAATTAATATTAATACAAGAAATGGATGAAGGAATAGCGCGGTGGACAAGTGAGAATGAGTCCGATTTGATTTACATAAGGGCGTTTTGATCTACATATGGGAGTTCTCCTCCGTTTCGTTCGCTATAGCAAATGGTGTTGGCTGAACATTGGCGAAAACGGACACGGTTATGAGGGGTTGGGGTTTCGAGCAGAGCTCTGATCGGGTGGTATGGCGGCCATAAAGAGGAGGCAGAGAGAGAAAGAGAGAGAGAGAGAGAGAGAGAGAGAGAGAGAGAGAGAAAGAGAGAGGAGAATCAGACAGACACAGAGAGAGGCAGCGAAATAGAGAAGGGGAAAGAGAGAAAGAGGGAGAGAGAGAGAGAAGAGGGATCACTGTGACAAGCAGAGATAGATAACGAAATGGAAGATCTAAAGTGGTGAAAAAAATAAGAGTGGTCGGTCACACGAAAAATTCTCGCAAGCAACAAGAAAACGATGGAATATCCCAAACTCGTACGAATTTGGCGATTAGTAGATATAATTTTTTTATCTCTTTATAACACATGTCAAAAAAACTATGTTCACTGCCTTTCATCCATCCACTCATTGTAAAGTAATATCCTTTTTTTGCTCTTCCTTTTCAACTGTCGAAGTTTCTCTCTCTTCTTTCTCTATCGCTCTTTTGTTCTCTGTTTTATTTTCCGTTCAAATCCTGGTCCTTTCCTTGCAAGGGATTTCCACGTCCATATACAGTTTGGGAGAGAGAGAGAGAGGGAGTTCCGTTGAAACAGATAGATTTTCAACTTATTACAAATTTGCTGTAGTGGGAGTAAAATTTATTTTCGTTATCTTCTGCCACGATTAAACAAAGTGCGAGCGAGGGTGTTGCCCCCCAACTTTAGGCTATTCCACGAAGGGTTTGGGCTGATTCGTGTGCTCTCATTGCAAACCTTTTTTGGTGTTGGCGGTCACGCCTTGGCCATCTCGAACTTGACGCTCGTGTATTTGTCACTTTCAGCGAATGCCGCGTAGGCGTAACCTCGACCAATATAGGATGCTGCTCGGGTACACCTTTCGACATCATTTTCGAGATGTTCTATTCGATGGGAAAGAGTGTGACCAATGTTATCTGAAATTGAAATTAAAACAGCGCACAGCGTCGAAGTTCAACTGAAATGAAGTGATAACAGAAACATTGATTATTTTTCTTAAATTATGTAAACAGTTTAATATAAAACAAAACCTTGTAGTAATTTTCAAATAATGAATAGCAGTTTCTGTCTATGAAATTGACTATTTCTCTGATTTGAAGCATAAAAATATTTCTTTAGTTTTGAATATATTTTGCCACTAGTTCCAACAAGTTTTGCTTGAGCATTGTGATTGCAAAAAATTGTTTGCTCTACGAGTTTGCTCTTGCAATAAGAAACATCTGTATTACTGAACAAAAGAAGTTTTGTTATCTATTTTTATCACTCAAACGTTTCTTGCTGCTTTTTTTTATTTTCATAAAAAGTGATATCTTGTGTGTGCTGTTCACACATAATCTTTTTTTGATTCCCTCCTGATATTTCGTTGAATTTATGTTGTGCCTATCAGTTTCTGTGGAGGTTGCAACATCGTGCAGTCTCGCTTTTACCACTCGCATCTCATAGACTAGATTTTGCCAAGCCAAAGACATCATTCTTCCAACAAAGTTTTTACTTTGTCTTTGTCTGTTGGTTGAGAGAGCAAAGGATATTGGTATGAAATTTATTCTTCTTATTCTTGACAAATTACAGCGTAAAATTCTGCTTTTTTTGTGGTAAACATATTTGGTGAAATATCGAGCAAGAGCAATAAGTCGGGAGATGTCCTTATCCTTGACTAAAGTATCCGTGTCAATACCTACTTTAGTCAATACTCTCATTTGCCAATGTCGAGGTCGACGTCAATGAGGCTGTTGATGAGGTCGGCCGGCTTGGACTGGCCGAGAAGAGCGAAGATCTTCGGGTCCTTGATCACTTCCAGCACATTCGGGTCCTGCAAGGAAATTGGCTCTCCAGTCGGCCGCTCTCTCTCACTTTCCGTTTCTCTCTTTTTCTCTGTCTCTCTACTTCTTTCTCTCTCTCTCTCTTCCTCTCTCTTTCTCTCTCTTCTTTCTCCTCCCTCTCTCTCTCTCTCTCTCTCTCTCTCTGTCTTCTGTGTCCACCGTACCTTGAGCGCCTCAGGAATGCGTGCTCCTCTGAACGCCCTAAGAATGTGCGCGTCGGCTGCAGAGAGCGCGCATGTCAGCTGCATCGCCGGGAAGGCGGGCATCGTGCGGACAGAGTTCAGACGCCAAGCGGCGTCGTTCAGGCAGTCGACGTAGTCCGGCTGGTGCCACTCGCGACCGACCAGGGCCTGTAGAGAGAGAGAGAGAGAGAGAGAGAGAGAGAGAGAGAAGGAAAGAGAGAGAGAAGTGAGAGAGAAGTGAGAGAGAAGAGTGGGAATGAGATGTAGAGCGAAAGATAGAAAGAAGGAAAAGGAAAGAGATGGAGACAGAGCGACGGATGAAGAGAAAGGGAGAGAGATAGACAGACAGGGCAGAGACGGGGGAGAGAGGGAGGAAGGGAGAGAGGTTAAGAGAGAGAGAGAGAGAGAAAGAGAGAGAAAGAAACAGAGACTGACATAAAGCTTGGCGTTCGGATTGGCGCACTTGTAGACGGCGCAGCCGGTGTCACGATGGAAGTCTTGCGCGACCAGACGCCAGTCACACTCGCCGCCAGGAGGGCACAGGGGGGTCGTCAGCAGCTGACGGCAACGTCGGCAGCCTGCGAGAGAGAGGGAGAGAGATAGAGGGAGAGAGAAGAGAAAGAGAGAGAGAGAGAGAAGAGAAAGAGAGAGAGAGAAGAGAAAGAGAGAGAGAGAGAGAGAGAGAGAGAGAGAGAGCGTAAGATTGACAATGAGAGAGATAAAGAGCGGGAAGAGTTGCAAATTAATTATAACTATGTTTTCGAAAGTCCATCTTACAAATTAAAAATTAATTAATTATTAATATCCTCAATTAATAATGTCCTCTCTGACTTTTCGTGTAGCTGCACGTGGCCTTTGGCTGCTCGCCCTCACTCTTGCCCTTGCCGTACCACACGCCCTCCTTGCACACGAGCACGTCGGACTTGCCGCCAAAGTTGTACTAAAAGGGAGGGAGTTCAAAATACGAATATTGACAGGTATATTCGTAAGTCATGGTGCTGCTATAAAAAGCTAAACAAATGCTGAACGTGTTATTGACTCTTAATTCGATGATGTTTCAAGCGCTCTTACTTTTCTTCTTTTAGAATTTTCGATTGGCGAAAGTTTTTGGCGACTCGAAACTGGACTGTTGTTTGGCGTGTAGAAATTGCCGCTTTATCATCGGTCACACTTTTCAACGCAGAGCTACCGATTGAATGAGCAGCGTGATTTATGTAATGGAGAGGTGGAAATTTATTTTTTTAGGGAAGGCGAAAGAGATAGAGAGAGAAAAAGAGATAGAGAGAAATAGACATAGAAAGAGAGGTAGAGAGTAGGAGAGAGAGGAAGACAGAGAGAAAGAATTAGAGCGAAAGAGAGCAAGAGAGAGAGAGAGAGAGAAAGAGAGAGAGAGAGAATCAGAGTGGCACTGCTTGAGGTAGCAGATCGGATAAGTTTGACTTTTAGTGTGACCGGGGCGCAACAGGCCATTTCTGATGTTTAGCTAATCTTGAGTGTGACCATCAACACCATTTACCGATCGCGATGGAAAAAAGAAGAGAAATGGCCATCGCTATTTGTGAAACACCCGATTCACAACGTGTCATGTCGCCTCAAGTTTTTTTAACCGATATAGAATTTTGGAGTAGAAATGATTGGGGTCTCAGAAGAAAATAAACCACAAAATTTCTCTCAAAAATACTGACCAGAATTTTTCCAGTTGGTGTAATCTCCTCTCCTAACAATGTTTTGACTTCCGTGGTCATGAACAAGAGCGTAAGGAATATTCTAGACTCTACAGTAAAAGTTTAGTTTGGTACATTCTGAGGTTTATGGTATCCAGTGGACATATGGTATATTCTAGAATCTTCAGTAGCCATTCGACTATGGAATATTCCACAGTCTACAGTAACCAGTAGAGTACGGAATATTCCACAGTCTACAGTAGATAGTAAGCTATGGTATACTCTAGAGTCTACAGTAACCTGGAGCTGCCCGCCGATACACGCAGTCACGGCACACTCGCCATCCTCCTCACCGACGTGCAGCCAGTGACGGAGAGAAGTGCCGGTGCAGGACAAGCCGGCCGGGCAGTTCACGCCGTCGTCGCGGACCTGTAGAGGGAGAGAGGGAGACAGAGAGAGGAGAGAGATAAGGAGAAAGAGAGAGGAAAGAGATAAGGAGAAGTAGAGAGTGGGGGGAAGGAAATGAGAGGAGAGAGAGAAGGACAGGGAGACAGAGAGTGAGAAGGAAACAGAGAGAGAGAGAGAAAGAGAGAGTAAGAGAGAAAGAGAGAGAGAGAGTGAGAGAGTGAGAGAGACAGATGGAGAAAGAGAGAGCGAGGAGGAGCTCTTGCCCTCTTTCTCTTCTCCCTTATATGCTTCTTCCATCTCTCCCATCCTCTCTTTGTCTCTCACAAGCCAATCTTTCGTTTTCCTGGTCTCTCTTCTCTCTCCTTCTCTCTCTCTTTCTTCTCTCTATCTCTTTCTCTCCTATCTCTCTCTCTCTCTCTTCCTCTCTCCCTCCATCTCTCCCTCTCTCTCTCTCTTCCTCTCTCCCTCCATCTCTCTCTCTCTCTCCCCTCTCTCACCTCATCACAGTCGTTCGTGCATCCGGCCAGCTGAGCGTGATCGACGACGTCTCCGCCGAGCGTGGCTCCAAGAAGGGCGGCGACCAAGAGAAGGACGCGCATCCTGCTGGAAAGTATTCTAATAATATAAAAAAAAAATTGGAAAACTTTTTCGAAACAAATTTACTTTAAAAGAGCATTTTTGCTTCCCTTAAAAATAAATAAAGATCTTTTAAATTTATAAGCAAAGCGTGTCGTTCGATTATGCAGAATAAGAACGAGGCGCTTTAAAGGGAGCGCGAAGATGATCTCGCTTTGGGTGAGGAGCGGAGTTCAGACGATGCACGCGGTCTCACCGGCAGCATGGCCCACCGTTCGCGGAGTTGCTCCTCCCTTCGGTCTCGGTCTCTTTCCATCTCCCTCTCTTTCTATCTCTCTCTCTCTCTCTTTCTCTCTCTCTCTCTCTCTTTCTCTCTCTCTCTCTCGCTCTCCAACTTTCGCTCTCTCCCTCTCTCGTTCACTCAATCACTTCAGGTTATATCATTTTTTCCTCTCCCCAGTACTCCGTAACCAACTTCTAGTGTTCGCTAATCTTTTCATGCATGCCCCTTCCCATGTTCACAATTAGCTCTTCCCCTTCTTTTAGCGTATAGCTCTGATCAGATTTGGTTATCCAAATCTGATGCGCGTTCCAACATATCCTTTGACAGAGGTTGAAATGAATAACAATTGGCTACCCCCTCCCCCCCCCCTCCTTTCTGTGTATTTCCACACTCAAATCAGATCTGATTGAGTTCCAAGATATCCTAAATCCAAAATATCTCATTCAAAGATGGTCACGCTTGAGCGTGGAAGTCTGAGAAAGCATCAATTCGAAACTACGGCAGAAACGAAAACGTAAAATGTATTATTCTAAACTGGGAGGTTAAGGAGGAGAATGTTTTTTCTCTCTTTTATTTGTTGTTAAAATTAATAAATCATTTTGACTTCACATTAAAAGACCCGTTGGTTTTCACACGACCTCAGCATAGAAAAGGGCCATTGTAAAATGAAACTTTGATCGAACAGCCTCTGCTTTTCCGTTGATTACAATGATCTTTTCAAGTATTTCCTATTACCATTTTGGTTGAAAAAAACAAAATTGATTAAAGTCCTTTACCAGAGGTTTAAATGAATAAAAAATGTCGGTGTAAGAGAGAGAGAGAGAAATGGAAGTTGTTCTCTAGACTGGAAGGGGAAGGAGTACATCTTTTTCCTCTCCGAACATCGAGGCAAGAAAATTTCATTCACCAGATGAAAATGAATCCGCGAATGTAGGCCAGGACGAATTAGTCATTTCGTCTTGGCAATCTAAGAAGAGCTGGTGGTTTTCCCTCGAGCCTCAGCAAATCGATCGGCTATGGTAAATGCACCTAGGATATAAATGCGAACTGTCTGTCATGAACAATATATTCAAAAGTAAATGACTTTCGATGCATTGATAGATTTTACTAGTGCGTTCACCTGCTTTAGTGTGTGGTGAGAAAAGTGAGCGCTGACGGGCGAGAGAGTTCGCATTATGAAGGGAGTGGTCAGAGAAGCAGACGGTTGAGCGAGAGAGCGCATGTCTGGTCTTGCGTCTTGCGTCTTTCGCACACTTGCTACTCTGGGGTCGGAAACCAGCAGAAATGCTAGCCCTTCGATTGCTACTCTTTTACGTTTTACATTCTTGTATCGAACTTATCCATCTGCTTCATTTCACATTCTGTTGTTGTTTATCACAAGTTTACTCTGCTGTTCGGTGTTCTTACAGCGGCTGTACTTGCAATGATGATTACTTATGTTCCTCCTGCATGCAGTGTCTAGAAAGCATGTTTAGGAACAGCATCTGTTTTGCCATTTCCAAAAGATGTTCACCACTGCCTAATCAAGAGAACTTTGAATGAACTACTCTTCTTTGCGCACTTTTTGCCGCAGTATATTCTGCTGCTCGAATAGAATACTTTCCATTTCATGCCAACGTTGACTTCCTTGTTGACCCGGCTTTTTACGCGAATTTTTCGCTCGCCGAGTTGAATCCATTTAATTCTGCGTGTTACATCATGAAATAAGGCGTCCTTGTGTGTGAAACTAGAATGTGTGTGGCTGATCGCTGAGAATATAAACATCTATCTTTTAGAATATTCGAATTTTTTTTTCGAATATTCGAACGATTTTTTGAATACTCGAAAGTTTTTTTTCGAATATTGGAAAGTTAATTTTGGTTCATTTACAGAAGATGGCCGGCGCTATCCTCTACACGACGGGCGCCGTCAGTGCCATCGCGACCTCCATCTTCATCGGCACAGGTTCTTTTATTTATTTATTTATTTCGCTATCCCTAAAATTTTTGTTCAGAAACTTTTTTCTCGCTGAAATTCGCTACATAGGGTCTTTGGGTTCGGGTAAGAACACACAAATAACATATTCCCTTCCTATCATGGCGTTCATTTCTTCTTTTCTTTTTGAATAATTTATTGATTGCCCAAGTTCTGCAACATTTTGCATCTTTTTAGACTTCTTTTTCTTCCTGTTTTCCACGGCTCTTTACGACCATGTTTTTGTTGATACTGGCGCATTATTCAATGAATACAACAGTGGGTTTAGATACAGCATGATTAAGAATTCCTTGTGAGTTCACGGATCAAAACGGATTTGTTGCTTAGAAGAAAATAAGCGGGTTCAGGATTAGTAAAAAAAAACTAGTCGCAGTAGGTAATATTTTTCATATTTTAATATGATTGTTACTATATATTTTCAAAGGCATCATCGCTTAATTAGTTAACCATCACATCGCTTAATTTGTGTTTGATGTGATATGTTAATGATTGAGTCTAACTAATTAATTAATCGGCGAAATATAAATGCCTTGTTGAATTCAGCCCTCTTCTACATGCTGACCGGCCAGGGCCATCGCTTCGACATTGGCTGGTTCCTGACGGAGACGTCGCCGAACATGTGGGTCGGCATGGGCATCGCCGCGTCGCTCTCGCTCTCCGTCATCGGAGCTGGATGGTATCGAAACTGATTTCTTTCTCTACCTGTTTCTCTCTCGCTGTCCATGCACCGGCCTTATTGAGCAGGAAGCCCGGCTATACAAGTCTAAACAGCTTCTTACTCTCTACGAGAAGAGAGAGTTCTTTTAAGGCAGAAGAACAATGAATATCTTCAAAAATACTCTATTGTTCAATTGAAATTAACAGAGGCATTTTGCGGTTTGTATGATAGTTTTGATTTCAAAACAATTACATACTTTTTATATTATTCAAGGGAATTAAGCCTATTTAAGAAATACAGTGGCTTTCAAATTTTTCCTGTTGTTATTTTTAAGGTATGTAATTTGAAAGTAAAATAATTAAATAAATAATAAATACATTTAGGGGCATCTTCACAACGGGCTCTTCAATCCTGGGTGGCGGTGTCAAGGCACCCCGCATCCGTACGAAGAACCTCGTCTCGATCATCTTCTGCGAGGCTGTCGCCATCTTCGGCATCATCATGGCCATCGTCTTTGTCGGCAAGCGAGCGGTCAGTTCATGTGTTATCGAAAACCCGCCGATTCTAGGATGCACTTGCACTTATTTATTCGCTACCAAAAACCCGCCCATTCTAGGATGCTGACTTTTGCCAATTTAGCTGCTATCCATATGATTACCTGCTTACCTCTCTCCTATTGTAAAACGCGGAAATATTCAAATTCTCATCTCGTTGTTCATTTTATTAGATGCTGTTTTAGATCATTTTTACATTTTTACGCTCGCTTCTCAAGTTCGTTCTTGCGCCAAAACTTTTTCACCTTTAAACTAATGACACGGTTTTCTTTAGTAACAAAATTATTCTTCAATTTCAATTTCAAAGAAGAGTAGAATTTGTAGGCAGGCATTCCGTTGGTTTTCTTACGCATGATGTAAGGATATTGCCTTGGCAACCATATGCCATGCTCTTGCTCTTGTAGTTGTTTGGTAATGAATCGATATCTATGGGACGGTAGCGACTGATATTGTGAAATGTCTCGCCCATTGCCGTTCTCTCTCTCTCTCTCTCTCTCTCTCTCTCGCTCTCTCCTTTTCGCTCCTCTCTCTCTCTATAAGCTATCTCTATCTTCTCTCTTTTTCTTTCTCACCTCACTCTCTCTCTCTCTCTCTCTCTCTCTCTCTCTCTCTTTCTCTGCAGGACTTCTCTCGCGAGTCCCTGGATCTCACTCAAGAAAAAGATCTTACGCTGCTCGCCCGCAACATCGCCTCCGGCTACATGATCTTTGGCGGCGGCCTCACCGTCGGCTTCTCCAACCTCGTCTGCGGTCTGGCTGTCGGTGAGTGATGTCTGGTGTGGTGGGGGATTCTATCATTTCGTAACCCGAAGAATCCGATATACGGTAGGACACACTATAATTAGGAGGGATACTGTATTTGCAGGACTTACGCTACAGATCAGAGCATGGGTTTTTTTTTGGGTATTTTTGTACATTAGAAGCCAAGTGAAGGCATTTTGTGCGATACTGCTGCTGTAACCATGTAACAAATTTTTTTTTATTACTAATTCGCTGAATATGAGTGTGCAGATGAAAAAACAACGTTACTAAATAATAATTCAAAGCTACGATTTTAAATTTGACTATTTATTTTAAAAAAAAATTTATTGATGGGTACAAATACATTGAAAAATTGGTTTAATCTATAAACTAAAAATTGGAAAAAATTGTTACAATCTAAAAAAAATTCTAACATAATCGGAAAAACAATTTCCTTCCAGGAATCGTCGGCTCTGGCGCGGCGCTCGCGGACGCCGCGAATCCGTCGCTCTTCGTTAAGATTCTCATCATTGAGATCTTCGCGTCGGCCATTGGCCTCTTCGGAATGATCATTGGAATCGTGCAGACGAACAGAGTGTCCATGGGCAATCACTAGAGAGATCCTCTCACCCCCCCCCCTTTCTTTACAAAGCCCCCCCCCCCCCCCGAAGGTCTTCCTAATCTCTCTCTCTCTCTCTCTCTCTCTCTCTCTCTCTCTCACACACACACTATCTGTCTCGCTCCGTTTCTCCCAATCACCTCTCTTATGCGGACAAACTTATCAGACAAGACGCAAGGAGTTAAGGATTTGCAACCCAGACCAAAGGACAAAAAGAAATTCAACCTTTGCCATCTCTTGCTGCCCGCGTCCCTTTTTTCCTCTTTTCTCTTGTTCATACAAGAGAATGGACACAGCGAGGCCCCAACCCTTTTTAATATTAGTGCGCCAGAGTTACAGTATGCTTAGCTAACCGAGATTTCCTAGTTTTCTTGGTTGTGATTTCCCACTGCATGATCATTCCGTAGCCTGGGTGTTGTCGTTTCTGTTCTTATCTAATCGGAGCAGAGATTGACACACCAAAATGAGAATTCAGACTATCACCTCGAGACCTATCTTGAAATGAGTACTGTAGAATCCAGCAATTTCTTGGCGAAAACGACGTAATGTAACGGTGAAAATAAAATTGATTGGAAACTATTCTCAGTTCTTTTCATCTTTGCTTTATTTTGCCACTATAGAATAGAAATGAGAAGAAGAATGAATATATTTGAAATTTGTTGAATCCCGTGAAGTGTATTTTGGAGAGTTGATTTTGTATAAAGTGAATAATAAAGTATCAAGTTCTGGACTATCAAACGTCATAGAGGAACGAGAATTGAGGAAGGAGACGTCAGAAGGAACAGAGAGCGGGAGAGAACGAGGGAGAAGCGGAGGAGGGCGGGGTCAAATCCTAAAATGAAATGGAGAATTGGGGAGTATGTAGATATATTTATATTCTTTAGCTCGAAATACCTTAGGAACGTTCCCAATATTACTCACAATAAATAACTTGCAAATTTCATTTGTATGAAGTAATTTAAATATATGTATGTATATAATTTACATATCGATTACTTTTTGTAAAATGCCGTATCTTTACTTGAAAATAAGAGTTACAACAAGGCGGGCGAAGTAATGTATATATCTGTATGTATGTACATGTACGATTAGAACAATCGCCTCTTCGCTCTCCTTCATACTCTCATTTGTCATTGCTCTCGGTGCCGATAGGTTATGTAAAAGCCGTCAAATGTAGGTTGCTGCCCGAGACTGCGTACTCTTTCCATCTAGTAAATCTTCAGCTTTGCGCAGTGGCGATAACGTGACCAATGAGGCTTAGCCGAGGTGCGTTTATTGCTGGTTGAAAACTTTTCCCAATTACCCGCTATGGCCCCTGAAACACGGGTGCCATATGCAATTTTTGAACGCCCGGAGGGGCAAAAATGTTCGAATGTGCTCCTTGATAGAAAGAAGTAAAACAAATGTATGAGAAAAAGTGTGGAAAAGACAAATTTTGAAAATTATAGCGCATGCTAGTGTTGATTCCATATGGGTCCTTCACAAACATGTACCTTGTTTACGGTGAAAATGCTAACATTGGGCTTAAAAAACTAACAACAAGTTTCCCGTGAGCTATTTTTCGTCACTTTCCACGTTATAATTGCACTTTTCGTTATTTACCTATTCAATTACAAGTGTAATATTTCGCAACAGGTCAGGAAGACGGAGGCGAAAGCTGAGTGTTCTTCATCAGTTTCACGGACATCTGCAACGGTGAGCGGCTTGTCTCCTATGTTCTCTCCATCTTTTCCCCAACTTTCCCTTCTTCCCTCTCCAATGATTTTCTTTTCTTAATTTACTCACTGCCCTCTCTCTAGCATTATATTGCTTTCCTTTTCCACCCACCTCGAATATTTTTTTTAAGTTTTTTTTTCTGAAAATTAATCGTGAAAGCCCTTCCCGCCCTCCTCCCTCCTCTTCTCCTCTGTCAAGGCATGGCTGGCTCAAACAGCTCCTTCGTGCTCTTAAATATAATAACAACAGAAAGCGGTTGAAATCAGAGCAAAAACAATACGAAGTTATAAAAAATATATAGAATGTTCTACTTGTAATACCGAAAAGTAAGTCAAATGGGAATTGAAATTTTTTAACAAAAAAAGAGTGAAATCCATGCTTGTTTCTTTTAAACGAATGGTGTCGAATGTTTTATGCCAAGTTATATTCAACGTTCGCTTTATCGCACAATTTTTTTTAGCGATACAGCAATTTGTCTGAAAACAAAGTCGAAATTAGCTGACTCTGATTCAGAATCTTCGTTTATATTTTTTCCTAATCACAGAAGTGATTTTTGGCGAGTTGATTTTGTATAAAGTGAATAATAAATAGACAAGCTTTCAAAACAGCAGATCAGTGTTGAAAAAGAGGAAAGCACAGCTTTGATCTTATGTTCTGCCCTCCGTTCTCATTCATGTTTTATTCTGATTTGTACTGTATCTCCTTCTCTTTCTTTCTGTATCCCTTTATTTCTGTTTCTCTCTCTTTCTCTTTCTCTTTCTCTATCTCTCTTACTCTTTCCCTCATCCCACCTTTCTCTATCTCTCTATCCTTCATTCTCATCTTCTTTATATCTTTCTCTATCTACCTCTGTTTTTTTCTTTTTCTTTGCTCTTTTTCACTAATTCTTTCTGTCTTTTCCCTTTCCCTTTTATTCTTATCCGTCGCAACTTTTAGATTAAAGCAGGAAAGTCTATAAAATTCTTTTTTTTTGCGAACAAAGGCTTTAGGAGATTAGCACCGGTGGCCAGTGAGAATATTAGAGTACTAGCCGGGTTGATTTCAATTTTGCAGATTTATTAATGTTGATAAAAAGGCACTAGTGCGCATTTCATGCCTGTATGTACATGCGCGATTTGAATTTTCGTATCATCACTCTCCTCCACACTCTCATTTGTCATTGCCTCGGCTTCTAAATGCCGACAGCTTATATAAAGGCCGTCAAATGTAGGTTGCTGCCCGAGACTGCGTACTCTTTCCATCTAGTAAATCTTCAGCTTTGCGCAGTGGCGATAACGTGACCAATGAGGCTTAGCCGAGGTGCGTTTATTGCTGGTTGAAAACTTTTCCCAATTACCCGCTATGGCCCCTGAAACACGGGTGCCATATGCAATTTTTGAACGCCCGAAGGGGCAAAAATTGTCGCATTTTCTCCTTGATAGAAAGAAGTAAAACAAATGTATGAGAAAAATTGTGAAAAAGACAAATTTTGAAAATTATAGCGCATGCTAGTGTTGATTCCATATGGGTCCTTCACAAACATGTACCTTGTTTACGGTGAAAATGCTAACATTGGGCTTAAAAAACTAACAACAAGTTTCCCGTGAGCTATTTTTCGTCACTTTCCACGTTATAATTGCACTTTTCGTTATTTACCTATTCAATTACAAGTGTAATATTTCGCAACAGGTCAGGAAGACGGAGGCGAAAGCTGAGTGTTCTTCATCAGTTTCACGGACATCTGCAACGGTGAGCGGCTTGTCTCCTATGTTCTCTCCATCTTTTCCCCAACTTTCCCTTCTTCCCTCTCCAATGATTTTCTTTTCTTAATTTACTCACTGCCCTCTCTCTAGCATTATATTGCTTTCCTTTTCCACCAACCTCGAATATTTTTTTTTAGTTTTTTTTTCTGAAAATTAATCGTGAAAGCCCTTCCCGCCCTCCTCCCTTATCTTCTCCTCTGTCAAGGCATGGCTGGCTCAAACAGCTCCTTCGTGCTCTTAAATATAATAACAACAGAAAGCGGTTGAAATCAGAGCAAAAACAATACGAAGTTATAAAAAATATATAGAATGTTCTACTTGTAATGCCGAAAAGTAAGTCAAAAGGGAATTGAAATTTTTTAAGAAAAAAAGAGTGAAATCCATGCTTGTTTCTTTTAAACGAATGGTGTCGAATGTTTTATGCCAAGTTATATTCAACGTTCGCTTTATCGCAAAATTTTTTTTAGCGATACAGCAATTTGTCTGAAAACAAAGGCGAAATTAGCTGACTCTGATTCAGAATCTTCGTTTATATTTTTTCCTAATCGCAGAAGTGATTTTTGGCGAATTGATTTTGTATAAAGTGAATAATAAATAGACAAGCTTTCAAAACAGCAGATCAGTGTTGAAAAAGAGGAAAGCACAGCTTTGATCTTATGTTCTGCCCTCCGTTCTCATTCATGTTTTATTCTGATTAGTACTGTATCTCCTTCTCTTTCTTTCTGTATCCCTTTATTTCTGTTTCTCTCTTTCTCTTTCTCTATCTCTCTTACTCTTTCCCTCATCCCACCTTTCTCTATCTCTCTATCCTTCATTCTCATCTTCTTTATATCTTTCTCTATCTACCTCTGTTTTTTCTTTTTCTTTGCTCTTTTTCACTAATTCTTTCTGTCTGTTCGCTACAGCGATGACTTATGTGTTTTTTTGTTCCGTTGAATAATTGCAATCGCTCTCGGTGTTGTCATGATGTTACTATTTTGACTCCTCCCCGTCCATTGGCCTAATTCAAATGGCCCCTCCCTCGCATCTCTCTTCCCCAAGACTCGGCGTTGAAGGCGCGCGCGAGTTTTCCCGCGCGTTTTTTGCTCTACCCATGGCGAAGTCCTGCCTCTCCCTCCTCTCTCATTCATTGTTTTGTCTTGAGCCGAGCCGAGTGGCCGCTCTCCTCGCCACTCGCCTCGTGCCTTCCCCTCTGCTCATCTTCTCTTCTGCCTTCTCCTTCCACGTGCTCTCTCTCTCCACTCAACTTCAACTTCGCACGGGTAAGGTCCGATTAAGAATCCTTTATTGCGTGTTAATAATCTAATTTATTGAACTCTCTCTCCGCTTATCTCCTCTTCCTCGATTCTTTCCACGTGTTAAGAAGTTGTTTAGTTATAAGAAGTATATTGTTGTTGGACTCTTGATTTCGTCATCATATTAAGTTGTCGTGAGAAAAAGGGTTTCTGGACTATTGAAACGCACTCCATTCTCGCCCTCCACATCTTCAAGTAGCTTTGGTCAATTGCTCTCCTCCAAAATGAACGCCGACGCCACTCCTAATCCGCCCGGAAGCAATGGCCAAAACACTGTCTTTTCCCTTTCCCTTTTATTCTTATCCGTCGCAACTTTTAGATTAAAGCAGGAAAGTCTATAAAATTCTTTTTTTTTGCGAACAAAGGCTTTAGGAGATTAGCACCGGTGGCCAGTGAGAATATTATAGTACTAGCCGGGTTGATTTCAATTTTGCAGATTTATTAATGTTGATAAAAAGGCACTAGTGCGCATTTCATGCCTGTATGTACATGCGCGATTTGAATTTTCGTATCATCACTCTCCTCCACACTCTCATTTGTCATTGCCTCGGCTTCTAAATGCCGACAGCTTATATAAAGGCCGTCAAATGTAGGTTGCTGCCCGAGACTGCGTACTCTTTCCATCTAGTAAATCTTCAGCTTTGCGCAGTGGCGATAACGTGACCAATGAGGCTTAGCCGAGGTGCGTTTATTGCTGGTTGAAAACTTTTCCCAATTACCCGCTATGGCCCCTGAAACACGGGTGCCATATGCAATTTTTGAACGCCCGAAGGGGCAAAAATTGTCGCATTTTCTCCTTGTTAGAAAATATGTCGCATACCACGTATGCGATGGGGACGAAGTCTCTGATTGTATGTGAAGTCCTCGAACTATACTAGGAATTCGCGAACCAGCAGGATGTTTTCACTCTGCACAAGATAGCTCGGAAGAATTTCAAAGAGTCTACGTTAATTCTCTAATCAACCCAGACCGGCCTCAGCAAGGCGGTGGATGCTCGGTGGCGAGAGGTGCACTCCGGCCAATTCGGTTACATCTCACAATCAGAGAACGGACGTTTTCCTGACAATCGGTTTTGTATCTCACAATCAGAGAACCGAATTTTTCCGCTAAATTTATTATTCAAATAATTATTTCACAGATTGAAGTCAAACGTACAAAGAATGCGTCGACCACGGAGCATTGACTCACGACGATTCCTCAGAACATTGGAGACAGTTTGTAAGTTTGATTTTTTTTAAGTTTCAAATAATTCAAATATTAATTAAATGAGGAAATTTTAAAGACTGTTCTTTGAGATTTAAAAAAATATATATTTGTTTAAAGTGAGGCGTCGTCTGGAAGGTGGAAAGAGCGTCGAGCAGAAGGAGCACGTGCACAGTTCGGCTGGAAGAAGAAGAATTACGATGAGAAGGTGCACCTTGTTTTTATATCACTCAATTTCTCATTGTCTGTTTTTGTATCTTTATTTTTCTCTCTCTCTCTCTCTTCTTTCTCTTTCTCTCTCCTTTTATCTCTCCCTCTCTCTCCCTCTGTCGGTCGACTCGCTCCTTCGTCGACGCCTTCACCGCACTCCTCACTTGCATTCGCAAGCCGGGACTCAACGAGTGAGGTGCAAACTAAAAAAAGAAGAAGCGGGTATCAGCGTTTTTGACCTGTGTTTCAGATTTGTGCAAAAACGTAATCACAATACTGATATCGCTTTATTCCAAAAATGACGGAATCTCTGCATACACTCGCTTTGTCCGATATCCCCCGTGAATCGGATTAGAGTCGTTCGAGGAGTTCACATGCAATCACGACGTCGCATACGTCGTGATTTGCATGTGAACTAATGACGACGTATGCGAGGTCGTGATTGCACATATAACAAAATAATAGGAGAAACAAAAATGGCAAAACGAGGGAGAGAAATCGAAAAGGTCACCTCTGGCCGCCAGACATGTATGCAGTCATCAAAATGGCCATCTTTGGCCGTCGGACATGAACTAACAAAATATAACAACATAATAAGAGAAGTCTAACAAAATCTAACAAAATAATAAGAGAAACAAAAATGGAAAAAGCATTGCTCGCGCATGGGAGTCGATCTGTTATCCAACCGCACTGCGGCCCAGGCTTTTGCCACTGTGCCATAGACGAGACCTGCTGTGGGCGAAGATTTCTCCCTTATCTATCAAGCGCGGCCTAATAGAGACGCAGAGTAAGGGAATGAATGATATGAACCTGCTGGCGCCGTAGTGCGTAGGAAAACCTTTGAGCGCCTTCAGGTAATTAAAACAGTGTGAGAAAAATATCCCTAAATTTAGAATTTAAAAAAATTATAAAAAATAGAGCTATATCCCTTTTAAATCATTCTGAGATCTGCACAGTGCGATAGATTGAGAAGGAGAAAGCGGGGAAGAGAAAATTGCTAAAATTTTAGAGAGAGTTAGAGAGAGAGATAGATAGATATTTAGATCGTGAGAGAGAGAGAAAGAGAAATCGTAAAGAACCTGCTGGCGCCGTGGTTCGTAGGAAAACCTTTGGGCGTCTTTAGGTAATTAAAACAGTGTGAGAAAAGAAATACAACCAGGACGCCAGCCACAAATTTAACCGAAAACGCGCCATCTTTATAATTCCCAATGCCTTTAAAGGAAGTATCCGACGAATAATTATACAGTAGCGCAAGAGAACCAGTTTGAATGCGCGCGCTCATAAAGTTGCCTGTCGCTCGGTCGAGAGAGCATGTGAAATAGGAGGGCGGCTCTGACCTACCGTAGCTAATTCTCTACCCGCCAGTTTTCACGTTACTGTTGCTCAGAAAGTAATGAAAGAAAATCGCTCACACTTTCTGGATATATGTTTTACGCCAAGATGAACTTATCCACTTAGAACAAAACGTAGGTTAATTTTTCCCCGGATACCTCTTTTAACTCTTCCAAACAACTTTATTTATACTTTTCACGCTCATTTACTTGCAGGTTTCCACATAAGCAGCGATGGGCGTCAAACCTGGACGCCAACCACAATTTTTTTTAAAATAATTATGTAAATTATAGTATATTTTTTACCAGAAGGAGCCCAAACGTTTTCCAACACATGAGGGCGCCAGGAGGTTCATATCCTTCCCTTCCTCTGCTTCTCTGCTAGGCCGCGCTGGATGGATAAGGGGAGTAATCTTCCAGTGTTATAGGGGCGTCCATGGCGCAGTCGGTAAAGGTTGGATAACAGGTCGACTCCCATGCGCGTGCAACGTTTTTGCCATTTTTGTTTTACTTATTATTTTGGTAAAGATAGGTAAAACAGATGGGAAAAAAACATGAAAAGACATATGGGTCCTACCAAAGTCGGACTGCGCCTGCGCTCCCGTTCTGCATTCCGGGAGCGGCATCCGGATGTCGCCTCGCAGCAAGCCAATTAGGGTTTCTGTGTTTATTTTGGCTGATGCCTGCCGTCTCCCAGGGCACGACAGACATATAGAAGATGGCAGAAAGATAGGTGTTTACGAACTGATGGATGGTCCCACCAACAAAAGACAGTGTAAGAGATGACCGGTCGCGGACAAGTGTGGAGCGAAATTAACCGATTGTACAGACTTGAGAGCGCGAAGGTGGAGGTGCACGTCTGGTGAGGAGAGAGAGGGATGACGAAAAAAGTAAAAAAAAAAGGGGATCAAACCGTGATTATAGCATGACTGATAGAAATTCAAACTGTGTACATGTATGTTAGCATAAATAGTCCAAGAAGAATCGTGGAAATGTAGATTGTGCCCCTATAAACTTCAAATCCTAATCCTTTCTAATGTCCAAAGTCATGTCTTTTTATTTTTTTCAACCTGAAAAAAAAATCATTTGTTGCAACTCTTTCTCTCTCTCTCTCTCTTTCTCTTTCTGTCTATCTCACTCTCTCTTTCTCTCTATGTCTCTCTATGTCTCTCTCTCTCTCTTTCGCTCTCTTTCTCTCATCTTCTGTCTCTTTCTCGATCTCCCTCACCTCTGCTTATTTTTTCATCATTTTTATTTGATACATTTCTGCTTCCAGACATCTTTTGTGTCAGGATGGCAGCAATGACAATGCAAAGAGACTTGTCAACATGTTTTCACAGCTTCTACATTCGAACCTTTCCTCTGATTTTGGCAGCCATATGTCGCCTGTTCAAACATTGTCTTATAACCATAATTTTTGGAAGCTTACCCTCCAAACCTTCCCCCCCCCACTATTTTCTATTTTCCTCCAATATAAGCATCCCCTGTCCAAACTCATTTTGTGTACTTTGTAATACGGAAATGTATTTACTGAATATGAGAACTGAAAAGCGTACTAACGCCAACATTTATGTGCCAAGTATGCTCACAGGCCGACATGAATTGGCAACAGAAATATTTTAAATAGAGAAAATTTTTGCGTGCTGTAGTATGGCGGAAAAAGGTTAACAGTGAACACACGTCTTCATTTCAAAGGCGAAAATTATGCGATTAATATCCAAATTTTAAATCGTTGGGTAAAGTGACAGCAATTTTTTTGTGGTAAAATTAATAAATATCGAAAATAAATAAATATTGAAAAGGGATATGAAGGGATAAAGGAGTGACGGGTTAAAGCTAAAAAAAGAAATTGACGTGTTGAGCCCACGTTGAGCATGTGTGCCGAGCGAACCGAGAAGAGTATTGATTGAAAAGAGCCAAAAAAGAGAGCCAAGAAAGAATCGCACTGGAACCAAGGAGGCTGTTTGAATGGAGTAAGCGAACGATTACGGTAGAGCGACCATAAGAGACGCCGCGACGAAGGAGACGGTGAGAAGGCTGCAAGAAGTGACGACAGACGAATCGGTCTCGTTGCGAGGGAGAGGCGCCAGTGTCGAAAACATTGGCGGCTGAGTTGGCTTGGGGATTTCTGAAACGTTCTAGAATATACTAAAGTATTCTGGAATATTCTAATTGGAAAGTATTTTAGAATATTCTAATTTTTAGATTATTCATTTGTCAAATGGTCTTTCGAATATACCAATAATTTCTTTGTCTGAATAGTTTTTATTATTCCCCAAAGTTTTTTTTATAGTAAATATTGATCTCAGTTATTTTTTTAAAGAAAACCTTTGCAAAGCGTCTCATTCGCGTTGAGCCGGAAGCCCTCGCAGCAGACGTCAATCGGCTCGACGCTCTCAATGATGACCGGTCGTGTCTTGATCGTCACGCGGGTCCTGCGATTTTGGAAAAAAATATTAAATAATCAATCGATTAATGAAAAATAAGATTTCTCTTTATAAGTAGAAAATTATTTAAATCCTTAAAAAATGGTTTTAAAAAAGTAATAAAAAAAAAAAGTTAAGTTGTGGTTTTTTTCTCGCACTTCTCGACCGGACACTTGAACATGCGCGCAATGTCGAAGCAGAAGACGGTGTCGAAGTAGGTCTCAGTGTGCGTGAACTCTTCCGTCGCATTCACCATCACACTGGAAAAGAAGGAGAGAGAGAGAGAGAGAGAGAGAGAGAGGGTGAGAGAAAAAGAGA
The DNA here is from genome assembly GCA_945643635.1 of Allodiplogaster sudhausi. Taxonomy (NCBI): domain Eukaryota; kingdom Metazoa; phylum Nematoda; class Chromadorea; order Rhabditida; family Diplogasteridae; genus Allodiplogaster; species Allodiplogaster sudhausi. Next base: position 30,349 of record CALZFC010000372.1, read on the forward strand.
GAGAGGGAGTGCGATTAGAAAAAAACTAGTAAATGCAAAGATCTATTTTTCAATAAAACTAAAGAAACATGATATCCTACATTTATTTTGTGTTCTCTTCTTTATTTTCATTGTCCGCATTTGTGAGATCATTAAGATGGTGCGAAAATGAAAAGATGGTGAAAATTTTTAATTAATTAATTAACAAACGTCATGTTCTTCGTGCAGACGTGTGGGCCGCTCGGCTGAAGGATGTCGTCGATGAAGGGCACTTTGGCGGCTTCGTTCATCGATTCAGAAGCATCTTCCGACGAGGAGAGCGGAGACGACGACAGGAGAAGAAGAAGGACGACGAGCGAGGCGACGTCGGGCGACATACTGTAGACAATATTTAAAGGTGGGCGATTACCGAAAAATATTTAATGCAGGTTCGAATTGCCGCGTCTGCCCTGTGATTCCTCACTCTCATTCTATCTAGCAGGTCGCAGAATTTGAAATATCACATAATTTTTCGGTGATAGCACTCCTTTAAAGGAGCCAAAACAAAAACTCACGTTTGAATTCGCGCACTTTATGACTGAAAATGAGGCAAGCATGTATTTTTGAGAAAAGCTACTTTTGAATTCTTTGAGAAATTAAAATAGTTTACCATTGCGAGTTTAGCGCTCCTTTAGTAGGAAAATCAAATAATCACATAATAAGTAATTCTTGAAGTATATCCTGTTAGAGGTCTTTATACCATCACTTTTGCTGATAACGAGCAACAGATGAAAGATCGTAAAGTTTTAATAAAGGTGAAAAGGAAGTGTAAAAATAAAAAAAAACCTTATTGAATCTAACATATGTACTTTGTCAGGGATGACGATGACAAAGCAAAAGGGCAAATTATCCGAATGCACGAGAAATGTTGGCTGACGGGGGCCTCTGTCCCAGGCTACTGCTTGATTTGGCATTTGTTCTCATCTCTATCTCTCTCTCTCTCTCTCTCTCTGTCGCTCTCTTTTCTCTTTCTCTCTATCTCTCTATCTCTCTCTTTCTCTTTTCCCCTGAATTTTGTCTACGACATGAGCTAAGCACCTGTGTCATATGCAAACAACACCGGAAGAGCCTTCTTGTCCAATCCGGAAGACTCAAACATATCCATGTACATGATGATTTTGCTTCGCCCATTTCTCTCTCTCTCTCTCTCTCTCTCTCTCTCTCTCTCAAAAGCGTTTCTTCTCCCACATTCTCGGGTTATCTCACTTTCCCTCTCTCTCCCTCTATCTCTTTCTCTCTGTCTCTCCCTCTCTTTCTCTACTTATTTATTCCTCTTCCCTCCCTCTCTCACTCTTTTCCTCTCATACAGTTTCAGGCTGTATCATCAACATCAGTAAGTCGTTCCGCCTCGTAGAGATTGTGAAATCACATGAGTCATACGTTGACCACATAAAAAAATATGCTAATTAATGGGGGCAGCCTAATGGTATTGTAATAGAAGAAATTAATAATTGGAACATTAAGTTAAACATATCATTTGGCAGAACACACGGAAATTCGACTATTCCTAGTGCCTTTGAGCCGTCGGCGATTTCGCGCCATTTCTGAGGTCAAGCAAAAGAAAGAGAAGATGAAGAACAGGCAAGGAAATGATTGCGTGTATGCATACTATTTCTGAGAATAACGGTAAAAGAGAAAGAAAAGAGACAGAACAAGAGACACCGAGAAAGACGGAGAAAGAGAGAGAGAGGGCGAGAGATAGAGAGAGGGAGAGAGAGGGTGAACGAGAGCGAGAGTGTGTGAGAAACAGAGAGATTGGACAGTTCGCTTGACCTGAATATGAACCTGCCCTTCCAGGTGCACATGGGAAGGCCACTTGGAAAGCCGCGCAGCTTCCGCGGCAGTCAATTAGTGGGAGATGAGGCGATGGCAGAGAGAGAGAGAGAGAGAAGTGAGAGAGAGAGGTGAGAGAGAGAGGTGAGAGAGATAGTGAGAGGGAGAGGTGTGAGAGACAAATGAGAGAGAGTGGTGAGAGAGGTGAGAGAGAGGTTAAAAGAAGGAGGGAGAGAGAAGAGAGCGAAGTAAAAGAAAGAGAGACAGAGTCATAGAGATTCAGAGAGTGAGAGAGCAAAGTAAGAGATACAGAGCGTTAGAGGTATAGAGATTGAGAGAAAGAGAGAGTGAAACAAAGAGCCAGAACGACTAGAAAGGATTCATGGAAAGTAATAACATGAAATAAAAAATCCATTATTTAATCATGAAAATAATAAAATTCATATATATGTACATGCGTAAATAAGTGAAAGTAAAAGTATTACGTATTATGGCTTCCAATGATCCAATAAAAAGAGAAAAAGAAGGCAGATAAAAGATCACGATCCAATCAATGGCCAAAACGTTTTGCGAACGAGCTCCAGTTGCTGCTGTTCCCCATATTATTATGATTACTCCACCCGGAATATGAAGTGAGCATGGAGAGAGGAGGGAGGGAGCAATGGAGAGAAAGAGAGAGATTGTGAGAGAAAGAGCCACAGCGAGTGTGAAAGAGAGAGAGAGAGAGAGAGAGAGAGAGAGAGAGAGAACAGACGTGTGAAGAAGACTGATCATGAGAGGAAGATAGAGATAAAGAGCGAGAGAGACAAGAAGACATAGAGAAAGAAAGAGAGAATGAAAATAGGCTTATGTTGCCAGAGGGCTGTGCATAAACGTCCACTGCCCACACAGAGAAATCACTCCATTTTTCATCACGTAAACATTCGCAATCAGACTGTCTCCCTCTCTCTGTCTCTCTCTCTCTCTGTCTCTCTCTTTCTCTCTCTCTTTCTCTCTCTCTTTCTCTTTCTCTCTCTCGCTCTCTCTCTCTCTTTCTCTCTCTTACTCTCTCTCTAGCTCTCCTACACACTCTCTCCACACCTCTCTCACCTTCATTATCTGCTCTCCATTCAACTGTACATTCCCTCTGTCCATGTCGATCTGTTTTTGGGCAATCTCGGTCTCTCTCGCTCTCTTCTCTTTCTCTCTCTCTCGCACTCTTTTTCTCTCTCTCTCTCTCTCTCTCTCTCTCTCTCTTTTCAGCTATTACATCATCTCATGTTCTCGCATTGCTGACATAATCATGTGCTTACTGTCGTATTCAAATTCAATTATGAATCATTATATAAGTCATGATGATTACTTCATTTGAAGTATTTTATTAAAAAAATTTATAATTCGAGTGTATTATGATTCTTATCATCCAGGAAAAATAAAGCATGTTGTATGTACCTAACTAGTTTGACTGGGGAGAAGAGATAATGTGTTAAAAAGAGGTAAAATTTTAGCAACGATAGCATCTGGAATATTCTAGATGATAGTTCCGTTACACACAATGTTGTCAAGCCTAATTTTTGTTATTTCAACATGTTTCATAAGAAAGCATAAATGGTGGAATATTCCAATTTTTTTCATTTATATGTCTCATCGGAGAACACAAATAGTGAAATATTGAAATTTTTTCATTTATACAGATGTTTCATCGGAAAACACAAATAGTGTAATATAAAAAAAATTCTAATATATGCATTTATATATTTCATCGGAAAACACAAATAGTGTAATATTCTAATTTATGTTATATTATTGAAGTTTGGATTCCAAAACTGATTCGAAGCGAAGAGTTTTTTTATTGAGTATAAAGAAAAGGACCAATGCAGAGAGTGACAGACAACTAGATCGTACACATGATGTATAACACTGGCATGAGAGCTTATTGTTTCCTTTCAGACTTTGAAACATCAGTATTTTTAGTTTCAACGATGACTCAAAAGGAACATTTTTATTTACTATAAAAAAGATACCAATGCGGGGTGTGAGAAAAAGCGCCGGGTGGGAGTGTGATGTGTGGGGGAATGGCGCATAGCGGGGGTCATGGAGGGAGGGCTCCTAGGAAGGACGCAGAGAACGCAAAGCGCTGACGCAGTACACGGACTGCGGCCGATGCTGCTGGCGGAGGTTGTCGGCGGGGACAGGGTTCTGAAAAAGGTGGGAAAAATTATTTAAAAAAAAATATATATTTACTAGAATTAAATAAAGCACATTTATTAGAGAAATACTGACGACTTTGTTCTGAGATGGGGAAGTAGTAAGTTGTTTTTAATGTTTTACTAGAGGAATTTTCATATAGTTTTTTATTATTATTATCAGCGCTCTTGCCGAAGTCGCTGACCTGAGTGGGGGTGCCGGGCTGCTGGGAGACGGAAGGCTGAGCGATCTGAATAACAATAATTTTTTATACTGTATTTACGAAAACAGAAAAAAGGAGAGCAGCGAATGTGCTTCTGAAACACGGACCGCTCGGCCACTGCGAGATGCGTCTGCCGGGCGGGCCGTCGCAGGCGTCTCCTGGCTCCGCGGCGGCACGGGACGAGTCTGGCGGAAGACGATGGGAGGAGTCGGAGCGGCGGGCGCGGCAGTGCGATCTGAAAAGCGTAGAAGAAGAAAATATATATCAAGGGAAATATATAAATAACTAAAATATATTAAAATAAACAACAACTTCTTTCTATTATTTATGTTGTATTTTATATAATCCGATCCATTACCTCCAGAGCGCCATTAACGCCCGAGAGCGCGTCGCTGGCGGCGAGCAGCGCGCTCTGCCTCGTCCTCAAAGTCCGCAAGAGACAGCTGAAAGCAATAGTATAAACACTCAAATTCAGCGCAGCTGTTCTGTTCCAGCTCAGGTCCATTATATATTTGATGTATTTATTCATTACGCTTATAGATTTTTTAAAAAGCCTTTTTAAAACTACAAATCATCACATCATCAAATCTTTTTGCAAAATGAGGAGATCTCATAAGGATCTATGGAATTTCTCCATTCTTCATCGCGCTGTTTTAACCGCGGAAGAGCCGGGTGGACAAACACCTGTGTCGGATAGTAGTATACATCCTCTTGGTGCTGCGGCGGAACATTGTAGATGCCGCCCTGTAATATAACACTTAGCTTCCGAGGCCTCTTCCGAGAGGATTTCGGTGTGAGACTAGCTGATTTTATTCAAAACCGTTACTAATTTTTTTTAAATATTCCACGGTTTGTTAAGGAAGAGAAAAGGGTCAAAACGCAAGTTTGACAATAAACAAAGTATAATAAACTATCTTTACAAATGGCGAACTGTGGAATATTCTAAATATGACGGTTGAACTAAAAATGAAGACAATAAACGAATTATTTACTAGTTGACATCATCTGACTTGTTCTTGTACGCGGTTGATCATGCATGGTCTGTGACCATAGAATCGATTACAACTGGCATGCGACCATTCACTCGTACTCCGAGACGCTCAATATCGCGCTCATTTTCAAAGCAATGTTCATGCTTTTCTATCTATCCCTTTCTCGCTCTCTCTCTAACTCTTTCTCTCTCTCTCTTTCTTTTTCACTCTCCTCTCACTCGCTCTCTCTTCTTCATCTTCAACCCTTTCAATATCACCACCAATTCGTGATAACAACTTAATCTTTTTGTCTTGAACTAATACCTTTTCAACTGTGCTATTTACTTGTATCATTCACTTCAACCATGCTTCCTTTCAGAAATCGATGGTTCTCCTCTTCTTTTTCGTGTCCCTCTTCGTCACTGTTCAAATTGCTGGTGAGGCTAGTCTCTGATAAAAAGAAAAAAAGTAATGTGAATTAGTATTGTGTTTAGAAATAAGTGTTTTTTCCTATTTCTTTTAATTTCCATTTAAACAGCACACATTTCTCGTCCTTTCTCTAGAAAGCGCAAGACTGGCAGAAGTCACCGACGATGAGAGAATTCGTACTCAATTGGCATATGAGACATGGACTGGCCGGTCTAAGGCGATCGAACAACAACGGAAAACGAAAGTTTGAATTCCCGCAATTTTATTTGAATTTCCAACATTCTTGGAATCGTACCAGGAAGAAGCCAATCGCCTTCTCGCCCAATGGCAGCAGTACGAAACGGACGAACCAGCGCCACAACGCGGCGTATTGCCACAAGGCAGATATGGAGGATACGGTATTTTTCAAAAAAAATTTAAATATAAAACTATCGATTGATTATTTCATTAACGATTATAATTAGGTTATGTAAAATATATAAAAAAAATAATCGATTTTTTTTAAATTATAGGCCCAGGAGAAGTCGCCATAAATACTGGCGTGGGCGTCGGTTTCCCGTTCGGTGGCATTGGCATCGAGCGAGATTTCTGGCTAGGCTACGGCGTCTCAGGCAGATCGGCCGGCCGACCGTTCGCCTTCGGTCGGACAGGATAGAATGACATTCGCTCGTGATGATGAATATTCTAATATGTGCCACTTATGTACATACATAAATGTTTATATTTTATCTGAAAACGTAAAAAGTGGAATATTCTAATTTTTGCCATTTATACGTTTCATAAGAAAAAGCCAAACACTGTAATGATGATCAATGTACAAAATAATTTGGCACAAACCAAATCCTTTAATGAAGGAGACTCGTGTGGAAAAAATATTTTTATTGGTAAACTTAAGTTGCCTTACGACTTGTTTGAATTTGCCCTCAAATACTTGGACAATTTTGAGTCTTAGATTTTGAATTACAGCAAAGAGTTTATAACATTGAGCTGAAGCTCATCGTCTCCTCAGTTTTTCGTTCCTGGGATGTACTATACATAAAGTCTCTATACTTGCTGAAGGATATGGAGGTAATAGAGTGTCACATTGGTCTTGAAGTGTTGTTATTGTCTCAATTGCCGATTTTTTTCGCACTGACTTTTTCGCTCTCATGAACGCCCCGTGTGTGTGTTCGAGGTCTATGCATTTGTACATTCTCACAGAAGATCAGGATGAAAAAGCGGAAATGCATTACATACTTTCATAAATATATAAGTTTTTTGTTAATGCCAACCATACTACAGTCTACAGTAGTTGTGGTTTCCTACAATACAACTCTAAGAGGCTGTCCAGGTAAATTTAAATGTACAGTAATCCTCAAGAAAATAGCATGTTATAAGAAAACTCTGACAGCAAAGTAGAGAGCCTCTTAAAGAGGAACTAACTTCACAATTTTCCTGAAGTGTTGGAACGAAACAAAATAGGTTTGAGAACGAAGAAATATGAATGGAGATTATTCTCGTGGATCCCCGAAACAGATATATCACTTCAAAACGTCGATATCGCTGAAGCTTGACTGAAACTCTCTTCTTTGCGACGAGAGAAGAGCGAGAAAAGACGAGAGCGAACTTCCTCAAGCGATGAGATAATTGATATTGTCAATTGAATACAATAAGCTCATTCAATAAAGATTAAAACTTAGTCCGGGCCAAGAAATGAAAGTAATATAAGATACCTTTACAAAGAAGATGACGATGATTGGGTCGGCAACTGGTGACCAGGCGAAGAGCAGAGGAAAGAGTGCCTGGAGTTCGAATCTGAAGTTCGTTAGCGGAACGAGGAAGGAAAGAGTGATTGGCAGGTGAAGAGTCAGGAAGGGCACTGCCATCTGGAAATATTGAAAAATAATTTTTTAAACAAATTAGGATGGTTAACTAAATAAATATATTTGCAACCCATTCGAAATTCCACAGCTTTTTAAACAATTCTCTTTTTTTGCTACCTAGGAAGATGACGCAATTAATACAGTTAGGTAGGTAGACCTGAATAACAGTCATGATGGTGAGTCGAGTGTGGAGGCGTCTCGTCTGCTCTGACATTGAACTCCGATGAGAGGAGAGAAAGCGCGAGATGGAAACGGAGGAAGAGACGCAGGCAATCAGAGAGGAGAAGAGCATGGCCACGAGCAAGGAGATCGCAGCCAGAGTGAGAGTTCGTCGCACGGGTTCAAAGATCACCATATAAGTGAAAAATAGGTCTATTGAATTCTCTGCTCCCTCTAATTCCACGCAAGCCATGGAGAAGAGCGCAGTCCATGAAGAAGCGCAGAGTTCGAGAGCAACCAACACTGGCAGAAATGCTCTCCAACGCATTCGTGGAGACGTGAAAGGTCTGAAGATGTTTACTTATTCTGATTGTCATTATCTTAAACGAGTACTGTCATATATTAAATTGGTTAATTATATATGTATATATATATATATAGTATATATATATTAATATATATATATATATATATATATATATATATATACATATATATCACAAATAAAATGGGGCAAATATCATGCATCTGAACACTTTTTACTGTAAATTAAAAAAAAAGTAAACTCCCTCTCCTACCTACAGATTGACAGGTAACGGTGTGCAAAATGCACAGTAGGCCGCAAGACACTTCCGGCTAGCGCAAAGAAGAAAAGATACAGGAAGAGTTGCGCGTACTTGAAGAGGCCTTCCTTCGTGATAATCACAAGGCCGCCAATCGAGAGCACAAGCTGAGTAAGGCAAATTCATCATCTTATTTTGGTAATTTTTTAAATGGAGATCAATCACTGAAAAAACTGTGCAAAAGATCATATTTTGCTACAATATACAGTCGGATTTTTTCCACCCGTTGGCACTCCTTGCGTAATTTTGACTACGTAACAGGTGGACGTTTTCTAAAGTATTCACAAAGATCCGGCTACATGCTGATTGTCATAAAGCAGGACCAGTTGCATCTTTTATACCAAATTTGATTATGCAGGAAGATCAAATGAGAACCAATTTTTTCGTAAGATATCTCCTTTTACATAAAGGTTTAAATTTAATGACGTCTATATCCATAATTATTCTCTTTCGCGATAACTAACTGGCATGGAGAAAGCGTAGACAAATGAGAAAAAGACATTAGCAAGAGCGGCATGTTGGAGGAGCAGTCGAAGAGAGCCGAGACGATCTTCGACTGCTGCGGTTTCTGAATATCGTAAATTGGAATTTTGATCTTCTATTAATTTTTAGCTCATTTCGAGGAGAATGTTGAAGATCCTACTTCCGAATCGGAAGGTTAGAACGGTGAAGACGGCCGAGTTGGCTAGAAGCGAGAGCACCAAGGCGAGCAGAGTGTTGGCGGTACCAACGGGGCCGATGTACACCTCGACGAAGCAGGACAACAGTTCGCGAGGGCAGTCTAATGATTCCTTCGGGATAACCATTTGCTGGACGTTTTGCTGCAATTTTATAATGTTATCTGTAGGTGTTGAGTACGCATGATGATGCACCAATGTTGAACTCTTTACAATTCCTTTCTTTAAGAACTGCATGATGACGCGAATGAATTCACAACATGATGTAGTTCTGAATGAAAGAAATTGTTCAGAGTCAGATAATAGTAAAAGTCCTTGAAGCGAAAACATCGTTGTCTTTGTCAAGCATTTCAGAATAATATCAGCCTATTATTTTCACACAGACTTTGTCGTTTTCATAAGCTCCACATTCTAGATGTTTTGAATTACGCTGCTGAGAAGTCAATGTATGCAATCTCAGTTCATGATGAAAAAGTGAATGCATTACACATACATATACTACATATGTACATATATGACTCGATTTGCAAGAGAATCAAATTGAGTCAAACCTTCCCGGGGACCCTGCCAAATCGACCAGCTTGGAGTTTGTTCACAAGTTTATTATACGTGTTTTCTGATATCAGAAATCTATTGGAAGTGGCTTCGCTCGTCCAAACATAAACTAGAAGAATGAAAGACCCTCCCAAATAAATTCCAAATCTACGCTGCTTGGGAATAAGGCCACTAACACTTCCCCGAAGAAATCAATTTATTAGGTTATTCGAATTAGAATATTCCAATTATTTTTTCAGCAACCTTTCCTTGAAGAATTGTTATAAGCAGATGCCCTATTCTTTTGACTTACAAAAAAACATCATAGACCTGGAATTTTATTGAAAGAGATCGATTAGGAAAATTCAGCGCGTTGAAAGTTGAACATTTTCACGTTTTTGTTTTTGCGTTGTTTAGAGCAACATCCTGTCTATTATTTGAACATTTTCATTTCTATATCTCAAAAAAGTGCGGCCTAGTGAACCCAGACTTGCATCCAACTCGCCCCCAATGCGCAGTGAGGCCCATATTTCAAGCCTTCATAACAAATGAACGAGGCACTTTTCTGATGGCTAGTCCATTTCCAATCGATTCCTCATACTAGAAGAGACTTACATATAAAGAAATTTTGAAGAACATCTAATGTTAAGCTGGTCGATTTTGACCGGGTCCCCGGCCATTTCGATTCTCTCGAAAAACGCGCGCCATATGTACATAAATACAGAAAAGTATCGAACTACATAGAATCAGCAAAATTCGTACATATAACGAGTCGTCTCATACTTTGTTTCTTGCTTGCCGATTGTTTTCCGTGTCTCGCTTTCACTTCTTAGTTCACCAAACCAGAGACAAAATCTACAATATCACATTGTAAAAAGCATGAGGCTACACAGACAAGCGTGTAATAAATTTTATTATAAAAAAACATTTCGGAGACACATGGGAGACATGTCACGGAAACATTTTCACAAGAAAAGGCAATTGCATGTTTTTTTTCCAAATTTGATTTGATTTTCACACGATGAATAATGCTCCTCAGCAATGCTTGGCCTGTTTTTCTAGTTCCGCTTCCTTAGTGATGCACAAAAGTGTTCAGAAATTAAGGAGAATTAGCCTCACAAATTTCCAAAAGTAACAAAATAAAAGAGGATTGGGAACGAAGAAGAAATGTGAATGAAGATAATACTCGCGGACACGCGTCAATTCAAAAAGTCGACATCGCTGAAGCTTTTTTGCTACTCTGTCCTTTACGACGAGAGAAGAGAGAGCAAAGACGAATGCGAACTTCCTTAATTAATTATGTCAATTAAATACACATTAAGTTCATTGAAGGAAGATTAAAACTATTTGTACGTCAGAGCAGTTAAAATTCATATAAAACACCTTTACAAAGAAGATGACAATAATTGGGTCGGCCACGGGCGACCAGGCGAAGAGAAAAGGAACGAGTGTTTGGAGGTCGAAACTGAAGTTAATTAACGGAGCGAGGAGGGAAAGAGTGATTGGCAGGTGAAGAGTCAGGAAGGGCACTGCCATCTGGCAATATTGAGACAATTCATTAAATTGTATATCTTTCTTTGAAATTGGAGATTTTTGGTTACTATATAGAATGATGGCCCAGTTTTTAATTTCCCAATTTATACAGTTAGACTTTAGCAAGACCTGAAGAACAGTCATGACGGTGAGTCGTGTATGGAGGCGTCTATTCCGCTCCGACATTGAACTCCTACGAGAGCAGAGATATCGCGAGATTAAAGCAGAGCAGGAGACGCAGGCAAGCAGCGAGGAGAAGAGCATGGCCACCAGCGAGTAGAGAGCGGCCAGAGTAAGAACTCTTCGCACAGAATTTTGATCCTAACCCAATTGAACAAACAGTAAATAGATCTACTTTTAGATTTATACATACAATCAATTCATGATTATGTATATTGAAATTCTTTTTCATCTTGCAAAATTAGTAAGATGCCGTAATTATATTGTTTGCATTTACTAAACATAAAAGCTCACCATGTAAGTGAAAAATGTGGTGAAAACCCCCCATAAGTCGTTGCACGCAATGAAGAACAGCGTAGTCCAGGAAGATGCGCAGACTTCTAGGGCAACCAAGACTGGCATTAATACTCTCCAGCTCATTCGTGGAGAAATTAAGGGTCTAAAAATGTTTTTATTTATTTTGGTTGTAATTACAGTACCGTGCAAAAATATACGAACACCATGATATTTTTTCAATATTTTCCCTCAACGTTGACGAAACTTCATGAAATTTTCAGGGTTGTTTCTGTATGCTGTCAGAATCATACTAGCAGATTATTGGTTTAATTGATCGAATACAAGGCTTAAAAAAATCGATAATTCGAATTACCCACTTTGGAACATTCTGGCATGCAAGACAAAATGATTTATTTCTTGGATATTCAGGTAGTTAATATTGGATAGATAGTAGATCTTAATTCTAGAACATTCCTGCGATAACTTTTTGATCTAATTGTGATTTAATCCTATGCCATTACATGTTGCCTACCTTCAGTTCGAGATTCATTCACTCGGCCTCAGATGAAGAAGGTTCAGAGGGATAAATTCAACCATTTACTGCTATTCCCAGAGTATTAATGATGTCCAAATATTTGTAGGTAATTACTAAACTAATTCAAATGGTTAATTGAACTGTGGAAATTAGGTGCAAACTGTTTGTGAACAATTTGAACACCGCGGTCAACTATGACCCGCACCGCAGAAGTGCTAAAAGTGGTGCTGTGGATGGGTCCGTGTTTGGCAAACGGGTTTGCCTATCAATAATGATAGTTACTAGGCTTTTCCACATTCGGAAGCCCTATTTCATCCCTGGCTTCATGATTCCACAAAGGGAGGGGCAGATCGTTTGAATGTACCCTGGCTTAGAGTAGTACGGTGAATTGACAGCTGTCTGTTCTACATCAAATACAACTTTAAATCAACTAATTCAGTTTTAGACTATTGCAGAATACTCTATTGCATCGATTAAGGGGAGTGTTGACTCGATCTAAAATTTTCGGGTTTAGTTTCCTGCCTTATCGGGCACGGTAGTACTCTATGCCAGGGTGCATTCAAACGATCTGCCCCTCCGTTTGTGGAATCATGAAGCCATTGATGAAATAGGGCTTCCGAATGTAGAAAAGCCTAGTAACTATCATTATAGATAGGCAAACCCGTTTGCCAAACACGGACCCATCCACAACACCACTTTTAGCACTTCTGCGGGGCGGGTCATTGTTGACCGCGGTGTTCTAATTGTTCACAAACAGTTCGCTCCTAATTTCCACAGTTCAATTAACCATTTGAATTAGTTCAGTAATTACCTACAAATATTTGGACATCATTAATACTCTGGGAATAGCAGTAAATGGTTGAATTTATCCCTCTGAACCTTCTTCATCTGAGGCCGAGTGAATGAATCTCGAACTGAAGGTAGGCAACATGTAATGGCATAGGCTTAGATCACAATTAGATCAAAATGTTCTAGAATTTAGATCTACTATCTATCCAATATTTACTACCAGAATATCCAAGAAATAAATCATTTTGTTTTGCATGACTGAATGTGCAAAACTGGGTAATTCGAATTATTGATTTTTTCAAGCCCTGTATTTCATCAATGAAACCAATAATCTGCTAATATAATTCTGACAGCATACAGAAACAACCCTGAAAATTTCATGAAGTTTCGCCAACGTTGAAGGAAAATATAGCAAAATATCATTATGTTCGTATATTTTTGCACGGTACTGTATATTAAAAGTGTACTATCACATATCAAATTGGTTAAATATATATCTCATATCAAAGTGGATAAATATTGTATAGGTATCTCAATACTTTTTTCTTTTAATAAAAAAAGTAAACTTCCTCTCTTACCTACAGATTAACATGTAACGGTGCGCAAAATGCACAGTGGGCCGCATAACACTTCCGGCTAGCGAATAGAAGAAGAGATACAAGAACATTTTCACGTACGGGAAGAGACCTTCCTTTGATATCATCAAAATTGAATTCGATGAGAGCACCAGCTGAATAGGGCAAGTTCATCTTTTTTTGGTTAACATTCAATAATGAATGATTCTACAGTACTGGATCAAGGCGATTTAGAATGCGCGCCCTCAAATATTTTCGCTTCATCTGATCAAGAGAGTGGCTAAAATCTGCAGTTTAAAAAATGTTTGTCGCGTCATATTTCGCGTGCTTGTAGCTTTGTAACGAGCGGAAAAGAAAGTTACAAACTTTCTGCAAATACGTTTTAGAAAAATTCAAATTGATTCCCGTTTGTGAAACCATATGATAATTATTCAATGATCCGCTTCTTTAATGGAATGTTATCTTCGAAAAGACTGCGCAAAATTTCATATTGCGCACTCTCATTCGCGAGTGCTATTTTGCGCAAAAGCTTTCTGTGCAGCTACCCGTTAATTTCTTTCCTCTTTAAGCTTAATATTTCATGTTAATGACTTCTACACTCATAATAATTGAGGAGAAACGAGAAAACCAACTGGCATGGAGAAAGCGTAGACAAATGAGAAAAAGACGTTGGCAATTGCTGCGTGTTGGAGGAGCAGTCGAAGAGAGCCGAGGCGATCTTCGACTGCTGCAGTTTCTCAATCGCAAAAATAGACATTTTTTATGCAAATGTGTGTTCAAGCAGAAGTAGATAGTAAGCATAAAATTTACATAAACAACGATGCAATTCATGCAAATTTTATGTACTTTCTACTTCTGGTCGGGACAATTTTGAAAAGGTAGATATATTTTCTGGTTCTTACCTCAGATTCGAATGGTTAGAACGGTGAAGACGCCCGAATTGGCTAGAAGCGAGAGTGCCAAGGCGAGCAGAGCGTTGGCGGTACCAACGGGGCCGATGTAGATCTCCACATAGCAGGCCCCCAGGTAGCTAGAGCAGTTTAGTGCCTCCTTAGGGAAAACCATCAGCTGGACGTTTTGCTGTAATTTAACAATCTTATCCACAAGTCTATTGTCGAACTCTGGACAATTCATTTCTTTAAGAACTATAACATGATGAGAATGAATTTGTAACATGATGCTGTTCTTACAGAAAGGAATGAATTACATGAATTGTTCATAGTTAGACAATGGATCTTCAAATGTCCTTGAATTTAAAGCTGCGTGGTCTTTGTCTACTTTTGCTTAAAATAAGAAATTCCAACAAAAAAATAACAAAAGAAATATAGCCTGCTTCTAGCAGTACATTCATCAGTTTTTGACATCACTTAAATTAGAAGGAACGCATAGTCTTTCTTCTCAAATGTGTTGCCGATTGCTCTCAGCTCTAACTACTTCTGAGAAAACGAGAGAAGGACTTTCTGTCTAGATTTCCCTTCTGACAAAGAGTTCACAATGAGTAACGAGCCAGAGACAAACATCAAGCATTCTTAAAACATGGGACACAGACAAGCCGCCAAGATATTCAGAAAGACGTGGGAGACATGTCAGGAGCACATTTCCACAAGAAAAAGGCGACAAAATCTTGCCAAAAATCAAAAATTCCCCCTCATTTTTGTGTAGCCGATGTAATTCAATAAAAATAACTCGACGTAATTGCATTGAGAGTTGAACTTAAAAAAAGTCTAAAAAAAAAGTTCCATACAAAAAAGTTGAGCTCACCATCAGCTTTTTTCTACTTCCTAGATTAATAGCACCACTGATGACCAAAACGACCAAATTCAAAGGCTCTAGTTAGCTTGATGCAGCTGTAATATTCTATACTTATATTCGAGATTGAGTTATCCCTGTTTCTTGCTCGATTTTGCATGCAATTACCATGTTAACACGACTGGAAAGAAATTCTCGATTTGCATTTATTTCTGTTATCTTGATAAGGAATGTTCCGCACACAATCGATTGTTACACCACACATAATGTAGAACACAGAGATAGGAGCCAAAAGGAACAAGTCAAATCATTTTATGGCACGAGAAAGAAGAAATACTGACTGTAATTCTCGCCTGGACATTTCCGAAATGCTACGCGCTTTCGTCGGAACTACACCGAAATATTTGTGATCAAAAGTCGAAGGATGAGGAGAGTGCTGAAGGGAACGAGGGCGAGCGAGACACAGAGAGAGAGAGAGAGAAAGAGAGAGAGAGAGAGAAAGAGATAGAGAGAGATAGAGAAGGAGAGAGTAAGAATGTTACTTGCAACTCGGCCCGTCCGACACCACTACTCTTCTTTTCCTCGTCGGACTCTCCGCTGCTGTATCGACTGCGCCCAGTAACTTCGCATCTCTCTGCCACAATTCTATGTTCTCTTTCGCTCTCTCTCTCGTTTCTCTTCTTCCCTCTTTCTCTGTTCTCTCTTTCTCTCCCTAACTCCATCGCTTCTCTCTCTTTTGCATATAAGACAGTGTGAATTAAAAAATTTGTTTTTTTTTCTGCAATTTTCGAGTGAGCTGTTATTTTTGGCACGGAATTATAATATTCCACTGTTTGCCATTATTGACGATCGTTAAAATTGTCAAAGCGCCGATCTGGCAATTTTTACGATCGTCAATTATGGCAAACAGTGGAATATTCTAAATCCACAGTGGAATATTCCAATTCCGTGCCAAAAATAACAGCTCACTCGAAAATTGCAGAAAAAAACCAAATTTTTTAATTCACACTGTCTTATATGTTCACTAAATACATCAACATAGTCATCTTTTCTTAAAATTTCAGTAATTAAATGTAATCGCTGTTCATTCATCATCATCTAAGCAATAATTTTGCATATAATGTGATTGGCCGGTTTTTTTCTCTGCTATATTCTACTAACTTTGCTGGTACTCCAGAAAATTTATCTAAGAAATAAGACCACACTTTCTTTGAAGTGCAGCCATTGTTCAACTTCTCCGAGGACTTTCTAAATCTTCTCAGATGATTCTGTCAATCATATTTCGTCCTCTCGAAGGCTTCAATGTAAAGGAGAGCCAGCCTTTCCTTGCATTGTGAACCTCTTTAGTTGTTCATAACTTCCTCTTTTATTTATTTATTATTTTTATAGCTAAATGCGTTGTTATAATGTGTGTTGCATTGTTTCTTTATTATAGTACTATTTGTTGGCCCATAGTGTCTTTATAGATGACGCTACTGTAGTTAATTTACTTGTGCTTTGTATTGGTTTTATCAGAACTTTTCGAAGCTGTAGATTCTCCTTATCTTTTCAAGGATTCACAATAACAACAAATCGGACGGGCAAAGTGAGCGGAAAAAGTCGAGAGTGGTAGGCAGATATCATCACAAAAAGGCAATTTACAATGTTTGGACTGCACGGCCCGATCACGATCTCAAATCTCCTCCTCAAGCACCACACACAAACACACTCATAATCCATCTGAGTGAGCCACAAATAAGTAACGTTTTGAAAAAGTGTATCCGGAGATAAAGAGGAGGAGACGGTTTCATAAAAAACAAAAATTCACACATCAATTTTTTTTTGTATTCACTGAATGGCCAATGGCTGAACTCGACAACATTTCATGCCTCCCGATAGCATCTGCAATCATCTTCCTATGATATTATCTATTAAAAAACAGCAGTTGATGTCAAAAGGATGTTAAAGGCCAGGGAGCAGGCAATGGTTTCAACCGTACAAAGTGACGGCAGACAGACCAGCCGATTGCATACGCTCACTCAACACGAGTGCCAATTTCTAGTAGAATCGCATAGAAGCCTGACGTACTGGAAAGGTTTGGGCCCATCTTGTGCCAGGCCACTTTGACAAGGAAGATGAGAAGAGCCAACTAGTGATCATGAGATTCGGCAACCTTAATACAACAAACACGATGAGAAAGTTTGATCTCGAAAACATTACAAGATCTTGGTCGTCTCAGAATATGCCCATCTAGCCGGCCAAGCTGATGAACACATCTTTTTCATTCTGAAAGAAAAACCCTATTAGGATGATTAGTCGATATTCGGGGCACAATCTATACCAATGCAGAAGTCGTCGGGTGTGAAATAATATATTCGATTTATTGTGCATTATTGCGAAGATTTCGACAACAATAAAATTATCATATAACAAGATTAACGCTTGAAACATTGTTTATTTTTAAATAATCTTTCAGCTTACTTCTTGCCGGTCGAAAAGACACTCGCAATCAGTGAGGCAGATTTATGCTGCCAGGAGGAAAATCATGTCACGTCAATGGTGGGAAGAAGCTGAAAATGTAAATACTATGTAGCTCTCTTGTTTTATATGTACATACCAAAAAAAAGGAACATTCCACGGAGCGAGAGTGTGAGGGAGAGAGTGAGAGAAATATAAAAGAGTGAGATAGAGAGAGCCGGAGAGAAAGAAAGTGGGGAGTGGTCAAAATGGAAGATATTGCAGATCTTTTAAATAGGAATAACGAGCGAAAGCGAAGAAAGTATTTAGAGCCAAAGAGCCATCTTCAGCGTGCAACTGAAGGAAGGCTTTCTAACCACACACATAATTGATCCATAATGCACGCACCTGCCCTGGCTGTTTGCTCCTCTCTATCCTCCGTGTTCTCATTGTTCTCTCGCAGCCTGCCTGATCAAATCATTTCTCTATTCCCGACTCTTTCTCTCTCTCTCTCTCCCTCTCTCTCTCGCTCTCCAGTTTTGCTACTACATTATTTTTGCTAGCAGTAAAAAGCGAGAGATAGAGAAAGAGAAATACGCATGTAACGGAATGTCCCATTCCGCAATCTTCCTTCCTTCTTGTCATTTCACTTATGTTTGACATCCACATGAGCAACGTGCCTACCCGCGGTGACACCTTCATCTTTGCCAGGCCAGCAGTAGCACGATACTTCCTCCTCTTACCACTGTCATCATGAGGATGGAACAGACGGGTGTCGCCACAGAGTCGACGGAGCCGTACATTTCTATCAGTTCCGGTGTCGTCAGCGGACCAGCCGCGGCATTAATCTCGCCGTTTGTCCAAGACATGTCAAGGACAATCGGTCATGACCGTTTCAAAATAAAACGGACACATGTCCTGGACACATCCACTTCTGCCTATCTTAATACACAGGGGTCTAGGACATGTCTAAGACATGTCCTCGACGTGTCCTGGACAAAAAAGAAAAAAATCTCGATGGTCATGGACACTTTTGTGGGCTTGTCCCTTACGTGGTCATGACCATAACGAGAGAGTGCATAAACGCGAAGAACACAGAGTGACACGCTCGCGGTTACTGCCGATGTCCAGGACAAATTATGGCATGCGACACAGTTAATGACATATGGCACCTCTTTTTAGTTTTGTTTAAAGTCAATTTGGGGGGAAAATTTTAAACGAGCCAACAATTCTCTGATGGATGCAAGAACGTTCTTCCACGTTCTTTAACAAGCTGCACTTATTTTATATTGTTTTGTTCTTCTAAACTGATTTCGGCATGTTTTTAGATCTATTCGCCACCATTGTGCTGAAGAGCCTAGCTGAAGAGATGGGAGAAGCTTGCCTCGCGAACATGCGTCTTGCGAATGGTGTAGCAGAATTACTGACTGGCGCCAACTCGCACATCCACTGCTCGGCGCCATCGTATTCAAGCAGTGCTCGCCAATGTTGCACGGAGTGACCCACGTTCCTCACAATCAGCTATGTTTTTCTCCCCCACCGTTTTTGTTATGGAAATGTTATGAAGTCCCATCAATAAATGTTGTTACATCTAAGAATTACTCGAGATGTGGTTGTGCATTAGAAGATACAGGGAACTGGCTTGCAGGAAGGACCTTGGGCGTATCTCACAATCAGAGTTGGGGTATGGAAACATATCCGATTCGATACATAGTTTCAAGCAGATGACGCATAATTGTAATTGATGGGTGCATAAGTGTCTGGTGCAATTCGACTTAAAAAGTAGCATTTTTTTCAAAAGTGGACTTAGAGTGAACCATTTTAGCTTCTCTTTTTTTTATTTTGATTATTTTTGTAAAATAAATATAGAAAAACAGTAAAAAGAGCTGAAAATGTCAAAAAGGTATTTTAACGCGCATATCTGCAGTTGTCCATGACATGTCCTTGACGTGTCCTTGACATGGTTATGACCATGAACGGTCATGACCGATTGTCCTGGACATGTCTTGGACAAACGGCAAGATTAATGCCGCGGCAGGTCTCGAGGATGGCTTTCGGCGGAAGGAATGGAACCGTACTTTAAGGATTCCTTGGAAGCTCAGGAAAGGGCCAATCTGCTGTGAGAGCAGCAGATGTTCTTTACTCTGTCGGCACTGTTATTTCTTAGTCTTGTTTTCTCAGCCTTTTTCGGTTCTCATTATGCATTAGCAGCTTCGGGCTCACGTTGTAGGGCTTGCGAGTGTTTTTTTTCTCTAAACTCGCTTATCTTTGTTGGCCTTAAATTTTAAATTGTTCGACTCTCTTCAATAAGAATTGCCCTGTGATGGTTTTCCTCTACTCCGTGTAATAGCAGAATGTTCTACTGTTCACAATCAGGCAGCTTTTCTTTTATCATACAGAAATATGCATTGGAGAAATAAATTATTGAATAAATGTAAATAAAGAAAAGTCCCTTGTCAATGACCTGCAGGCGACAGTTTTCGTATGCTAATTGTAAGGAAGCCTGAGACCAGAGACAGCACGAATTCGTCAAGAGACAATAGCCGTGTTAACGATTTCTCTCTGGACAAAAGAAAGGAAGCTGCATTCAAATTTCCCGCCTTTATAAGGAAACAAACGGGACATATATTTACTTAAATCTCTGAGTAGAAGAAGATTTATGCGATACGAAAATTAATTGACTGACCGATATTTCACTCGTTTCTTGACTGCCTTCACTTGATCTCAAATAAATTAGTTCGATGTTCATGTATACACATATTCATGTTGTATGTACATACGTGCCAGATGATAAAATAATGAAATAATTTATATATTGTGTACATATAGTGAAAGTAGTAAACTGGCAGACAATGCTCGCGGAAAGAAAATGATGTTGTAGTCGCCTGAAGAGATTAGATGGGAAGCTTCTTGTACGTTGGAGATCGTTGCGGTGGGCGGCGGTTATAGAAACTCTGGGAGAAGGGTGGAGGCTTAGAGCCCGTAGTGAGCCTTTGAAGATCAAAAAGATCGTTCGGAGTGATAGAAGCAATGATAGAAGCAGCCACTCACGAATAGTCAGGGAGGGGAGACTGACTCGAACTGCATTCGCGCGTGTTCCAGATCTCGTCGCTACACCGCCACACGAACTGTTGTTAATGGCTAGAGTAATTTGTTATAGCAAAAAAAAAGAACTATAACTCAACAGAATTGGGAACAAAATTACCGATCTCGTTTAAGTGCAAGAGTAACTTGCTGCTAATTTAGTAAAAGAAAATTAAAATAAAAAGTAGTGAAACACTTTTTGACTTACAGCGAAGTACAATTCATCTCCATTTCATGAACAATCCCGGATGGATGCCATTCTACATTACAAACACGATGACAAAGTTTGAGCTCGAGAGCATTACAAGATCTTCGTCGTCTCAGAAAATGCAGAATCACTGACGGATGAACACATCTTTCACATTCTGTAAGCAAAAAACGCTGATTAGGATGATAAGTCGATCCGATTACGGACGTTCGGGTTGGGATACATTATTTATTTTATATAATTTTTCAGCCTACTTCTTGCTGGTCGAAAAGACACTCGCAATCAGTGAGGCTGATATATGCAGCCAGGAGGAAAATAACATCGCGTTAATGGCGACAAGAAGCTGAAATGTGCATTGAATTTATATCTGCATACGTACAAAAGGACACATTCGATATTGCGAGGGGGTGAGGGAGGGAGAGAAAGAAAGGAAGAGCGAGAAACATAAAAGAAAGAGGAAGAGAGAGAGAGAGAGAGAGAGAGAGAGATTGAGCGAAAGAGAGAGCGAGAGAGAAAGAAAAGTAGAGAGAGGCATAGGTGCTAAAGGAAGATATTGCAGAAATGTTGAATAGGAATAAATGTCAAAAATGAAAGAAAGTATTGACAATGAGAGCCAAAAAGCCCTCTTCAGCATGCAACTGAAGGACTATGTGGTCCATAATGCACGCATGCCAGGGCTGTTTGCTCCTCTCTAACCTCCGTATTCTCATTGCTCTCTCATTGCCTGCCTGCTCAAATCGACTCTCTATTCCCGACTCTTTCTCTCTCTCTCTCTCTCTCTCTCTCTCTCTCTCTCTCTTTCTTTCTCTCTCTCTCTATAAATTGGGAATACATTTTCTTTGCTAGAAGTGGAAAGAGAGGCAGAGAGAGAGATCTAACGGATCTAATGGAATATCCCATTCCTCACGCTTCCTCCCTTCTTGCCCATTTAACTCATAAGACCCGCGCTATCCCATTGTCGTTGTGTTTGGAAGGCATTTCTAGTCAGCTTCACTCCATGGCTCTTCGTGAGCGGTAGCTTCAATCCATGTTGGACTGGTTCCCCGGATATGCATATGTTTCCCCTCGTCTTATGCAGCGAAAGGCAGAGAAGTTGACAACCAAAATAGCGTCGTGTTATTAAACGGAGTGAGATAGATAAAGTGTATTTATTTTTTTGTTTATCTATATCAGTTAATATATGCCATCTTTCAGCGAGATGTCAAAATGCATGCCAACAAAATGAAATGGGCACAACATCATTTCCACTCGTATTTGAAACCGTTTCGCTATGAATCCGTAGCTATTCATATCCGTTGCGCATCGAAACCGTGGTTTCGCATCCAGGAAACATTGCTTTAGAAGTTGTCTTCAGGATACTTGAGTTTACACATCGACGATACCAAGGCGCTCCAGGCACGTCCTGATACCCATGCTCGTGAACTGAAATAGCCTATTTAGCACTGTTCAATTTATAAAAGCCTTTTTTTAAATTTAACAATAGCATGTAATAGAATAAGTTTTACAGTAGTAAACCTTTCAGACAGCAGGAAAACATGTAGACATTTTTTTCCATGAACAAACTGATTTGCGAGTGCACTTGAAGTGACTGGAATCTTCTTATTTTCATCTTTTAACTACGTGCTGATAAATAAAAGTTAACGTTGAGCAAAATCAAAGTCGCTTTTTAACCGGATGAGAAAAATGTGATCGCACTTCAACGGCGACGAGCTGCGAGCGAAAGAGGGCGACTCTCGAAGGGCCCGTCGGCGTCGTCGACTTTGGTGATTCTGGACTGCCGCCGCAGTCGACGACCGTCTTCTCTCGTCGTCGTCGGTGGAGTGTCTCCAACTCGCGCAGCACGACCGCCGTCTGCTGCGCGGCAAGCGAGCGCACCGCGCCACTCTTCGCGAACTCTGCGGCAGCTATTGAGCAAAAAAAGAGGAAATTATTTTATTTTAAGGGTGATTTTAAAATATTGCATAATATTTTTATGTAAATATTTTTCTTTTTTTCAAAAAATTTTTTTTTTATAAAGTACAATTTGACATCAGTATTCTATTACAGTATTTGTATAGTAAATACATATGTATATTAACTACTGACTCGGCGACCAGAGAAGGAGCGCGAGGAGCGCGGCCGCCTCGAGTGAGCTGGGCGCGAGACGCTGCAGTCGAGGCACGCACTCGGCACGCACTCGGCACGCATCGCGCATACGGACCTGCGAAGATGAAACTCTATCAAACTCTCGTCATCCACACCACCGGATTCGAACCCGCGACTGCTGCATTCGGTTTTGCACTTCTACCAATATGCCACCGGTACGAATCGAAAAATTTAATTCAATTCAATTTGTCGTTGTATCAGCTATCGATTCTATGATGAACGCTAAGAGATGTATGTATGTAATTTGGACGAACGTCAAAATAGTTGAGGTGCGAAAGAGAGAGGAAGCAAAGATCGACAGGGTGAGAGAGAGAGTGAGAAAAAAAGAGTTGTAATATACATAACTGTCTAAACATACATACTTTGCAAGATCATCTCGCCCGCTGTCCACGTACTCGTCCAGCCTGTTCAGCTGCAGCACGATATGGAAGCTTGCAAAAATGCTGAAAGAGAATATCTATATTTTATTTTGTCTATCTTCTTTTTTATATCTCTTTCTTGTCTAATTTGCACAGAGAAAAGAGCTCGTACCGACTGTCTGTCATCTCGCCCGGAAAGTCTCTCGTCATGCGATAGAAGCCATCAAAGAGGACGCCACTCAGCGCAACTCGACTCAGCAAGAGTTTCTGGAGATGACAATTTTTTTGTTCGTTCTTCAGCAAGAGTGTCTGGATTAAAGGTTTTGCTCAATTATATTGCACTTGTAAACTGACAGATAACGATGTGACAAGGGTTTCCACAATTATATGTTACAATATTGTACCGATTTTACGCCGCCACAATTGTGTTCCACCCAATGTTACAATTAGCGGCAGGGCAAAAATTGTGACATCTCATCGTCAGCACGGTTAGCGCCGCCCTTTTTCCCTTCCCTTTCATTCATGCCAGGTGTTATTGAATCAATTCATTCAAGACTATGAAGTCATTTTGGAAATCAAAATTAAAGAAAAAAATCTGCACGCTGAAGCTGTCTCAGCCAGCCAGCATAGCCAGCATCTGGAGCACCCGAAAGGCTGCAGTTCTCACGTGCAGATTCAGCGAATTGCCCCCCCCCCCCTTTCCGGCACCAACCGACATTAGGCGGCCTTTTTCAACTGTACATTTATACGTATTGTGCTTTGCGACCACGTCGCGGCTCGGAGAAACGAGAAATGAAATTTGACCAAAATTCAATTAGATTACTGTAGAGTTTCGTGTGCGCCTAAACTTGTTGTGTTATAGCTCGCAGAAACGAGAGATTTGGAAAGCGCGCGCCATCGCCGCTGGCTCATTGTCAGTGCTCCGATGTCACAATTTTTCAATGCGCGCTCCCATGTCACAATTTTTAAGGGAACAATTATTGAACTTTTTTCTGTGTGAATGTTTAGAAGAAAAGAAAATTGGAAGCCACCTGAACATCTGGAGCGAGTCTGCCAAAATCCGGGAAAGAGCTTATGCAGAAGTTTTGAAATGCGGAGAAGGATGCCGCAGAGATGCGCTTGAGAAGTGTGGACAACTGAAAGGTGGGAGGCCCAAACACAGTCATTTAGCATGACTTTACGAACTTTTAGATAATCAGATTTAAAAATAGTACCCCTCCCTCTAATAGAACCCCCCCCCCCCCCGCTAATAGTGCCCCCCTCTCGCAAGGCGATTGAAAAATAGTGCCCCCGGGGGCACTAATAGAGAAAATACGGTATAAATATTATGCACTAACTATGTAATATATAATATTTTTAAGTAATATGTTGGTAAATCGAAATATGAGATAATAAAGATAATAATGCAAGAATACCTCAAAGTACATCTTATCGTCTGAGCATGTATACTTTGCAATCTCGTCCTGTTCAATACGAAGACGCTGGGCGCAGAGATGCCTTGAACATAGCACATCTTTCTTTTACTCCATCCAAAGTTCGTTCTTAAAATACTTTTGCCGACTACTATTAATTTTTTTACGGACACGGATAGTGTGAAGATTATAGAAGAAAAATTATCATTAGATGTGAGTACATAGCTATATTGACTTTATAAAGTATATTATCTCAAAAAACTTTTACTTTTTCCTCGAGTTTGAGTACCCCCCCCCTACAACCAACTTGTAGGATTCTTCGAGACGAAGCAGCGTGGTGATCTCGTCATCACTTGCCGCCGCTGGAGTCTCAGGAGACAAAGAATTCGACAGATGAGAAAGACCAGCGGAAGTGGACGGTGAAGGGGAGCAGCTGATGTCGCTTGAGGAGTCCTTAAAGAAGCACGAAACTCAACAGAAGTCTTTTCAATTTTCCTGACCATCTTGGTCGCGTCTCTCTAAATCACATGCTATCTAAAACAATTGCGTCGGGCAAAAGGCGCGAATTCAAATGCGAGTTTTTTGCTAATTTAAAAATTTAGACAAATGAACGTGCTTAATTTTGTACTCAAGGAAATTTTTTTCTTTTCTCACAAAGTATGAATCCGTCATATTTTGACACCATATCTCTCACAAATGACAGATTATTCTACGAGGTTAATATGAAGAGAGATAAACATACGTCATCAGACTCAGCGGCGTTGTCGACGTTCGTTGCACGACGGAGTGCTCCTTAATTTATAGTAAGAATCTTTTACTTTCTTGAGATAAGGACTCTGAACATCATATGCATGTAGTTCATTTTGTGTATATATAGACAAGTTAGTTCTCGTAGAATGAGTATTTACTCTTTTGTCAAACTTTTCCTCGTCTATAGCCACATTTATACAAGTTTGTAATGTTCATCTGTTTTCATCTTGTTCATCTCTAGGGCAAGATGAACTGTACAATAAGGTGTTCCCTAGTGAAATTTATGAAAGGTGAACTTTATAACAGATGAATGAGAGATGAAGAGATGACGTGATTAACTTTACAAAGTGCCCCCAAAACGAACTTTCACGAAGCATGCCTGACTCGACACACTTCCGATAGCGGCATGCGCAGCACGGACGACGGTCATCTTAATACAGTTTTAGGAGTACAGATGAAGAATGGACATGTGAAAGACCACACACAAAATGTTTCACATTCAAGTACATTGAAAGAGAAGCTTTTGAAGCAAATTCTGAGTGGTATGTCAATGCAAGAACGTGTGGTGTATACAGAAAAAAACCCAGCTCAATCTGTCTTAAGTTTGAAACATGTTCATAACTCTTGTTCGCAACATTGGCGTTGTTGTCACAGGTTCAGAACAAGCTAGCAACATCTCGAGCTCAACACAGTCTAACAAAATCTCTGCGAAATAGCACTGGGCAGAGAAAAAAGACGTCGCCGGTCGTCCGGTGCATGATTCCATACTCTCCTGCTCGATCAAAGTACTCACACGACCGACGAAATAGTACAGGCAGAGAAAAAAACACACTACTCACCTCTTCGTCTTACTCGAAGAGGTGCGAGGCGTCTTTTTTCCTCTGCCTGTACTATTTCTTCGCATCCGTGAGTACTTTGGTTGGCCAGGAGAGAATGGAAACATGCACCGGATGACCGGCGACGTCTTTTTTCTCTGCCCTGTGCTATTTCGTTGGTGACGAGCCAGAGCTGCGCCAGAGCAGCTTTTGCTCGTCACAACCTGCGTCTCCATCTTTCCGTTGTCTCTCCATTTTTGTGCTTGTTCTGACCAAGTGACCACCTCAGAAGTTCGAAACAGGAAGTGCACACAAGCGCTTAAGTGATCACAATCTAGATACTTGTTCGGAACCCATGTGTATTAAGATAGGCGGGCAAATTGCCAATTTTTCTGTTGTGAACATGTTCGACAAGATTGTTTCCAACATGTTGCAAACTTTGGACAGATTAAATGCGCGGCAGGTTAGCGGTCACCATTGCGGGAATATAAAATTTAAAAGATTTCGAGATCTTGTCATTTTAATGTAATTTTGTGTTAGTTGGTTTTTTTTCTATAAAAAGTTTTGGCAAGAACAAAACAACATTAAATTTGTCAAGCATAATTGACATCCCGCTTTTGAAAAACATGCGTCCGTTCTTTTTTATTTATAGATTGCTGATGGTGAGATGGACTTCCATTCGAGATATATGCTCGTTTGAACGCATATTACAATATGATCACCCAACTTTAAGTTTCCCCAACCAAGGTAAAGGACTGAGCACTTTTTGTGTACCATTGAATGTTGCAATTTACTACAAAATTTCTCTATGAACAAAATGCCTTAGAAAGTTGACAAGGCCTGAGTGGCCAGATTGAAGATTTTTTGTTATATTCATCATATTCTTATTTGAATGCTGCCAAGGGTAAACACAAGCTGCTGAAATGAACACATTCACGACTGACCGCCTCGGATACCGCAGTTGTTGACTGCAGCACAGCGATACTTCCGATTAGTGATGACAGTGCGCCTGAATGAAATAAATATGTACATCCATGAACTACTTGAACTATTCAAAGTAAATACAAATGTACATATAAGACAGGGTCAATTAAAAAATTTGGGTTTTTCGACAATTTTCGGATAAGCCATTATTTTTGGTGAGGAATAATATTCCACAGCTTGCCATTTCTGACGAACGGAAAAATTGTCAAGTAAGCATTTTGGCAAATTTTTATCATCAAAAATGGCAAACTATGGAATATTCTAATTCCTCGACAAAAATAATGGCTAATCCGAAAATTGTCGAAAAAAAAACAATTTTTTAAAATGACACTGTCTTATATGTATGAACTTGGACTTGTTCAAGTAGTTTGTTCCTGTATTGATATTGTTTGACTATTTTAGCACATCACTTGTTAGTTGTTTTAAAGTTTTTTTACCGAATCTGAAAAGTGAACCTCACAAAACATTTCAACGGTGCGCTTGATTCATGTGTTGTAGTTATTGCAAATCTCACTGAACGAACAGCTAGCGAAAGGGAGGCCATCTCCTTTCAGAGGAGGTGGCATCTCCACCTCTTTTTGCTTTCACGGGGAACACGGCGACCTCTTGTTCTCTCGGCCACTCACCTAAAGAAGACGGCGGCAGTCAATCTTGCAATATTAAGCACGAAATAAATGAATGGAAGGACAAGGACGTGAAGGACACGTGGACGAGGAAACAATTTCGATCTTTGCCCAACGATGACCCACTTTAAACGAGCAAGCGAGAGCAAGAAGCAAGTTCGACAATGATCAATCGAACCGAATTCGCCGTTTTGACCAAGATTTTATGTACACCAAGATAGCAGTAGCTGATTTTTTTTTCTCTATTCACAATCATCAAATTTCAAGGGCTTTTGACTGAGCCATTAATTATATTTTTTTCGAGCATAGCTTTTCTGATCGGTTATTTGAGAAAAATGAGTGAGACGCTTAAACGGAAAAAAGACAAGTGCATTATCTCCCTGCGCACCCGTTTCCATTTCATCAAATTTCATTTCGACACTTGCCTTTGTTCTTTGCTTCATACTGGCAAATGCTATCTCTTTTGTTCACACCAATCTAGAGAGAGAGAGAGAGAGAGAAAGAGAGAGAGAGAAAGAAAAGAGAGAGAGAGAATTGCATTGTTTCTCATTTCAATTACGTTTCATCCATCTTCATTTCATCGTTTTCGACCAAGTCAGAAGGAGGAGTCGTTGCCAATCGTTGCGGGCAAGTTGGTTGTCCATTTCGAGTGCAGTCCATTTCGAGTGCAGCTTTTGGTGTCTGCCGATCTCTGCTGGATATGGAATACGAAAAGTAGCCAACGTCCACTGAGAAGTGGAAAAGAAAGTCAAGAAAGAGAAAGTGTCGGAAGTGTGAGAGCGGACGAGGAAGAAGATGGTTGAAAGGAGATAACCAGATCGCACTGAGATATGTGGTGAGGCTTAGGTAGTGGGCGGTTTTCCGTTGAAACGAGGACAAGCAAGTGCAATGCAGAGAAGAGCGAGGAGGAGTTCGGTCGGTTCACTATTTAGCGTTTAAAAAAAAGTGATGGCCACAAATGACGTTATAAAGTTACGCCCTTTACCAGAGGAAGAGTCAAAGAAGAGTTTAATCGCTCTCAAAACTGGGGGGGGGGGGAACTGCCCGAATGGCAAAAGCGCTAGAACCGAAAACGCGTATCTACGGTATCTTTTTCTAAATCTTGCGCCTAGTTTTTTTTTAAAGATTATTTGCTCTGCCGAATATGACGCCTTTAGATGCTATTTTAACAGGAACCATATATCTTTAACAGGAACAATGAAACGAAACATTAAATCAAGATGAAAAATATTGCCAAAAACATCCGAAGTGAATTAGTAGAGAAATGGTGAGAAAGAACAACTGCCGCAATACTGAATAATCAGTAATCACATTCAATGTGGCAAGAAATAGCTTAAAAAAAGTGTTGCTCGTTCTATGGCAGCGGAAGTGTTCATCACCCTTTATGCTTTGAAAGGCCAAAGAAAGCGAACGTTTCAAGAGAGTGCGGCGACCGAGATTCACCGCAAGTGAAACCATTGGCTGGTAGCTGGGCAACAGAGACACTCTAATAATTGATGATAAAAAATTGTGCTACCCGTCTTTATCAATTGAAAATTAAGACCACGTTTAATTGTTTATCTACAATAAAAAAATTCTTTGCAATGTAGGACACCATCGGTCAGCGGCAGGTCAAACAAGGTTGTTGAAGGCAAAGGGGCGGCTTTCCTTACATACTATCAGAACCAGCACGCCCTTGTCTGCCATTTTGGCCTGCGCAATCAGGCATAAACTGTGATCTTCCTCCGAAACGTCCGATATCTTCAATAGACACACACACACAAATACACCGCCTAAATTGTAACCAAATTTTGATTGAATTTTATCCTAATTATAACTAAATTGATTAAAAATTGAGTTAAAATTTGTTATACCTAATTTCGCTACAACTCGTAACAATTTGGTTGCACCTCTTTTCTTGCCGTTTAGCCGATCAGTATCAATTGTTAACAGTGAACTTATTGTTCCTGTTCCCTTCGTTGATTGGCCTTGTTTAAGAGGTTGTCGACTTGGTCTAAGAGTTATTTGTTACTGCATCTCGAGTTGGCCAGAAAGGAGACTTTAGTTCTGTAAGCTGCCGTTCTTCATTTCTTCACATGCCCGTTTCACTCATTCGTTCAAACTACATATGTACACATTTCTCTTTCGGTGCATGGCCAGGCAAGTTCGCTATGAAGCACATCAATCTTTTCGCACATCAAGTCGAGGAAAGTAAAAAAAAAAACGTTTTAGCTGAACGAATTCTTAAGTAATAGAAAAAAAATTAAAAAAAATTTTTACATTGTGAAGTAGTACTCTCCCTCTTGTAGATCCCCTCCCTCGAATAGTAGTGCCCAGTTCATCACAAGGGTCTTGAAAAATAGTACCCCCTTTGGTACAAATAGAGAAAATACGATATTGACTGTTCATTGACTCCTAGATTGCCTGAGAGATGCCGACGGACGACGTTCCGTTCCGGTTGTTCTACTCAGAGTGGTCCTTCTACGTCGCCACCTCTGCCGTCCTCGTCAACTGCTTCTATCTCGCGCTGCTCGCATGCTCCACGTGCGAGCAAGGTCGACGGTAATCATCGTTTTCATGTCTATCCAAAGTTGGGCATCGACATTTTATCACCAAATTAGGGTTTCGATTTTTCTGACCAAATTTGGGCATCGATTTTTCTGTCCAAATTAGGGTTTCGAATTTTCTGATCAAATTTGGGCATCGATTTTTCTGACCAAATTAGGGTTTCGAATTGTCTGACCAAATTAGAGAACAATCATTCCTTCATATTATCCGCTTCTAGAGCGCTAATTCTTTCTCTCACAAAATTTCCACTGATTCTAATGTATTTCCCCGACAAAAGGCCCAATTTCGCTAACATCTTTATTGGAAGCGTCTCTTGCCCAACATCCATTCGAATACAAATGATGCCTAAGGTACCGGCAAGTCATGAGAATCTTGAGCTTCTTCAACATTCTCTGCTCGCTCGCCGTTATCGGTGGCCGCCCGGTAACTTCTCAAAAAAAACTTGTTTTCCTGAACTACTCAAATTGTGACCAGGTGCTATATATATATATATATTTTTTTTTTAATTTATTTATTTGAGTACTATCGACTAGCGTCCGGCTTCGGTGTAACAATAATGACAGGAATGACGCGATTTTCCGAGCAACTCTCGCTCGCCACTTTCTTCATCTATCATTTCGCCTATTGCGGCGGCATCCTAACGGCAACGCAAGGCTTTGTCTACCGTTACTGTCAAATTGCAAAGTTCTATTTTTTTCTTCAATTTAATTCAGTTAAAATTTTCAAAACTACATCTCTTTTATGCACTCTAAGGACATAGTCTAAAAATCCACGACACATTTTAAACATCTTTTGATAGCACAACGGCACAACTGCGGAGACAAAAAAGCGAGCTATTTGCACTGAAACGAGAAATCACCTTTGACCAAAATTCAAATAGATTACGGTAGAGTTTCGTGTGCGTCTTACCTTGTTGTTGTTGTTGTTGTTGTGTTTTAGCTCGCAGAAACGCGATTTCTTGGCGTCGAGGAAGGCGCGCGCCATCGCCGCTGGCACAGTGCTCGCCGTCGCGACAATTATGGCCGCCTTCATCACCGTCATCTTTATGCCGAGCGAGCGGTCCGCTTTACGAGTTCCCCCGAATAAGACAGAGAAAGTCCCGCCGACAAGTCCGAGACCATCCCCTAGCAGCGCATATGCATTAAATTGCAATAATATATGTATATATTTGCAATTAATTGAAGCGAAAGAATAAGGAAAGAAATGTTTGAACGAAGATCGTTCAGATTCCGTGCGCAAGTCTTGGCGATGGAGCTCGCCAGCTCGGCTGATCTGCTGTTCGGCATGGATTACTACGAGGTAGTGAGCATTAGTAGTATTCTATCTGTTACATTTTGATTACTTTGCTTTTAAATATTTTTATTGCTAATTATTATTCAACCACATGCCACTCCGGTGCCGTAAATAAATAAAGTAAGTAAGTAAGAGCTCTTATATTGGTGTGCTCCTAATTTTGGTGTGCTCCTAATTTATCACATCACTTCCTCGTCCACGTCATTCTGGCCTCATTATCACGCGTGGAACACATACGTCTTCTTATGGTGGAGAGGAAGAGAGTGAGAAAGGAAGGACTAGGGAGCCGCGAGGGTGTGGGCCGCTCGGGAGGATGCAACTGAGGGGTGTCCGCTGAGATGTTTACAGGGTGGCGGCGCGGTGAGGCACCGCCCCCTTTAGCGGACCACGACAGCTTCTTTCAGAATCTGCCGCGAAGCGTGCTCTTCGTGTCGGTGGTGGCGACATACAACGTCGCCGTGACGAGCGTCATGATGGCTTGTAGCTGCGCGATTCATCGAACCCTGCGCGCCATGCCGACAATGTCGCCGCAGACGCGAAAGATGCACAACAGAGCACTGCTTGTCCTCGCGCTACAGGTATCTCAAAAACTTCATCGTCTGGCCTCTTGTTCTTTTTTTCTTCGAAATTATCTGATGGTGAGTATGTATATGGAAACATTTCGGATGGTAATTTCTATCTCGCGCTGCTCGCATGCTCCACGAGCGAGCAAGGTCGACGGTAATCATCGTTTTCATGTCTATCCAAAGTTGGGCATCGACATTTTCTCACCAAATTAGGGTTTCGATTTTTCTGACCGCGATTCATCGAACCCTGCGCGCCATGCCGACAATGTTGCCGCAGACGCGAAAGATGCACAACAGAGCACTGCTTGTCCTCGCGCTACAGGTATCTCAAAAACTTCATCGTCTGGCCTCTTGTTCTTTTTTTCTTCGAAATTATCTGATGGTGAGTATGTATATGGAAACATTTGGGATGGTAATTTCTATCTCGCGCTGCTCGCATGCTCCACGAGCGAGCAAGGTCGACGGTAATCATCGTTTTCATGTCTATCCAAAGTTGGGCATCGACATTTTCTCACCAAATTAGGGTTTCGATTTTTCTGACCGCGATTCATCGAACCCTGCGCGCCATGCCGACAATGTCGCCGCAGACGCGAAAGATGCACAACAGAGCACTGCTTGTCCTCGCGCTACAGGTATCTCAAAAACTTCATCGTCTGGCCTCTTGTTCTTTTTTTCTTCGAAATTATCTGATGGTGAGTATGTATATGGAAACATTTCGGATGGTAATTAATAAAACTGTTAAACAAGCTATAATTTTATTTGAATCTTTTTTGGAAGCCTATTTATTTCCCAATCAATGCTACACAGCTGATCGTGCCTTCCTTCTGCGTTCACACGCCCGTCATCGCGAGCGCCGTCAATCTCTTCGCTGGTCGAGAGGCGCCAACCTTGTCAACCTTGACACTCCCTCTGCCGCCGTTGCTCAATCCGCTTCTCGCCGTCTCGCTCACAAGCGAACTCGGAAACGCGCTCAAGCTCGGGTGCGGCGGGCGTAGTGTTGCCCGGACTGTCGGAGTCCGATGACACACTTCGAAACAGTCCTCGTATGAACTGGTTGGCGTCATCGCTGGAATAAGGAAGGAGGAGGAGATGAGAGAGTCGGCAAGCAACCATCTGAAGACACAGAGAATCAGAGAAAGAAAGAAAGAGAGAGAGTGAAAGAAAGAGAAATAGAGAGAGAGAGAGAGAGAGCGAGAGAAAGAAAGAAAGAGAGAGAGCGAGAGAAAGAGAGAGAAAGAGAAGAGGTGAGGGTGGAGAATAGAAAGAAACACTGAATGGACTAGGGGACAGTGAAAGATATCATTATGAAAAGTTGAAAGAAGAAGAGGAAAAATGAGCATTAAAATTAAAATTCAAATTTTGCGCCAATATCTGCTGACCTACACGATTGACATAACGAATGCCGAATGCTGCTGCGAGACGACAACGGCGCACTTTGGATAGCCGCCGGCGTGGAAAAGCAGAGCAGCGCCAGTGGAATTGCTTAAAGGCGCTACCGTAATCCATTTGAATTTTCTGTCTTGTCTCTCTCAATCACACATGATCTCTCACCTTTGTGTCATGCGCGAATTTTTGGTTCTTTTAAAGCAGATCAGCATGTCTGTAATTAATTAGTCTCTATTATTATTATTTCCAATTTATATCTTGTAGAATATTTACAGTAAATGCTCCAGTTCAACAGACAAGCGAAAAGAAAAATGAAGTAAAACAAAAATTTTGTCTAAAAACTATACACGAATAATTTATAAAATCGCGATAAAATAATATTATTTGAAATGCATGGATAATGTCTATTCCTTTATTCTGTTCATCTCTCTCTGACTCTCTTACTCACTCACTCTCTCTCTCTCTGACTCTCTTTCCCACTCTCTCTATTTCTCTCTCTCAAACTCTCTCTCTCAGACTCTCTTTCTCACTCTCTCTCTCTCTCTCTCTCTGACTCTCTCTCAATCTCATGAAACGATAAACGCAACATCTATGATCGTGCTGCGTGGCTCAACGACGGAAACAACAAGGAAGAAGAGCGCAGAGCCGAGGAGAGCCGAGAAAACTGTTGAAGACACATGCATCTTGGTCACCTTGCACAATCGTTATTTATTATTTATGTCATCATTTTTCATATTACAAGAAACAAAATATTTCTATGCGTCTTTTTTGCTGACGCAAGGTTGAGGCCCTCTCGGGGCCGCTTTGCGAGCAACAGTATAAAGAGGTGGTCGTGCCTTGCGCAGCTCTCTCAAGAGAGCGAAGTAGTGGTGGATGCCATCGTCTCCTCTCTTCAGTCGGCCGCCTCGCAGGCGCAAGAGAACATTGGGTGATATTTGCCCCTCCGGGCGTTCAAAAATTGCATATGGCACCCGTGTTTCAGGGCCCATAGCGGGTAATTGGGAAAAGTTTTCAACCAGCAATAAACGCACCTCGGCTAAGCCTCATTGGTCACGTTATCGCCACTGCGCAAAGCTGAAGAGGAAGATATGGATAGAGTACGCACTCTAGTGCAGCAACCTACACTTGACGGCTTTTATATAAGCTGTCGGCGCTGAAAAGCCGAGTCAATGACAGATGAGAGTGTGGAGGAGAGTGAAGAGTCAGATATTCTAATTGCACATGTACATACAGACACGAAATGCGCACATGCGCCATTTTATCAACATTGTCATGCTACAAGTGAAGCCGCGGGATTTTGCACAACGTGATCGACAAGTAAAGAATATACACATACATATTTAACTTGCCTCACACAAATGAAATGTGCAAGTTATTAATTTGAGTAGTGATTGGGAACCTTCCAGTTGTTTCGAGCTAGAGAATGTAAACATAGCTACATATTCCCTCGTGCCCTCTATGACATTTGATAGTCGAAAGCTGGATAGTTTATTATTCACTTTATACAAAATCAACTCGTCAAAATACACTTCATGGGATTCAACAAATTACAAATATATTCATTCTTCTTCTCATTTTTATTCTACAGTGGCAAAATAAAGCAAAGATGAAAACAACTGATTGTGAGAAGAGTTTCCAAATTTCTTTACAAATCGGCCTTTACTGAAATCAATTTTATTTTCACCGTTACATTACGTCGTTTTCGCCAAGAAATTGCAGGATTCTACAGTATACCATCTGAGTGGTTCGTAAAGAATGGGCGGGCGGTGACAGGATCTCTCTAGTGATTGCCCATGGACACTCTGTTCGTCTGCACGATTCCAATGATCATTCCGAAGAGGCCAATGGCCGACGCGAAGATCTCAATGATGAGAATCTTGACGAAGAGCGACGGATTCGCGGCGTTCGCGAGCGCGAGCCGACGATTCCTGGAAGAATTTTATTTTTATTTATCTATTTTTTTTAGCTTAAGCCATTTCTTTAGATTAAACCAACTTATTTTTAAAGATTACACCAATTTTTTATTAACTAATACTTACAAGTTCTCTTTATTCAAAATTGTAAGTATCAACTTTCATCAAAGCTTTAAAAAATTTATTTACTAGTTAGTGTTGTTTTTCTACCTGAATAATCTATAGTCAGCATAACAATAATTAAATCTTATAACATGACTAAAATTCCAGTGTACTAGCAAAATATCGCAAAAATATTTGTATGTACTAGTCTGTAGCATAATCTTTGGAATGCGGTATTCCTCCTAATTATAGCTTGTATTAATCCCAGATCAAGAAACTAAAGAATTGGCCAATACCGTATTCTAACTAACTATAGTGTGTTCTACCGTATTCTGGATTCTTCCGATTACGAAATGACAGAATCCCCGCCACACCACACATCACTAACCGACAGCCAGACCGCAGACGAGGTTGGAGAAGACCTGTGGCCGCCGCCAAAGATCATGTAGCCGGAGGTGATGTTGCGGGAGAGCAGCGTAAGATCTTTTTCTTGAGTGAGATCCAGGGACTCGCGAGAGAAGTCCTGCAGAGAGAGAGAGAGAGAGAGAGAGAGAGAGAAGAGAGAGAGAGGAGAGGGAGACAGAGAGAGAGAGAGAGAGAGAGAGCGAGGAGAGAGAGAAAGGAGGGAGGGAGAGGTAGAGAGAGAGGAGTGAGAGAAAGTAAGAAAACGAGACAAGTTAGGGAGGGATAGCTTATAGAAAGAAGCTAAGGAGGGGGGAGGGGTAGAATCAATGGGCGAGATATTTCACACTATCAGTCGCTACCATCCGAATATAAATATCGATTATATTACATATTCGCCAACCAAATAGCATAGCACATGCTTGCCAAGGCAATAACTCTGCATCATGCGTAAGAAAACCAGCGGGATGTTGCATTCAAATTCGACTCTCCTATGAAATGAAAAATAATATTGCTAATAAAGCATAGAAGAAAACAGTGTTATTATGTTAAAGATGAGAAAATTTTGGCGCAAGAACCAACTTGCCAAGTTAGTGTAAAAGTGAAATCTAAAATTGCATAAAATAAAAGTGAACAAAATGATGTGAATTCGCGTTAGGATGGGACAGAGGTAAAAGGATAAGAGTGTGGATAGCAGCTAAACTGGCAAAATCTAGCATCCTAGAACGGGCGGGTTTTTGATAGCATATAAATGAGTGCATGAGCATCCTAGAATCGGCGGGTTTTCGATAGCACTTGAACTGACCGCTCGCTTGCCGACAAAGACGATGGCCATGATGATGCCGAAAATGGCGACAGCCTCGCAGAAGATGATCGAGACGTGAGGTGCTTTGACACCGCCGCCAAGGATCGAAGAGCCCGTCGTGATGATGCCCCTCAAGTTATTTTAATTATTTATTTTATTTTTATTTGCCTTTCAATAAACATTCTTTAAAAAAAGGGTTCGAAAAAACCCACTGCATTTCATAAATAGACTCACTAGATAAATATTATGTCCCTGTTTTAAATGAAAACTAACATATAAAGCGCCAAATGCTTTTGTTAATTTCGATTAAACAGTAGAGCAAGACGAATGTAAGAGCATTTTTGAAGATATTCATCGCTCTTCTGCCCCAAAAGAAGTCTCTCCTTGTAAGAGAAGGAAGTCGTATAGGCTTTGTTAAGTTCGAGCCTCGGGAAAACACCTCGGGTAAAGCAAAGTGCTGACCTTGGTTAATAGCTGGAAAAAAGGACAGCAAATTTTCAGAAATCAATTTTAATTAGCATCCATCTCTTGTCTGGAGTCTTAAGAGAGCCAATCTGAGAGACTCGAGCACGGGAATGTCGGGAACAAAATTATTTTTTGATTTTTTATTCCTTCTAATGGCTTATGTAACACCTTATAGAGATCCCAAAAAATTGTTCCAAAAATTTTTTTCTGTTATTTCACCATGGATATGCACCGAAAACCCGAAAAAACTCAAATGATCATAACTTTGTTCGTTGTTGAGATATATTAATTTTGAACTGTTTATTCAATTCCAAATTTAAAGGCGCACAAAAATCGTGTTAATCACTTTTTAAAAATATTTCATTAAAGGTGTCATGCCCCAGGGTCGACCTACCCTCGGGAAGCCCCGCCCCTTGGGCGGGGGCGACCTGAGGGAGCTCAAGAGCGGGCAGTGGCATTTACCCGGCCCTGCGGTCGTTCCCCCCTCCCCTTCTCTCTTCGTTACTATGTATGTTATAGATTAGATGTGGATAAACCATATTGTAACGCCCTGCGCGGGAAACCGCTACACCCACCATACAGATATACGAGGCACGAATATGTAAACGTTACATGGAGGTCCCGGACGGCAAGGAGGAATTCGAGGTTGGCCACCCGCTCCCCCTTCAGGCAAGAGGTACGGTTTTACATACATTAAGTCGCTTAGAGGAACCCGCGCCTCCCCCCTTAATTTACGATTGAATTGATGAGCCATAGAGCCATATATAAAACTGCGCGGCAAAAGAGGCGCGTAAGCGACCAAGGGGGTTACGAAAAGAAAGAAAGAAATAAGAATATATATCAGCAGCTGCAATAGTTTATTTTCTCACATTGGGGCAAGCTTGCCATTTGCTGGCCGTTCCTTCCGTTTTAGCGCGTGGACAACTATTAATTTAAATTAAATAGTCCGCGGCATTTTCTAGTTGCCACGCTGCACAGAAAACGACTAGGTGCGACCAGATAGCCGCGAATATCATATCAAAGTGTTCCTCACCTCACGCCTAAGATCACCCGTCCCCACGCAGTTTTGATTCGTATACATACATATGTTTCACATATTAATTGTTAGAATTCCGACATATGAATATGGACCTCGCCTCTTAATATTTGTTTCTCTAATTGACCCCTGGGAACGACCGCCGGTGCCACACGCCAGAACACCCGGCGCGCACGGAACAACTCACCCAATGTTAGGATAGGTACATGCTAAATATTTTTCGCTTATTATTATAGATATGATAGATATTGTCACTCTCACACTCACTACCCTTTTCCTTTTCCATCTTCTCGCTTGTTATAACATCGTATGTACCAGATGAGACGCACTCGTACAGGCCACCACCCAAACTAATAAAATTAGGATCACCCAAACTAACAAAATTAGGATAACTTCAGAACAACAGTTCTTTTTCTCTTTACAACGCGAAGTCTCCAGACAACGGTTGCTATTACAGCAGGTTCTTATTCCTAGAATCTTTTTCATTACAACACAGCGACAGTTGCCACTTTACAAGACACCCACGGTCCCTTCTTAGAACCCCTTTTAAACAACATCAGTATTAAACAACTGTCCTATTACAACGCCTCTATTTCTAGCCGCGAAACAGTTGCCCCTTTACACTATCAGGTCATCCTCCAGCGGAAAGTTGTTTATTACAACGACTGCAATATTACACTGTCGCTATTTCGGCCCTCGAGCAACTGACCTATTACACCTTCACTGAAAAGTCATAGGACCCATTACGTCAATACCCGCGCAGTAACACTGACCACGCCCCGCGGCAACCATTCTTATAGAGCCCCAGCTATGCCAGGGCAAGCTTAGGGCTCGAGGCCCATAGGACCACAGTGACTGGGACATTACTTAGCACTCGACTAGGATGCTATCTCTTACTTTACTTTCTTGAATACTTACTTCTTTCGTTCTGTTGTATATTATGGCCCCTTACCGTGCGCTCCGGTACCCAACCACCTCTTCGGAGCAAGATACTGTGCAGACACTAACGCACTTACAGCAAGATCATGGCAGCACCCGGTCGCCGTGATACGCAGTTGAGAATTCTTCGCTCCCTTCGCTCGCTTCCACACACCTTCGACCCCGGCTCCGAATCCCTGACACAGTTCCTACGACGGTTCGACGACCATGTCAACGCCAACGACATGACAGAAGCTGAGGCACTGAAGATCTTCCCACAGCTGCTACCGCCACTCATTCGGCAGATGTACGACGATGTCGACCCGGCGCTGATCGCGCAGGGACGCATACTGCCCATCATCGAACAGATCATAGCAAAAATGAGCAGTCCCGAAAATGTGATGACATCAAGATCGAAGCTCAGCACCCTAAAGCAAGGGACCTGCACGGTGGACGAGTTCGCCAAGAAGGAGGTATTGCTAGTAGAGCAATGCTACGCCTCCCAGCTGAAGAACTGCCACGACGAGTTCAAGAAAACAACATTCGTCAACGGACTTCGCAACAACATCAAGAAAGCAGTCCTCAGACAGAACCCTGCGAGTCTGGCAGACGCCATCTCAGCTGCACGATTTGAGGAATCCGTTCTGGAACTCGACGAGGACCTCATCTCAAGGATCAATGCGATGCAACGACACGAGGACAGCCGCAACCAGGAAGTAAACTTCATCCGTCAGCCAACGCGCGACTTCACCCGAGGAGGCAGAGGAAGACCATACAAACAACGATGGCAAGATAGCAATTGCTTAAAAAAAAGAATCAAGGTCAGGGTTCACTCCCAACTTCAACTCACGATACAACAACGACGACCACGACCGCGATGCCAACTGCCACATCGACGACTCTGATGCCAACTGCCGCGTCGGCGACTTCAATCATAACAACAACGACGGCTACTCAGATCCCAACTACTACAAGGGCGAGTTCGATCCCAACTACTACGACGAATCCGACTACTACGACGACGACGACGACGACGACAACTCTGATGCCAACTGCTACGACGATGACGACCCCGATGCCTAATAAAGAACAGAGATCTACATTGGCGAATACTAGAGGGGAACTCGTGAAGATGAGGAAGTGGAAAGGAGTAAGAGCCAGAAGATAGTTTTTTTATGCTTGTTAACTTGTTTGTAGTGATAGATATGTAGATAGAAAAGATGGCGGGGACCGCCATCTCGGCCGCCGGGGATGTCATGCCCCAGGGTCGACCTACCCTCGGGAAGCCCCGCCCCTTGGGCGGGGGCGACCTGAGGGAGCTCAAGAGCGGGCAGTGGCAGTTACCCGGCCCTGCCCGGCAGTCGTTCCCCCCTCCCCTTCTCTCTTCGTTACTATGTATGTTATAGATTAGATGTGGATAAACCATATTGTAACGCCCTGCGCGGGAAACCGCTACACCCACCATACAGATATACGAGGCACGAATATGTAAACGTTACAAAGGCCTCATTTTGGCATTTTAATATTTCGAGTGGTGCGTTTGGGGCATAAAAACCCCCCCATGTTAAAAAACTGAAGACGCCACGTGAAAGAGCGTCCTTTTTAACCCCTATCGAGATGCCTTTCATTCAGAAATCCGTACCCCTATTTTACAATATTTTAACATGAAGCGCGCAAGTAGGGTCAAAATGGCGCATTTTCGGCCGCTGAGGCACCGTGCAAGCGCATTCATCGATCCATAACTGCGCTCAATGTCAATATTATAAAATCGTAAGTATACCATCTTAGAGCTCTCACGGAGATCTTCAAATGTTAAATACATACTTTTATTGAAAAATTTCAATTTATATAGGAAATTTTGTTCTGTACAATTAGAAGGCTTAAAAATCTACTTTAAAAACATTTTCTCCTGTCGAAACATACATCATTAGAAAGAGGATGAAATTTGCTACAAGATGAACCTCTTTCAATGGAATTCCAAACATACGATCTTTTGTTATAAGCCATAAGAGTAGGATAGCAAGGCCTTGTGGAAAAATTGTAGAAAAAATGATTGGAATATTCTAATTCGAATTCGGAATATTAAAATTCGAATAACCTAAAATGTGAATTCTTGGGCAAAATGACAGCGAGCTACTGGCTCTACTTTGGAATTAAATTGAAAGAGGTTCATCTTGTAGCAAATTTCATCCTCTTTCTTGTGATGTATGTTTCGACAGGAGAAAATGTCTTTAAAGTAGATTTTTAAGCCTTCTAATTGTACAGAACGAAATTTCCCATATAAATTGAAACTTTTCAATAAAAGTATGTACGTAACATTTGAAGATCTCCGTGAGAGCTCTTAGATGATATGCTAACGATTTTGTAATTTTAACATTGAGCGAAGTTATGGATCGATGAATGCGCTTGCACGGTGCCTCGGCGCGCAAGTAGGGTCAAAATGCGCCATTTTGACCCTACTTGCGCGCTTCATGTCAAAATATTGTAAAATAGGGGTACGGATTTCTGAATGAAAGGCATCTCGATAGGGGTTAAAAAGGATGCTCTTTCACGTGGCGTCTTCAGTTTTTTAACATGGGGAGGGGGGTTTATGCCCCAAACGCACCACTCGAAATATTAAAATGCCAAAATGAGGTATTTAATTAAATATATTTAAAAGTGATTAACACGATTTTTGTGCGTCTTTAAATTTGTAATTGAATAAACAGTTCAAAATTAATATATCTCAACAACGAACAAAGTTATGATCATTTGAGTTTTTTCGGGTTTTCGGTGCATATAAGACAGTGTGAATTAAAAAGTTTGGTTTTTTTCTGCAATTTTCGAGTATGCTGTTATTTTTGGCACGGATTAAGAATATTCCACTGTTTATTTCGAATATTCCACTGTTTGCCATTATTGACGATCGTCAAAATTGCCAGATCAGCGATTTCTGGAACAATTTTTTTGGGATCTCTATAGGGTGCTACATAAGCCATTAGAAGGAATAAAAAATCAAAAAATAATTTTGTTCCGTATAGAGGCCTGCTCGAACCTCTCAGATTGGCTCTCTTAATTGCCTAGCTGCTGTTTTAGTATTCAATCGATTTTCCTTTTTAACAGCGATGCTAGGAGGGAGAGAGCGAGAGAGCGAGTTAAAGAAAAAAAAATATGCGGGATTATTTCAGACTCCAACCTCATTTCCTGAAATAGTCTGCGAAAGCTGTTCTGTTTGGATCCCAAAAATACTAATAAAAAACAGGTTAAAGATGACTCACAGTAAGTAAACAATGCCAATTAAAGCACCACAACTCGAGGTTGTCTTGAAACTATCATTACAAGAAATGTCCCTGCTTAAAACAAATGAAGAAAACACTCATCACCAACAATGCCCCTACTTTACCCGGGCACTTGACATTACGCTGCCAGAAAAAAAAAGGATTAGACATTCTGCAATTATAAGCGTCCAGAAGAGGAGACTAATTGCTCGGATAGGCTTGCGCAAAAGGAATCTTTGTCGCATTAAATTTAGAAGATCATGTTTGCGGTGAAAGAGAAACAAGAGTTGAAACATAAAAGCATGAAAATTCCCATGAACACGCCTGGGATCCAATCCCCATGGTCACCAACCGAGAATCAACAAACCATTTGGCGTCTCCGTTCGAGTGGAAGAAGTCGGCCGGGTTGACGACGATGGCGGAAGCGGCCGGCGTAAGTGGACTGAGGAATGCGCGGCGGAGCGGAAAGGTCGGGAGGGGAAGCGAAGACGAGCATATCGAGTCGTCCGGGAAGGCGGCGGTCATCTCTTTACCAAAGGCATATCATGATAAAAAAATCTTTCTTGGAGCAAGACTAACTAAATAGAACCTTCCTCTTTTCCTCAACAGCTTCCCGACGAACTCGCAATTGATAGTCAATGTGGCGATAATATACGCTTCTTCCACTACCGTGTTCTACATGTTAGATACATCACATTAGCAGAGAGATCAAATTTTATCAACAAGAACATGTTATCAACATGAAACTTTTATCAACAAGAAACAAGGGGGGGGGGGAGCAATCGGTGTGTGTGGATAAGCCGGCCGCCAAAGATGGAGAAGCGGCGCTCGAAGCTTGGCGCGCGTGCGGCCGGCTGCTTCACTTCTTCGAGTCAAAGTAGTGCTGCAGGACGAGCTTGGCCTGCTCGTCCGTGCCGTAGTCACGGACGACCGCACACGAGCAGCCGACGACCTAGAGAAAAAACCCCCAATTTGCTGGAGTGAAAAAACCCCATTTTCTGGAGAGAAAAAAACACCAATTTGCTGAAGTGAAAAAACCACCATTTTCTGGAGGGAAAAAACCCAATTTTCTAGAGAGAAAAAACCACCCATTTTCTGGAGAGAAAAACCCCCACTTCAATAGGAGCTCATGCAGCGTTTAAGTATACCTTCCAGCCTCAGAGATTTTCGCAAAGGTCCACCAACAAAAATAAAAAGCGGAAAGGTATCTCTTTTGCATTAAAACATGTCAAAATCTGCTGTTTTTTGAGTGCTTTTATATAGCTTTCGCTAGAGGCTTTTATATACTATTTTTGTTCACCTGGCAACATTGAGACCTATTTAAACGCTGGAGCTCATGTAACAAGTATTCACATATAACCACTTTGAATGAGAAAAGATTTGAAAATAGGCACAATAAATCAGGTTTGTTCGTACTCACTCCTCTTTACAATAACTTTTCATCGGAGAGCCTAATTAGATCCATCTCTACTGCATGTTCAACTACAAAACAACTAAAAAGGCATGTCGATGTTGACACTTTCCATCACAAACCTTGCGTGCTTTGCCCTCCAGGTCTTTCTTGCAGAGACCGCACCATTCGCCGATGAGCTTCTTGTCGGAGAGCTTGATGAGAGGGATGGAGTGCTCCTTGCAGAGCGCCTCCACCAGCTTCACGTACATGGGCTCCTCGCAGTTCTCGGCGAGCACGCAGAAGAGCGCTTCGCGCCTGTAAGCGATAGCAGGGCGATTGGTGCTATCCCTGTTGGGGGGGGCATGATTTTTTCCAAGTTTCTAAGGAATGTTTTGCCCCATCTACTTACGGTTGAAAGCTGTCTATTAGTGCTTATTTTTCGAGCTGAACGAGAATATGACATCGAAAACGTCAATTAAGCTACTTATGCTAACATTTCTGTGCAAATAAACATTCCTTAGAAACTTGGAAAAAATCATGCCCCCCCCCCCAACAGGGATAGCACCGGGCGATTTTGGCAGTTTGTAAAGTTCATCTGTCCATCTTTAGGGCAAGATGAAGATGAACTTTACAAAAGATGAGCGAGATGAACGAGATGAACTTTACAAACTGCCTGCATTTTTAGAGAAATTTGATTAGGGAATTCATACGGCAACTAG
The DNA here is from genome assembly GCA_945643635.1 of Allodiplogaster sudhausi. NCBI lineage: Eukaryota > Metazoa > Nematoda > Chromadorea > Rhabditida > Diplogasteridae > Allodiplogaster > Allodiplogaster sudhausi. The sequence continues at coordinate 75,039 of CALZFC010000372.1, forward strand.
GACGAGAAAAGCGCGCGTACATTATTACAATCCAATTATAAGAAGCTCTCGAATACAAGGATCATTCCACAAGCTGCTCAAAAAAGTACACAGCATGTAAATTACCATTACAATTACAATTTATGCCCAAAGTAGCAGCCATAAAATTGTAGAGTGAATATGAATTGCGCGAACTGACTTGTCGAGAGCCTTGGTGGCCTCGTGGAGACCCTTGGCGAGTCCGTCAACGTAGCGTGCGGAGCGCCGCCTTCACAGCGTCGTTCACGCTCATGGGAGCAGACGGCGCAGGCGCCGCCTTGACCTCATCTCTGAAAAGAATACCCATCATTCTTCTACTTTCAAATAACTATCACAAATATAAATGAATAAATAGACTGTTTTTCTCTATTCCACCGAGTATGGGTTAACAATTAAGAAAAAAGAAATCACATAGCTCGAGGAAAGAATCACAAGTAGTTATAAAAAAAAAGGAACTCGCAAACTGACCCTACATCCGACATTTGCGCAGAGTTATTCCTCGATGAATTTGACTGAAAACGAAAAAGAAAACTTTTTAATAATAATCAGCAACATATGCTAAAAGCTAGAATTAGAAAATTGGAAACAAAGCCACCATAAAGACGAAACAAAAGCTAATGGCGTCCCATTGCGTAGCAGCCCACTATCGCATGCCTTGTGGGCTGCTACGCAATGGGACGCCATTAGCTTTTGTTTCGTCTTTACGCACAACACACAATGAGCGACGAATCAAAATGTTTATTTACACTTGACAAGTCGGTCAAAGCACACAAAAACATTTTTTTAATGTACAAAAAAATCTTTTTTCGAGATATTTGCGTGAAATTTTTCTTCAAAGCTAAAATTGCAATAATATCACAGCACAGAATGCAATAAGGCACAACAAGAAGCATGCGATTTAAAAAAAACTTCAATACGACAGTCAATACTGTGCTATTAAACATTACAAGTTGAATATTCATAGTAGAATTGAAATGGCTACATTTCAAATTATCTGCAGAATAATTACTAACAAATTTTCTTTTGTAGCAATTATTGGAAAATGGTCATTAAAATTAAATTATCAATAATCAATTAATTTATAGTTATAAAAAATTGCTTAAATGAAATATATAAATAATTAGGATTTTCATAGTTATAAAAATAAATTAGATTAAATGCTACCTCATAGACTCGTCTCCGGGCAGTGGTACCAGAGAAAGACGAGGAAGAAGCAGGTGGGGAAGAAGAAGACGAGCAGCGACCTCGCGCCAACCAACTGTCAGTTGACCAATTCGCCATTTTGCCATTTTTCTGCAACTTTTGATGTTTGTCCTCTTTGCCACTCACAAGATCACTTTTCCTTCTCTTTTGTAATCACAAATTGAAACCGTATGCATCAGATGCGCTGCACAAAAAAAAAACTAATCAGTGATTATCATCTTGTTCCTCCTCCCACTCCCATTTTCTCTCTCTCTCTCTCTCTCTCTCACTATTTCACACACACACTCTCTCCTTTAGTTCTTTCTATCTCCATTTCTCTCTCTCTTTCATTCTTTCTTGCTCTCTCAGATGTGGATAACGTACACATCCCTCTCGAAGGCGACCACTGTCTTTTACTGTGGCTTGAAGGAAGAGAGCGACAAGTGTCAAATTGGCATATGGACTAATCAGCTCTTTCAGGTTAAAGGAGCAGTTCACTGAATAATTAACATACAATTTTATGAACGTGGATCTATTCGCATCAGTCTAAAATATACTTCTCGAAAGTTTGAACCATTTTTGTCCACATACTAAAAAGTAAAAAAAACGCGCAAAATATCTCTCTCTGCAAAAAATTTGTTATACTGTAGCTGTAAGCCACCCTCCAATTTCGCACGCGCACTCTTGCCATCAGAAGGGCCAACTACATATTTGATGGCGCGCGTGTTCAAAATGATCCTAATGTACTACCGTAGAATCATTCATGGCATTGTTCCTAATTTTTTTCATGCTTTCATGATTGAATATCTTGATTCAATGTAGAATTTGAACTTTAAAATGGTAATTTAAAAAAAAACTTTTTTTAAAATTTAATCCGAGAACTGTACAGATAACGGGAATGGTTCTCGGCATCGTTGGAATTTACGTCACGGATCGCTACGGTATCAAGCCATCGGTATGCTTTTTTCTCATCATCTCTCTTTCTTTCCGTCTCTTTCGTCTTATATCCCTCTTTCTTGCCAACCCTATCTCTTTCTCTCTCTCTCCTTCTCTCTCTCACTCTCTCTATCTCCTTTCTTCCTCTCCCTCTCTTTTTCCTTCACTCCATATTTCTCGCTTTTTCTCCCGCCGTCCCTATTTCTGTCCCGCCCAATCTCTTTCTCTCTCTCTCTCTCTCCTGCTCTTTCTTCTTTTCCTATATCTCTTTCTCTCTTTCCCCCACTCTCTCTCTCTATCTCCTCTCTCTCGCTCTCTATCTCTCTTTCTCTCATCCCTTGCAGGTGCTGACGGGTACCTCGCTGAACGCTGCAGGCGCCCTGGTGCGGGCTCTGTCCTCCTTGCCTTTCTTCCCATTTGATGCTCGCAAGGGCCTTCTCTACGGCAGTAAGAGGAGCAACACGCGAAACACGCGTGTAAAGAGATTAGCCATAGTTATTAGTTAAGTTCTTGAATACATTTTTTATTACTCCTTTGTTCAATACGATAGCCAAATCTTGTAAGATGTCTCCCACTGTAATATCTTCTCATTCCTCATAGCCATCGATTCATCCAATATAATACTAAATTATTCACACTTTATCATGACTTACTGTTATCATTATCTTCACGAATGCTTACCTTATATATATATATATATATATATATATATATATATATATATATATATATATATATATATATATATGACGCGATTTGCGAGAGAATCAAAATTAATCAAAAGGGCTGGGGCCCTAGAAAAATCATCAACTCCGATTTTGCTTAAAAGTTGTTTCTTGGTAAAGTTAGACCCGTAGAATCGAATGGGATTGGTCTTGGAGCCTAAAAAATTCATTTTAAAAAGTTATGAAGAAAAAGTTTTTTTCCATTTTTAAGTGTTCTATCACTCATTTTCTCGTTATTTCTGCCGTTCTCTTAAGAGAGCCTCTCTGTAAGGATCAAGCAGCACCACATGGGCGCCTGCCCCGGGGGAAAGTGTCGGATTTTGGTAACCAAAATTTTATGAGGAGTACCCACTTGCATTGTAAAAGAAATAATGAAGTCAGATTTGTTTAAAAAAAATTTTTCTTCTCAGTGCATGCAATAGTATGGCAAAATTTTGAGTGTTCATAACTTCCTTAAAACTTAATATTTTTCAGTTTTCTTTTTTTTGTTTTATTTGTCATTGGAAAGCACACAAAAAAGATGTATGATGTGTTTTTTGAAAATTTCAGTTTTGACCAGTTTTATGCATTTTTCTATTTCAGAAATTGGTTTTTTGGACATTTAACCTATTTCGTGGCCCGGGCACGGACCAATTTATAGTTCATAAGAAAGAAGAGAAAAAACTACACAAGATATATTCTTATGAAGAAAATCGAAGGATATACATTTTACGAAATTTTGACTTGAACCTGGTGCACTCACGTTTTTGCTCGTTGGGATGAAACTGTATAATTATTTTCAAAGCTTTGTTTTTGGGATAATATTGATGTCGATATATTCGCCATTCTAAACTTTCAAGTCTATATTGTTCTGTTATCAGTCATAAGAATAGGGCATCAGCTTAGGTTAGCACAATTCTTCAACGTAAAAAATTATTGGAATATTCTAATTCGAATAACCTAAACAATTAAATTCTCGGGCTAAAGGATAGCGACGATACTTTACCTATTCTTATGACTTATAACAGAACAATATAGACTTGAAAGTTTATTGAAAGGGGTTCACCTTGTAGAAAATTTCACGCTCTTTCTTATGATGTATGCTTTGAAATTCGGAAATGTTTGTAAAATAGTTTTTTAAGCCTTCTAAAAGTACAAAACGAAATTCTCCATAGAAATATAAATATTGCAATAAAAGTATGTATGTAGCATTTGAAGATCTCAGTGAGAGCTCTTAGATGATATACCTATGATTTTCTGATATTAAGATTGAGCAAAGTTATGGATCGCTGAATGCGCTTTCGATATCATGGGTCGATTGCATGACGTGGAAAGACTTCTATATTGATAGAACAAAGGAAATGTATATCCTTCAAATTCCATGAAAAGGGAATATGTTATGCAGAATTCTTCGCTCTATCTTATGATATGGAGAATTGCTCCGGCTGGCTACCTCTGTGGACTAAAAATGAGGGTTTCATTAGTTATCATTGAATTATTTTTTTTCCGAAAAACATATAATTGCATTCTCTGAGTCCCAAGGTAATACGTATATCGGTGATAGATACCTTTTCTGGTAGAGAATTTAATGGCGAATATATCGACATCAATATTATCCCAAAAACAAAGCTTTGAAAATAATTATACAGTTTCATCCCAACGAGCAAAAACGTGAGTGCACCAGGTTCAAGTCAAAATTTCGTAAAATGTATATCCTTCGATTTTCTTCATAAGAACATATCTTGTGTAGTTTTTTCTCCTCTTTCTTATCAACTATTAATTGGCCCCGGCGCGGGCCGTAAAATAGTTGAAACCAATTTCTGAAATAGAAAAATGCCTAAAACTGGTCAAAACTGAAATTTTCAAAAAACATATCATACATCTTTTTTGTGTGCTTTCCAATGATAAATAAAACAAAAAAAAGAAAACGGAAAAATATTAAGTTTTAAGGAAGTTATGAACACTCAAAGTTTTGACATACTATTGCATGCACTGGGAAGAAAAAAATTTTTATAACAAATTTGATCCCATTATTTCTTTTACAATGCAAGTGGGTACTCCTCATAAAATTTTGGTTGCCAAAATCCAACACTTTCCCCCGGGGCAGGCGCCCATTGAGCGCAGCTTAATAAGGAGGGAGAGATAAAGAAATATAGAGAAATAGAGAGATTGATAAATAGAAAGCAAAAAAAAATTTTTATAACAAATTTGATCCCATTATTTCTTTTACAATGCAAGTGGGTACTCCTCATAAAATTTTGGTTGCCAAAATCCAACACTTTCCCCCGGGGCAGGCGCCCATTGAGCGCAGCTTAATAAGGAGGGAGAGATAAAGAAATATAGAGAAATAGAGAGATTGATAAATAGAAAGCAAAAAAAAATTTTTTTAAACAAATTTGATCCCATTATTTCTTTTACAATGCAAGTGGGTACTCCTCATAAAATTTTGGTTACCAAAATCCGACACTTTCCCCCGGGGCAGGGCCACCTCGGCCCTTACGGAGAGGCTCTCTTAACTCCACATTCTCATTTCTTGCGTTTCATCAATCCCCCTGTCCTCTTTTTCTCGTCTTTTTCCGTCTCACCATTGTGCACAATCCTTGCGACAGCACTTTCTTCAAGTCTTGCTCTCTCGTTCTCTCTCTCTCTCTCTCTCTCTCTCTTCTCTCTCTCTCTCTCTTCTCTCTCTCTCTCTCTTCTCTCTCTCTCTCTCTTCTCTCTCTCTATAACAATCACCTCACCCTTCCTTTCGATCTTCTCTCCTCTTAGATTGCCTGCAAAATTTTTTCCTTCTTCTCCTCCTAAGCATGTTAATCATGTTTTTCGTTACGCGATTCGGTCAAGAAAACGTGGAACCAAATTCATTCGGAGATTTCTTTCTCTCTCTCTCCCTCACTCTCTCTCTCTCTTCCTTTATCTCTATTTCTCTATCTCTGTCTCTTTTTCTTACTTCATGTCTTTATATTTCCTGACCTTTTGATGTCACCCCATCTCCTCCCCCCTTCTTATCTTTCAGCCCTTATTGCGGATATATTTCTGCGCATTGTTTGTGACTTGCGACGCTAGAAAAAGGCTGGAATTTTATCGTCCGTGTGTGATAAATGAGAAGGGCTCGGCTTTTTACTTCTGTCTCTCTCCCGCTCTCTCTCTCTCTCTCTCTCTCTCTCTCTCTCTCTCTTTCTCCTCTCTCTTTCTCTCTCCTACCTTCTCTGTCCTATCTGAACAAGGTGTGCTCCCGCGGGCCCCATTCTAAATGTAGCTCTATTTCCATAAGTGAATACAATCGCAATATGTCGCAATCGCAACAATTGTCTGCTTTGTGATGTTCACAGCGAATATGAAGAAGGATTTATTCACGTTCGGACCTGGAATATTCCATAACATGAAGATATGACGCGATTTGCGAGAGAATCAAAATTAATCAAAAGGGCTGGGGCCCTAGAAAAATCATCAACTCCGATTTTGCTTAAAAGTTGTTTCTTGGTAAAGTTAGACCAGTAGAATCGAATGGGATTGGTCTTGGAGCCTAAAAAATTCATTTTAAAAAGTTATGAAGAATTGAAAAACTGCGCATCTTTTTGAGGTGATCGAGTAAGGCGCATGTTTATGAACATTTCTCCGCGCACAGTAAATCAATCTACGTGAAAATTTTAATGTAGAGAGAAAAGATATTGCTTATATAAATTGTGAAAACAGAATTTGAAAATTTTATATATCGATGTTTTACGTGCTCTCAAACTCAATGAGGAATGTACATGTTATATTACAATTTACAACGACAGTTTTGTATGTATCGTATAGAGCATAAAATTGGCGATTCTGCGCCAGTTTTCACTGTTGCGCATGACCTTCAAATGTCGATTTTCTATATATCTAATGATATTTTGCTTTTGATCTTTCTTTTTACTTTTATGAAACGATTAAGCTCATTTTTGAGCAAAAAATGCAATTTTCGACCAAATATTAACGCATTCATTCATCTCCACAAAAGAAGAATGAGTTGTCGTGAAAGTGCGTTAACTAAGTAGCGTTCTTGAAACGAAAATTAAAGGAGGGTTTTTCTCGCAACAAATCGGAAAGCATCTCAATACGGCTATAACACTATGTAAATACACCAATTCACCAGATTTTCATCGCGTGAATTGGAATATTCGACTGTGTAAATTGGAATATTCGAATTCGACATCTGTGGTAAATCTGGTGAATTGGTGTATTTACATAGTGTTATAGCCGTATTGAGATGCTTTCCGATTTGTTTGCAGAATAACCCTCCTTTAATTTTCGTTTCAAGAACGCTACTTTGTAGCAAACTCCCATTTTCCCTCTCCCACTCCCATTTTCCCTCTCTCTCTCTCTCTCTCTCTCTCTCACTATTTCGTAGACTATCTATGGTGAACATAATCTTTTTAAACGTTCTGATGGTAAATTGCATTACTGCTGCTACGCATTGAATATCAGCATTTTTGGACCACATTTTGGAGAACGTAATATGCATAATTTGCATAAATTTGCATACTTTGCTGACCGTGTAACCCATTTGTGAGATGAACACGTCATCGATGAAAAGAAAGGAGCCCCATTGAAGAGAGAAGATGAAGAGAACCACCAAGGACTGGTGACTTCTGTATACGAACATTAGATGATCTCAGACATTGGAAGAGTAAGAGTCGAGAGAGAGAGAAGAAAGAGAGAGAGCGAGGGAAAGACAGGAAGAGAGAGATGACAAAGTCCTAATGTAATAGGGAGAGAGAAAAGTCTGACTTAAAAACGGAGATGATTGCGAGAAGGAAGTCAGGAGCCAAATTGTGGCTGTCGCCCGCGGCAGAGGGAGGAGATTGTGGAGAGCCATGTCTAATGAAGAGAGAGACCACGAACACGAAGAAAGCAAGCATCGCAAAGAAAGCGTTCTGCAGAGGGGAGAGAGGGATTTGTATTGGAGAGAGAGAGAGGGAGAGAGAAAGGGCTATAGAAAAGGAAAGCGAGAGAGAGTAAGAAAAAGTGGGAAGATAGAGTAAGAGAGGGAGAAAAAAAGAGCGAGAAAAGAGAGACGAAGAGAGAGAGAAAGAGAGCGAGAAAAAAAAACGAGCGAGAGAAAGAGAGACAGAGATAGAGAGAGAGAGAAAGAGAGAGAGAGAGAGAGAGAGAGAGAGAGAGAGAGAGAGAATGTGTAGAGATGGTATTTAAATCCACGTGTTGCTTTATCATATCGCATAAAATAAATCAAAGAGAAACAGGGAAAAAAGAACCAGCTTGAAGAAATCCCACGAGTTCGCCTCTGTATCGGCATTAATCATCAACGCTGGCAAGACAGAGCCCGCAGCGACGCCAAGTGGATACGCTACAATAATGTAACAACGCTTTGTAACAATTCAACTTTAAGAGGTAACAATATAACTTTAAGAGGTAACAATATAACTTTAAGAGGTAACAATATAACTTTAAGAGGTAACAATATAACTTTAAGAGGTAACAATATAACTTTAAGAGGTAACAATATAACTTTAAGAGGTAACAATATAACTTTAGGAGGTAACAATATAACTTTAAGAGGTAACAATATAACTTTAAGAGGTAACAATATAACTTTAAGAGAAAAGAAAGTGAGATTATTTATTTAATTTTTTTAATAAGACATCTCTCTCACCAATAGAGGAGAGGGCATTGGCGAGAGCTCGCTGATCTGCAGCGAACCAGTACTCGGCCACCTTCGAAGAGAGGACGAGAAAGAAGGGCAGCGAAGAAGCAGCGAGGATCGAGCCTGCAAGCAATGGGTTGGCTTATTGTTAGCAATAGCTGGCCATCGCAGCCAATCCATAACTAATGGACACACCAAGCATGGATGATGATTGATATATTTAGGTATATATATATATATATATATATGACGCGATTTGCGAGAGAATCAAAATGCTCGGGGCCCTAGAAAAGTCATCATCTCCGATTTTGCTTAAAAGTTGTTTCTAGGTAAAGTTAGACCCGCAGAATCGAATGGGATTGGTCTTGGAGTCTAAAAAATTCATTTTAAAAAGTTATGAAGAATTGAAAAACTGCGCATCTTTTTGAGGTGGTCGAGTAGGGCGCATGTTTATGAACATCTCTCCGCGCACAGTAACGCAATATAAGAACATACATCATAAGAAAGAGCGTGAAATTTTCTACAAGGTGAAACCCTTTCAATAAACTTTCAAGTCTATATTGTTCTGTTATAAGTCATAAGAATAGGTAAAGTATCGTTGCTATACTTTAGCCCGAGAATTTCATTGTTTAGGTTATTCGAATTAGAATATTCCAATAATTTTTTACGTTGAAGAATTGTGCTAAGGTAAGCTGATGCCCTATATACAGAACGAAATTTTCCATAGAAATATAAATATTTCAATAACAGTATGTATGTAGCATTTGAAGATCTCTCTGAGGGCTCTTAGATGATATACCTATGATTTTCTGATATTGAGATTGAGCAAAGTTATATATCGCTGAATGCGCTTTCGATATCATGGGTCATTTGCATGACGTGGAAAGACTTCTATATTGATAGAAAAAATTAAATGTATATCCTTCAAATTCCACGAAAAGGGAATATGTTATACAGAATTCTTCGCTCTATCTTATGATATGGAGAATTGCTCCGGCTGGCTACCTCTGTGGACTAAAAATGAGGGTTTCATTAGTTATCATTGAATTTTTTTTTTCGAAAAACATATAATTGCATTCTCTGAGTCCCAAGGTAATACGTATTTCGGTGATAGATACCTTTTCTGGTAGAGAATTTAATGGCGAATATATCGACATCGATATTATCCCAAAAACAAAGCTTTGAAAATAATTATACAGTTTCATCCCAACGAGCAAAAACGCGAGTGCACCAGGTTCAAGTCAAAATTTCGCCAAATGTATATCCTTCGATTCTCTTCGTAAGAACATATCTTGTGTAGTTTTTTCTCCTCTTTCTTATCAACTATTAATTGGCCCCGGCGCGGGCCGTAAAATAGTTGAAACCAATTTCTGAAATAGAAAAATGCCTAAAACTGGTCAAAACTGAAATTTTCAAAAAACATATCATACATCTTTTTTGTGTGCTTTCCAATGATAAATAAAAAAAAAAAAGAAAACGGAAAAATATTAAGTTTTAAGGAAGTTATGAACACTCAAAGTTTTGACATACTATTGCATGCACTGGGAAGAAAAAAATTTTTATAACAAATTTGATCCCATTATTTCTTTTACAATGCAAGTGGGTACTCCTCATAAAATTTTGGTTGCCAAAATCCAACACTTTCCCCTGGGGCAGGCGCCCATTGAGCGCAGCTTAATAAGGAGGGAGAGATAAAGAAATATAGAGAAATAGAGAGATTGATAAATAGAAAGCAAAAAAAAATTTTTATAACAAATTTGATCCCATTATTTCTTTTACAATGCAAGTGGGTACTCCTCATAAAATTTTGGTTGCCAAAATCCAACACTTTCCCCCCGGGGCAGGCGCCCATTGAGCGCAGCTTAATAAGGAGGGAGAGATAAAGAAATATAGAGAAATAGAGAGATTGATAAATAGAAAGCGAGAGAAAGATAGAGGGAGAGAAGGAAAGAGAGGGAGTAATTTTGTGATATAGTGACTGACCAGGTGAACAGGAGAGACAAAGATACGGCTAAAAAGTGAAAGCAAACACTAAGCAACGATCGAGATATGCGAATTTGCTTGTGTTGGAAGGTCCGATGATTTTATCGGACCTTCTACCAAGCGAATTCTCGCTTTGCAGGGCACAACGGTGACTGACACAACAAATGTAACAAGTTGCGTGTAAAGCGAGGGGACTTGGAAAGAACATCACGTACGTACATACAAAGATACATAGTATGTATGTATGTATTCACCGAAATCAAGCAAAAAAGAGGTTGGCAAATAAGAAATGTTGGGTATCATGACCGAAACGAAGAAACAGCATTTGTACATAGGAAATGAAGGGAAAAAGATGGACAAGAGATAGAGAGAGTGACAAGTGTGGGGAAGAGCGAAACAAAAGAAAGGACGAAAAGCGGCTTAAGACGTGGCAGTGATAATAGGAGAGATGAGGTCAGGAGGGTAAGAGGGGTGAACATTAAATGGGAGCAAAAGCGCAAATGAACAAAAAAAAAGAAAAGAAATGCACGCCTAGATCCATACCATAAAATCTTAACTGATCCTTCTCAGCTTTCACTTCATTGGTGATCGGCAATTTCCTTGGCAATCTCTCTTTTCTCCTTCTGTTATAGAGGTGAAAATTATGTATGAGACGGCAGAAGGAGAAGTCCTAGACAATAACGAAGATCCTTCTTTTTTCTCCAGTTTGTCATTCATTACCTACGGTCACTATTTTAGACTCTGGCAGGCGAAAAATCTAATCCCATCCATCAATACCTCGACGGAGCCGGATAAAACCTTTTAAGGAAGAATTTAGGGAAAAAAACATAATTATTTTTCTTCTCTTTTAAAGGCGTAAGCCCTCATATTTCTTTATGAATTCTCCGCGGTTTATGATGCTCCGAACTGTTCTTACTCGTTACTTCTATATTTACACACACACACAGAATGTCGCGCTTCTCCAGTGGAGCTGCTCTGCTTCTCTGGGCTCTCTTCACTCTCTTCCCTCGCTCATCCGCATGCGTCTCTGTTCGGACGACTGAGCCGCCGACGCCGACTACCGTAACCGTGCCGACCACGTCGTCGACGACCACAACCACAACGAGTACAACCTCAAGCACCACGACCACCACGACTCCAATTCCATGCGCGTGCAATCCGGTTGGTGCATTGGGCATTTTCAATGGGCGAAAGGAAATTATGCTTGTATGTATGCATAGCCCCGAAAATTTCTCATTCAAGGCATACACGCAACTGGGATATAGTTATTGGGCTTTCCATCTTTGCGCTCTCTCTTTCTCTTTTTCTTGCTCGTCAAGAGTACAGGTATCACAAGAAGTTGTGTTGCTACATTATAATTAATGTATTGAATAAATAGATTAATTAATTAGTGAATTAATGAATTAATTGATTAATAGGCGCTCGTGAATGTGATGCCGAGGGGTATGCCAGGCGAGAAGGTGTTCGACATGGATCAAGTCATTGTGGCCATGGATGGCACGTGCACGAGGAACCTTGCGTGTTCCGGCATTGCGGGCACCATCGAGGTTTGCCAATTAATTTAATAATTAAATAACAATTATTTATCATTTTAACCGGTTATATTACTTGCTCTGAGTGTAGCAATTAATGACTGTTCGCATAGCGTTAGTTTTGAAATCACAAAGGATAGCGATTGTGGCTGAAGAATGGCGAATTAGAGGATTAAAAAAACTCGAAAAAAAACTCTGACTATTCTAGTCGACTCTTTCTAAACCGCGCAAGCTCTCATGAACTTGTGTCAGACAAAAAAAACCGCGAATTCAAACGTCTATTTCTACACCAACGGAGAAACAGCCGATGACGAGTGGTCTCAATAATGAGTGAAAGTGAAGTAAAACTGGGCTTCTCTGATTCTTTTTCTCGCCCTCTATCTCTCTGACACCCTCTATTGTTTTCACTCTCACTCACTCCTTTCCCTCTCTGTCTCTGTCTCTATTTCTCTCTAACTCTCGTTCTCTAGTTAAACCTACGGACCGGCGGAGTTGTGGAAGGCCCAAACCCGGGAGATTTCTTTACTGCGATGGTAACGTTGCGGTGCACAAACGGCGCGTGGATCAACATTGCGACGAACGTCGTCATAACTGACGCCGTCTGCAGCAGCATCGTTCCTATTCGTCCTTAATTTTTTTTTCTTTGAGAAATGTGCGCGGGAATTTCGAATGCTGTTCTTATCTCTCTCGCTCTGTAATGGTGTTGATACTCTTTTCCTGACTTTCTCTCCCTGCTTACGAGAGTTGCAGATAGGTTAAATAGTATGTAGAATATTAGTGATCCTAGGAGATACATAGAGGCGAATGGGAAAAGGAGAGCAAATAAAGGTTTTTGTCGCATTGACAGGACAAAGACACGTTCCACATCCGCTGCCCTCAGGGGTGCAGCTTGCGCAAAAGAACGAGCGAAAGGGAAAGGGATATGGGACATGGGACAAGGGAAGCAAAGAACCGCATAAGGGCAAATTTGCCGAATATATCAACGTCATGAACTGGAAAGGAAGGGGGAGCAGTGAATCCGAGGAGGATCTTAATTGACATGAAGAATGGAGCTGCCAAGTGGCTGATTGTGGAGAGAGAGAGAGAGAGAAATAGAGAAAAAGAAAGTGGTGTCAAAAGAGAGTGTGTATTTAGTGAAATGTGGATGGATAATTCGGGGGATAATTATTTGTTTACTTTAGTGAGAGGATGGCGTTGGTCTTTGAAAAGTGTGAGTCGGCTGATGGCCAAGGGTATTAGAGAGTTTACCCGGTATCTCTGGGGTAAATGGTTGGTTTTTGGTGCGGCCAGTAGGCACGCTAAGGTTTACATTTTCCGTGAATGGGGTGAGGGGTTTTGGAAAGGGCTGCTGTGTGGGAGGAGAAAGGGATGAGAGAAGTTCGGTCCAGTGCCGGGTGGACAGCTACTAGTATGTTGGAAGAAGATGATCAGATACCAGTATGTTGGAAGGTGGTCAGCCACTTTATTTACCAATCAAGCACGTGGGTGGTCTCCCAGTCGTCAGTCGCCGGTAACCATAGTAAGCCTTGTCTGCTGGTGCATGGGCAACTTATGAGGAGGTGTGCGGAAGATTGGTAATTCACTTTCTTGTCATGAACAGTAATATTCGTTGAGCACGCTAAAGGCATGTTTTGTAAAGCGAAGGAAGCAAAGACGGAATAAGAGCTTTGGCGGAGAGGCGGTGAGAGAAGTAAAGGCACGGGCCTCTCTTTCCAAAGGATCGCGTTGTCTTTAGGGAATAACAAGGAGTTTCCGAAATTGGCAGGAGTGTTTTGTTGGAGCTCAGTCTAAAAGCGTTCCTATTCACTTGTTTTCAGTGTCAAGGTTCTGTCGATTTCGTTGTTCAGGAGTTCCCAACGGGGGTGTTGCATTTTGCCGGATGGTTCAGCCGCTGAAAATGTGTAAGATCGTTTGTCCCGGAATGCAGCATTTGGCGAGTGTTGTTCGCTGCCCATTTGATAGTGCTTAGTTTTGCAAAGGACGTTATTGGCACGGAGAGTTATGCCAGTGGAGAAGCCTTCAGCATTTTCGGAACAAACATGCAGCAGGACATGGAAATGCGAATTTCAGATGGAGTACCAGATTAAATATTTTGGCGGGTTGGGGGCGAGGGGGGGGGGAATTTTGTGAACTGTGAAACACTGCCAGCGATAAAAGGCAAGTTGTCATATAAGTTTCCAGATAGCAGTCAGCTGTTTAAACAAGGAAACGGGGAAATCTCAGGCTGCATCGCCTTTGCCGGACGACCCGGGTGAATAGTCTGCAACAAAGGCTTAATTAGTTAAGGGGTTTGCTTTGGTAGTTATGAGTCGTAATTTACGATAGACAGCTGATGATTACGGAAAGAATCATGACTTTGAAAATTAAGGTTTTTTGGCTAGCGGTGAATGGTGTTTGGAGGTGATGGAAATGTCCCAGGGGTAATGGTGGCTCTGTAACTGAGAACTATCGAATTTTAAGGGAGGTGTTTTGCCCCCTAACAGACCAGACAAATATCAGCGGATCGTCCGTTTGATTTGCGGAGAACAATTTGGCGCAGGTGCGCAGCGGTGACAGACAGTCTTTTAGCGGTGGAGAGGGCAGATGTGGAGACTGGGCTCACAGGGAGAACACGCTGTAAGAGGGGGAGAGCGGCAGGAAGACTTGTAAGTGCAGGGGGAGAGTCATTAAGGAATCAGAATTGGGTCGGGCTTGTAGCGGTATTTTCCAACGTGGCTAGCGATAGGTAGCCTGGCACAGCCTTGACGTCCAAAGACATAAGTAGGATCTTGGCTTCAGTAAGCGAGGCCGCGATGTGCTCGGCCTCGGGATTTTGTTGAGTAAGGGGCCGCGAGGCTTGGGGCAGTGGGAGAGCGGCCTTTAGCCTTGGCTAATTTCTTGCTTCACCCGGGTGTATCCGGGTAGTTTTATCTACCACTAGAGTGGCGTTCGGGGTAGTTATTCCATCGCCTTGTTTTTCCGTACTCCTTACGGAAAACAAGGCGATGGAATATAATTCGGCTATTGGGACTCTTGTTTTTTTCCGGGAAGGGAGAAACTGTCTTTAGGCGTACATAATCCTAGGGTGTTTACAATGTCTTTCAGTGCTTGCACAGTTCATAACCGAGAGCCTTGGACATACATATGTAGCTCGTCGAGCAGATTTAGCAAATCTGGAAGGCTGCTCCATATGTACATATGTACATATTTTAGCGCATCTTGTACTGTCGATTCCTATGAGATGAAATGGTTTTGCGAGGATGCGATTATTATTCATTCTTTTTTATGCCTACATATATGCACATACATATATGCAGGCCTTGTATTTGTCAGGCTTCATTGCATGATATAGACTTGTGTATACATCTGTTGAATGATGTGTCTTTATGTTTCGGGTGATCCGTTTTTGCCCATGAGCATAGTTGTATGGACACGGACGATAAAGGCGAATCTACGACTGGTTGTGGGGGCGAGCATCTGAGAGTGCGGGGTTCCAAACAGAGGTTATGGAGGGCGACGGAGGGAACGAAGTGACCGTAGGAGCACCCATAACGCTTTCTTTGCGATGCTTCCTTCCCTCGTGTTCGTGGCCTCTCTCTTCGTTAGCCATGGCTCTCTACCCTCTCTCCCTTCTGCCGCGGCCCGCGGGCCACAGCCACAATTTGGCTCCTGACTTCCTTCTCGCAATCATCTCCGTTTTCGCTGTGATATGATAACTACATACATATGTGTGTGGATTGTGCTCTCTTTACTTTCACCGTTTCCCTTTCTCTTCTCCCCCCCCCCATCCCTCTCTCTCTCTCTCTCTCTCTCTCTCTCTCTGTATCTCTCTCTGTCTTTCTCGCTTCTCTCTCTCTCTCTGTCTCTCTCTCTCTCTTCCTCTCTCTCTCGCCTCTCCACCTGTCTCTCTCCAGTTCCTCCGCCACACTCCATCCTTGCAAGGCCTGGAGTCTGTCATTATGCTCCTCCTCTGCGCCCTCCTCGGCTGCTTCGCTGTGCCAGTCGTCCCAATCGGAATGGAACTCGGCATCGAGACGACCTTCCCTGTCATGGAGGCAACCTCCTCGGGAATTCTCGTCATTTTCGCGTTATCTTTTTACAACTTTTTTTATAAAGCAAACCGTTTGATATTTACTAATTTATTGACTAAAAAGTTGTTTATAAACTATTCAATACTTGTATGCAGGTTTGTTTTTGAGGAGTGGCTTCTGAAGATGTAGAAATATTTCCTTCCTTTCCCTCTGTCTCTCTCATTCTCTCTCTCTTTGTCTCTCTCTCTCGTCCCTCTCTCGCTCCTTCTCTCTCTCCAGTTCCTCCGCCACACTCCAGCCTTGCAATGCCTTGAGTCTGTCATTCTGCTCGTTCTCTGCGCCCTCTTTGGCTGCTTCGCTGTGCCCGTCGTCCCAATCGGATTTGAACTCGGCATCGAAACGACCTTCCCTGTTATGGAGGCCACCTCCTCAGGAATTCTCGCCATTTTCAGGTTTCCTTATTACAACTTTTTCTATCTTGCATAAAGCAACCTTTTGATATTTACTTTATGCACAATAAAAGTTGTATCTAAAGGAATCAATACTTGTTTGCGGGTTGATTTTTCGAGGAGAGGCCTCTGAAGATATAGGAATATTTCCTTCCTTTCCTTCTCTCTTTCTCTATTTTAATCCTACCATCTCTCCATCTCTCTCTCTCACTAAAACTCTCTATCACTCTCTCAATCCCTTTTTCAATCTTGCTCTCTCTCAGTCAGGCGACGATGTTCCTTGTGGATGAAACGATGACATTTGCCTGGCAGATGCCCTACACTCTGGATGGCAGCACTGGCTGGCCTGCAATCAAGAGCAACACTTGGTGTCAGTTTCTCCTTTCCCTCTCTCTAAATATATATTTTTCTCTTTCACTTTCACTTTCTCTATTTATACTTCTTTCATTTGACTATCTTGTATATAAATACAAGATATTTCAAATACTAGAGTCTGTCTGAGCATTTTGCAGTAGCCTTAGGAACGTGTACGGCGGCATGACTCTGCTCCTAGCCGTCTTCTTGCTTTGGCCAAAGTACAAATTCTTTTGTATTTGGGATAGATGTGCCCGGCTTAGAAAGAATAGCTATGATCGGTTTATGATATATAAAAAAATAAGTAGGAAAAATAACTTTAAAAAAAAAATTAGTGTTTCTTACGTAATTACAGCTACAAACGCGTCGCGTTCGAGTTGTCGACGGCTACGAAGGCGGATTCTTCTTCTTGCCATGGAAAGAGACGCAAATGACTCTCTTCGTTCCGCCGTGCTCCCCCCCCCCACTTCCATCCCTTTCGACGCACCAAGAATGTTCTCAATAGATGACGCTTTAAATAGTCGCGACTCCAGGAAGTAGGCCACATACTAAGCTCATTTTCCTTGCTTTAATATACTTTTTCTTTATGTATTTCCTGTGACCCCAAGCGAGGTGCACTCCTCACCGTCACAGTTCTTACATATTCGTATCGACGTCATCGACCTACATACATATACATATATAGAAGATGCTTTTTCTACAAAGTTAGAGTCGATATCGCGAATCGTCTTGTCTGAATATTACGGATTTTTATGCAACGCATAATCAAAAGATGTTTCGACGATAAAAACCCTCTCCCTTTATCTTCTCATATGACCTAATTTGGCTTAAAAGAATGATTAGAGATGGTCCCGCTTTATGAACATCAGTATTTAGCCAGAAATTTCTATTTCTTTTTTTGGAATACGGTAGAAAACGTCTCTGTCGATGCACCCGCCGTAAGCTCAAATGTAAGCAAGGAGTACCAACGGGTGAGAAGAAGAGGCAGTCTCTGCCCGTCCTGCCCACTTAGCACCCCATTTTCACCAAGGTATGAGAGATACAGACGCCAGAGAAAAGTGAGACAATGAAAGAACTCGAGAGATGTTAGATACACATACGTTTTGAATTTTAAATTTTGTAGCAGGCGCTAAAAGAAGGCTCATCCAGTTAGAAGTTTAGCTCACTTTGAGACGCAGTTTTATCAGATACGGTTTTCTTTCGTCGGATACTTCCGTTAAGAAAAAAAATAATCGAAAAAACTAAAGTAGCCAACTCACAATTTTATTTGTTTTGTTATTGGAACATTTTATAAGTAGTCATTCCGGATTAAAATGTTAAAGACAATTTACTTCTATACACAAATCAGAGTACGGTAGATATTCAGAGAGATTAGATTCTTCTTTCGGCTAGCTCAAACAAAAATCATATTTAACATTAATTTTCTAAAGGGCAAATTCTTGAAAGTAAATTTGCCGTGACAAAAAGACGAAAACAATGTCCGAGTTAACGCCCAGTATCTTTCGCCGACGAGGAATTCGGCACTTCTATTAACTGAACTTTATTTTAGGAAGACGCAGAGACTTGAAACTCTCTTTCTGGAGTTGAGAGAAATAGAGAAAAATAAAAAATAAAACGGAGTGTGGGGGAAAGAAAGATTGAGAGAAAGTTCGAAAGACGGACAGGAAGGCAGATACTACACACTACATGTGTAGAAAGAGAAAGCAGGTGCAAAAAAAATAAAAAAATAAAATGAATTTAGATGTCCTGGCCTTCCGGGAAGTATAAGACATAACCTTGACTTTAACGCCTATCCTCCCTTTCACTAAATCTGCTTTAACCTTTTAGAACGCTACATATGTGATTCGTATGATATGTTTTTCCACGTGTGTAATCTTCTCCTATTCAGCCACTTACTTTCCGTGAGCCTTTTATCTCTCGTCAAACATCTACTTTTTAACGCTGTTCTGTCTTCCGAAGCTCTAACGACGTTTATTACGATCCCGAAATTTAATTATTCGTCATTTGATATTCTGGTTGATTCAATTTCATTTTATTGTCGCTTATATGGCTTGTCTTAAAAGACTAAAAACAACTTTTAGATTATTTCCACGATCGTTCAAAATTGCAACCATCTAGAAATGTCTTTATGAGTGTCGAAATTGAGAGGTCAGAATCATAGATTTCGGAAGCATGTTCTGATAATTGTGATTTAATCGAAAATAAAACTTTTTTTCAATTTATAACAAGTATCTTAAATTACAACGTTTAAAAAAGACAGAGAGACTGAGAGGAGAGACAAAGAGACCGAGAGAGGGAGAGAAAGAAATAGACAATGGGTGCAGGTACATATACATATGAGCCTGTTATGAATGAATGAATTTATTACGGTATCACAAGTAATACACGTGGTAAACAATTAATAATAATAGCAATGGTAATATGCAAACCTATACGGCCGAACACTATCTAAGAATGAGATAAAAGAGATTAAGGAATAATTAACGATGAATTCTTATATAGCTTATTGAATGAAGACGGGGCCCTTACAAAGAAAGAATGAGATCGGGATTTAAGTCTGGATGCGGGGACGTGAAGCTTGAAGCTGAGACCGCGTGTCCTAGAATGCTTAAAACTAAGATAATGGGGGTTCTTGCGGGACAAATAGCAACGACCAAAGATAAGCTTACGAAGTATATCTAAATCTCTGTTATCGCGGCGTGCCTTGAGAGATGGTAACGAGAGTTTGAGGTTTCTATATTGACTATCAGGGAGAGAATCAAAAGTATATCCGAAGCAACGAACAAATAGACGGCGAGTAAAGTAATTCTGGACTTTTTCTAAAATCTTAATATCCTTGTTAGATCAGGTTCAGAGCAGTTATGAGATATATTCTCTTCTCTTCTCCTTCTCTTTGTTTGGCATCCGAAAAGGGAGGCAAATGGCCGCGATGCTGGGCGATAGAGACGTTCAGAGTGCTGGCAAATTCCTTCGTGGAAACCAAGAGGGCATTTTTGAGCATCTTATCTCGGGTGAGCTTGGCGAGCTGCTGTTTAGCAGTGACAAAAGCGGTCTTGGCCTCGTCTTCAGTGCAAGTAGAAGAGAGGGTCTTCTCTGGATTCTCTTGGTTAGAATCAGAGAGAAGGGCATCGTTTTTGGACACCATCGTGACAGAGGGCGCGAAAGATGGTATGAGGGCTTACTATAGATCTCCATCTATAGATGGAAGAGAGACAGAGGGCCAAGAAAGTACAAGAGGTAGAGCGAGAGTGAAGAGAGCCTCCCTCAAACAGTTAAAAAGCCCAACAAGAGGAAACAGAAGCGACCTAATTTATTCTCTCTTTCGCATCCTAGCATCTAAGTCTCCAGATATTTATCTTTTCTGATATATATGTTATGTTATTCCTGTCGTAGAGTTTGCCACCTTTATTTGGTATCCACATCAAATTGGTCTAATTCGTAAATTAGAGAGAATTCAGTATACTTCAGTATATCTTCACGCGCTTGCTTTTTATTAGTCTTATGCCCGCATTTTGTTTGTCATCGCTACTTTCCTTTCTTGTATTTTTGTTTTTACTTTTTAATAATTTCTAATTTATATTGGTTAGCTCATATTTCCCCACTGACCTGATTTGAGTAGTCGAGTTGGCGTGGACGACGGTGAACCTGAAAGCAGACAGAGAGTTTTGCGCCCGCGCGGAACCGAACCCGTACCCAACCAAGCCACCACACACTTTCGTATTTTCCCAGCACGCGCGCCTTAGACCACTACACCACCCGCACTCCGCGACTGAATTCGGAAGAAGATAGCCAACTGAAAACGGAGGTCGGCATGAAGCTATGTTAAGGTCGCGAGCGCGCGCTTGAGAAAGACAGAGAGAGAGAGAGAGAGAGAGAGAGAGAGAGAGAGAGGGGGAGAGATATTGTAAGACAGCATTTTTCTCAAACTTGTCGTCTTTCATCTCTTGCAGTTCATTCATGTTGCATTATGTTAATTTAGTCTCAATGATGCGTTTGCTTTCACTACTTCAATACTTAATTAACTACCAAACGGTGAAGTCCGAATCTCTCTTGATTACCTGTAATGTGCTAATTGCATTCGTTCAGTGTTATGTTCGCTGGTTGTTGAGGAGAGAAAGACAGAGAAAGAGAGAGAGAGAGAAAGAGAAAGAGAGAGAGAGAGAGAGAAGAGAGAGCAAGAGAGAGAACGAGAGCGAGAGAGAGCGAGAGAGAGAGAGGGAGAGAGAGAGCTGGAGAGCATGTGAGGGAGTGCTAACCTGAGAGCTTCGTTCTCTATGTATCGATTTTTTTAAGCTGCCAATTCACGGTGACTTAGCTCTGTACATTTCGGGTAGTTAGCCAGCCGTGGCAAGTTGCCAAAAGTTTGGCGGAATAGTCTTACAGTAGGAACATTATCGTGTCAAACTCTTTAACAGCTCACAGTAGGAACATTATCGTGTCAAACTCTTTAACAGCTCCTTATTTAGTGCGATTTTTACCATATTTGGTGTGTTTTTACCGTCGATTTTTTTCATATTTGGTGCGATTTTACGGTAGTGTGCTTGCGTGTGAAGAATCCGAAATAATTTACAGGGACGCACACTACCCGCACCGAGCTCGCACTAAATCTTTTCTAAATACCGCCTTGGGTCACCGTGAATTGCAAGCAGGCTAAACTTTGCATCCATATAAGCATACACTTACCATGCTTCAATTTACGTTTTACAATTACAGTATTCAACAGTTTTTATCGTTATGCAGTGGCCAATGTGATAACAAGCGGAATGTAAGCACTATAAAGAATCGTGCGACATTTTGACAGAAATGTACAGGTATTCACAGGATATTCCAAACAATATGCTACAAGATAAACTAGATTTTCACTCGTAATTAATACATTCACATAGTGCACCCGGTCAAAATTAAAGCAATGATTACAAAATTTCACAAAAAAGGAAAAAATACAAAAGACGCGTTCTCACAGAATACATTTACAATCTTTGGCAAATATGATGAAAAGATTTTTTTTTACAAGGTTACTCTTCGCCTATTTCTAGGAAACTCAACAGATCACTCTACAAATCCATGATAAAATTTGACAAGAAGAATCATACCAAATGTATTTGGATGCTGTCTACCAGGTTGATAGCTGTATTCGACTTGACCGAATGTGGCGCGCCGATGAGAAGCGAGAACACGCCCCAGATGTCGGCAACCTCAGAGTCGAATCGGAGATGGAAGAGGAAGTGGCAGGCCAAGGCAACAACAACAGCCTCGATGAACGATTCGCCGCAGAGAATCTCGATTGCCTGGAAATATACATCTTTTATTATTTTTTTTTTCTTGTACCTGTTCTAGCAGAGATATGCAGGCAGTGAGCGAGACAGAGAGAGAGAGAGAGAGAGAGAGACAACGAGAGAGAGAGAGAGACAACGAGAGAGAGAGAGAGAGAGAGAGAGAGAGATAGAGTAGGAAGGGATAGAAGCAAAATAGCCTGAATTTGCATGATCTTATATCCGGACAGTACTGCAACTTTTCTGACTCGAGAGATGAAACTATTGCAAAAAGAAAACTTTACACATAATAAAAAAATCTATTTCCAGTTCCCCTTAAGAAAACTTACATCAGGGACTGTCTAACAGCCTGCTTCAGCCTCCCTTCCTGCCTCGCAAGAACTCGCGGTACTGCAAAGATGGAAAAGCTGAATTGCGAAATTAAAATAATCTAAAATAACTACTCATTAGAAAAAATAGGCTTTGTTTCGACGAAAAAAACATCTATTTCAAGTTCCCCTATAAAAAACTTACTGTAGTGACAATCCACCACCGTGATTCTGCTTCCCTGTCTGCCTCCCAACAACCAGCGGAACTGCAAAGAAATAAAAGCTGAATTACGGAAAGAAAATATTCTTAAATAACAACTCTTTAGAAAAATGCTTTGTTTCGCTTCAAAAATAAAAAAAACTGTTTCCTTAAAGAAATAAAAGTTTATTTAAAGAAAACATACCGTGAAGATAATCCACCAGCGTACTGCTGGTGCTTCCCTAGCCTCTTCGCCACAACTCGCGGTGCTTCAAAGATGCTGATGCTAAACTAAGAAAGGAAAATAATCCAACATAACTACTCATTAGAAAAACGAGGGTTTGCTTCGAAGAAAAAACATGTGCTTTAAGTTCTCTTAAAGAAAACATACCGTGGAGATACTCTACAAGCGTACAGCTCCTTCTCTTCCTGCCTCGCAAGAACCCGTGGTACTGCAAAGATGAAAAAGCTGAATTACGAAAGGAACATAATCTAAAATAACTACTCATTAGAAGAAAGGGGCTTTCTTTCGAAGAAAAAAACGTCTACTTAAAGTTCCCTTATAAAAAACTTACAGCAGTGACAATCACCACCGTGCTTCAGCTTCACTATCTGCCTCCTAACAACCAGCGGAACTGCAAAGAAATAAAAGCTGAATTACGTAAAGAAAATATTCTTAAATAACAACTCTTTAGAAAAATGCTTTGATTCGAAAATATATCAACTGCTTAATAGTTCTTTTAAATAAAATATACCGTGGAGATCCTCTACCAGCGTACTGATGCTTCCTCCTTCCTGCCTCACAACAACACGCGGAACTGCAAAGAAACGGAAGCTGAATTGCGCAAAGAAAATATTCTTAAATAACTGCTCTTTTGAAAAAAGGGTTTGTTCCGAAAATAAATCAACTCCTTTACGTTTGCAACAATGTGGAAGATCTATTACTAAAGAGTTATACACAATAACAAAGAATCGTTCAAAAGAATCAGCCAAAGATTTAAAAAATATATTTATTACAAGTTAGCTTAGAGCGAACTTACCAGACGAAGTCGTCGCCCAGTCCCGCACTCCTCGCTCCCTTTCTGCTACTTCACAACTCGAGCAACTGCAAAGGGAATATTGTCTACAATAACTGCTCTTTCTAAAGAATAAGCCGTTAGATCTGTTACAAGTTAGCTTTGAGCGAACATACCAAACGTAGTCGTCGCCCAGTCCAGTACTCCTCGCTCCCTTCTGCTTCTTCACAACTCGAGCAACCCGATGTGGATGCTGAATTATGGGAGAATATTATCTACAATATCTACCCTTTCTAAAGAATCAGTAATTAATGTGCTTCTAAAAAAAACACTTCATATCTATTTAAAAAAAAGATTCCATTCCATCAAGAAACATTTCCATAAAGAAATCATGCCCACCGTGGTAGTCACTCTTGATGATTCGCTGCAACCGAGCGAGCCGACCAGACACGTGAAAATAAAAATATTTGTGAAGAAAGCAAGGTTGAGTATTACTATTATATGAAAATTTGCATATAAAATAACCTTAAATGCGCCGAGCCTCTTTTATACAAAACCATACCTCAATTCGCTTCTAGCGCGAGAGACCCCGGCAGGGACTCTCTTTCATGCGGCAGGAGGCGAAGGCTGAAAGTAAGTAAGAAATTCAAGAGAACCAATTAAAACATTATCATTTATGGTTCGCAGCGACATAATCCATCTTTCTGAGAAAATTCGCTCCAGAAAATCAAGTGCGCCAGCATACTATAAGTGCGCCATGGTACACCTCATGAGTCCAAAATGTGCAGTCGGAAATACAGGTGCGCTAGCGAACCATAAGTGCGCCACGGAACACCGTATGCTTGTCCGAGTTGCCAGTTGTAAACCACTAATTTTAATGGTATGCTAGCTGGGGAAAATACCGTTGCTGCTTGAGGGCGCACCCAGGGTGCAAAAAGGCAAAAAACCGTTATTTCCAGCGGTTTCAACACCTACGGTATCGCGATTTCGCACTTCCAATGGTTTTTTTCTTGTGTGAAGACATTCCGTCATACGCATCTAGACTTTCGCATCTTAATCTGCCTAGTTTACTTGTTAGACGTGTTCGTGCTGGTCTCATTGACACATACAAATAATTACACGGAGATGTTGACATTCCTATTAGCAAATTGTTTGTATTCATAGCATTCAATGGTCGCATTTCTCAATATGCGTTGTTTGTACCTCGATCACGCAGTACTCTATCTCCACTCTCTTTTGCCATTCGAGCTGCATGGTATTACTATAAATAGCCTCTAATTGCCACGTCATCATTGACAGTCAAGTTATTGAAGAAAGTCATTTCTAGTTTGACACTTTTGGTATTGCTCAAGATCAGAGTGGACAATCTATTGTATAATGAGGCATATCGTTTATAAAGCATAGTTTAGTATTTCATTTTTTTCATCATGTCTACCTATCAGTACTATTTGCTAATTGTAAGGTAAACTAAAGTTAGTCTACAAATATTTAAGAGTCAGACAATATGTATATATCTGATCATGCGAATGTAGGCCCTTATTCATCTCTCCCCTCTCCAGCAGTCGTTCTCGCGTCGCAGATATGAGTCTGCAGATATATCAGCACAGTCTTGGAGCCTTGCCACCTCCAAGGGAACTTCGTCTACCCCTCTCCGGGAACTTGCAACTCCGGCGATGTTGTGAGCGGTCTGCTACCCTTTCCTTTTCCCTATTCCCCTTTCATCACAACTATTGACTCGCCACTTTCTATTGATTAGTTTCAATGTCGTCACATCTTAACAATGTATGAATAAATAAATAACTGCCTATTTGTGCTATATTTGTGTCTATGTCGTGTTAGAAGAGAACAGAGAGAAAGAGAGAAAGAGAATCAATGAGAGAGGGGAGACGGAGAAAGAGAGAGAGGAAGGAGGGATGAATAAAGAAAGAGAGAGAAAAAGAGAGAGAGAGAGAAGGATAGAGAGGGAGCAATTTTGTGATAATGTGACTGACCAGGGAAACAGGAAAGACAAAGATACGGCGAAAAAGTGAAAGCAACCGCTAAGAAACGATTGAGATATGCGAATTTTTTTGTGTTGGAAGGTTCGATGATTTTATCGGACCTTCTACATATGAAGCAAATTCCTCCCTTTGCAGAGCAAAACGGTTACACGCACCACAAAACGTTAAAGTTGCGTGTAAAGCGAGGACTTGGAGAGAACATCACGTATTTATATACTAATGTATGTACATATGTATGCACCGACATTAGCATTAGAGAGGTGGCAAATAAGGAAGCAGACATGCCTGTTGTAATGACCGAAATGATGTTACAGCATACATAGGAAGTGAAGGGGAAAAGACGGAGGAGAGAGAGAGAGAGAGAGTGGCAAACGTGGAGAAGAGCGGGAGAAATAAAAAGAAAAGCAGCCAAAGACGTGACAGTGATAATAAAGGAGATGAGGCCAGGAGGGTAAGATGGGTGAACACTAAATGGAGCAAAAGTGCCCATGAACGAAAAAGAAAAGAAATGCACGCCTAGCTTCATGCAATAAAATCTTAACTGATACTTCTCTGCTTTCACTTCATTTGTGATCGTGCAAATTTTCGTGGCAATCTCTCGCTTTTTCTCTTTTTTTCCTTCTGTTATATAGGTGAAAATTATGTA
The DNA here is from genome assembly GCA_945643635.1 of Allodiplogaster sudhausi. Classification (NCBI taxonomy): domain Eukaryota; kingdom Metazoa; phylum Nematoda; class Chromadorea; order Rhabditida; family Diplogasteridae; genus Allodiplogaster; species Allodiplogaster sudhausi. The sequence goes on from CALZFC010000372.1 coordinate 101,284, forward strand.
TGAGTTGACAGAAGAAGAAGTCCTATAGTAAAAGAGTATCCTTCTTTTTGTCTCGAGTTTGTCATTATCTACGGTCACTATGTTAGACTCCGGCAGGCGAAAAATCTTATCTCATCCTCTATCCCTCGACCCTCCATCAATGCCTTGAATGAAGCGGATAAAACCTTTTAAGGGAAAAAAACACAATTATTTTGTTTGTCTTTGAAAGCCATAATCCCTCATATGTCTTTAAGCCTTCAGCGCGGTCTACGGATCTCCGAACTTGCAACTTCTATATTTTCACAACAGCATGTTGCGCTCCTCCAGTGGAGCTGCTCTGCTTCTCTGGGCTCTCTTCACTCTCTTTCATCGCTCATCCTCATGCGCTGCAGTACGGACGACTGAGCTTCCGACGCCAACTACCGTACCCACCACGACAGTTACAGTACCCACCACGACGACAAGCACAACAACCACAACGACCACAACGATACCAACTACATGCGCGTGCAATACGGTTGGTGCATTGGGTCATTTCAATGGGCGAAAAAAAATAAATAAATTAATTAATTAATTGATTAATAGGCGCTCGTGAATGTGATGCCGAGGGGGAATCCCGGTGAAAAGGTGTTCGACATGGATCAAGTCATTGTGGCCATGGATGGCACGTGCACGAGGAACCTTGCTTGTACAGGCATTGCGGGCACCATCGAGATTTGCCTATTTATTTTCATATATTTACAATGTAGTCAGTCACTTCTCTATTTATTATTTTAAATGGTTATATTACTTTCTATGGGTGCAGCAATCAATCTGCCTTCACTAAACAATTCTGGCACTATTCGCATAGCGTTGGTTTTGAAATCACAAAGGATAGCGATTGTGGCTGAAGAATGGCAAATTAAAGGAAAAAAAAATCAAAAAAATTCTGACTATTCCAGTCGACTCTTTCTAAACCGCGCAAGCTCTCACGAACTTGTGTAAGACAAAAAAGGTGGGAATTTAAACGTCTATTTCTACACCAACGGAGAAAGAGCCAATAACGAGTTGTCTCAACCATGGGTGAAAGTGAAGTAAAACTGGGCTACTCAGAACAACTTCTTTTTTTCGCCTTCTATCTCTCTTCCACTCTTTATTTTTTTTCACTCTCAGTCACTCCTTTCTCTCTATATATACTGATCTCTTTCTCTTCCTGTCTCTGTCTCAGCCTCTATTTCTCTCTAGCTCTCTTTTTTCTAGTTTAACTTGGGGGCCGGCGGAATTGTGGAAGGCCCAAACCCGGGAGATGTCTTTACTGCGATGGCCACGTTGACATGCAGAAACGGCATGTGGTTCAACCTCCCCTTTGACCTCGTAATAACTGACGCCACCTGCAACGCCATCGTTCTATGCGCGTGCAATCCGGTTGGTGCATTTGGGCAATTTCAAAAAAATTATGCTATGCATAGTTACGAATATTTCTCATTCAAGGCATACACACAACTGGGTATCATTGATAGTTATTATTAGGCTATCTATCTCTTAATCTCTATTTCTCTTTTTCTTGCTTCTCGAGAGCACAGATATCACAAGAGCTTGAGTTTACTTATTATAATTAATGCATTAAGCAAATAAATTAATTAACTTTGACGTCCTCTACACAATATCGTACATTTTAATTTTTTTCAAAAAAATTCCGTTTGAGAAATAGTTCAGTACTCTTCAAAATATGATGAACGATTACTCGTCAGAATTTCGAATTTGACCAAAACAAAGGTACCGTTCGATAGCCCGTTGAACGCACTACAATTTTGATCCGGGGTGACATTTTCTCAAAATTCCATTTTTGACCCAAAACACGGCCCTGAACATTTTTGTGACCACTTTTTGGCAACTTGTTGTTCATTTTTGGAAAGTGTACCCTGCAGTTTTTGGATATCTTGTGGCGCGTAAAATTTGCTACAAGAATTCATTTTTAGTACAAAAATTCCGATAGACACACCTTGCGAAAAATTCGCTCGAACAGTTTCAAGTGCAACCACTTGGTAGGTTTGGTGGAATTTCTGGATTTTGCTCATAACTCATCATGTGGTTGCACTTGAAACTGTTCGAGCGAATTTCTCTCAAGGTGTGCCTATCATAATTTTTATAATAAAAATGAATTCTTGTAGCAAATTTCACGCGCTACAACATATAAAAAAACCGCAGGGTACACTTTCCAAAAATGAACAACAAGTTGCCAAAAAGTGGTAACAAAAATGTTCGGGACCGTGTTTTGGGTCGAAAATGGAATTTTGAGAAAATGTCACCGCAGATCAAAATTAAAGTGCGTCCAACGGGCTATCGAACGGTACATTTGTTTTCGTCAAATTTAGCCGAGTTATCGTTCATCATATCTTAAAGAGTACTGTATTATTTCTCGAACGGAATTTTTTTTTGAAAAAAATAAAATAAAATAAAATGTACGGTATTGTGTAGAGGACGTCAAGTTGTATAGGTGAGCCAATTTTCATAAACAAAATCGAAAAAAATTCTCCAGAGCAGGTCGTGCTCAAGGGTTACAGTCATGCTGTCTTAATAGGCACTCGTGAATGTGATGCCGAGGGGTATGCCCGGCGAAAAGGTGTTCGACGTGGATCAAGTCATTGTGGCCATGGATGGCACTTGCACGAGGAACCTTGCGTGTTCTGGCATTGCGGGCACTATCGAGGTTTGCCTATTAATTTAATAATAACCGTATTTTCTCTATTAGTACCCCCGGGGGTCTCCTTTTTCAATACCCTTGCGGGGGGAGGGGCACTATTAGAAAGAGGAATTCTACTAGAGAGAGGGGTACTATTTTTCGATGTGCGACCCTAAAATTTTGATAATAATATTTTCTTCCAAAAAAATTGAAGAATCGTAGCTCAAATTCATTTGAATCATCACTGGAATACAGAAATCTCTCTTTCTCTATCCCCCCGTCTCTGTCTCTGTCTGTATTTCTCTCTAACTCTCTTTCTCTAGTTTAACCTGGGGACCGGCGGAATTGTGGAAGGCCCAAACCCGGGAGATGTCTTTACTGCGATGGCCACGTTGGCATGCAGAAACGGCATGTGGATCAACATTGCAACACACGTCGTAATAACGGACGCCACCTGCAGCACCATCGTTCCATGCGCGTGCAATCCGGTTGGTGCATTGGGCAATTTCAAAAAAAAAATTATGCTATGCATAGTCATTAAAATTTCTCATTCAAGGCATACACACAACTGGGTTTCATTGATAGTTATTATTATCTATCTCTCAATCTCTATCTCACGTTTTCTTGCTTGTCGAGTGCACAGATATCACAAGAACTTGAGTTTACCCATTATAATAAATGTATTGAATAAATAAATAAATAATCTAGTGAACTAACTAATTAATTGATTAATAGGCGCTTGTGAATGTGATGCCGAGGGGTTTGCCCGGCGAAAAGGTGTTCGACGTGGATCAAGTCATTGTGGCCATGGATGGCACTTGCACGAGGAACCTTGCGTGTTCCGGCATTGCGGGCACCATCGAGGTTTGCCAATTAATTTAATAATTACCGTATTTTTTCTATTAGTACCCCCGGGGGTATTCTTGTTCAATACTCTTGCGGAGGAGGGGCACTATTAGAGCGTGGGGTTCTACTAGAGAGAGGGGTACTATTTTTCGATGTGAGACACAAAAGTTTGATAACAATATTTTTTTCTTAAAAAAAGAGAAGAATCATAGATCGAATTGATTGGAATCATCACTGGAATATCCATTTTACCAGATATTTTGAATGAATGTTCCATCAGTTCATTGGGGAGAGCATTCCATGCGTCCAGGATCTATTCAAGGACTGTTAGGGGGGCACTATTGAGGATAGGAGTTCTACTAGAGGGAGGGTTTCTATTTTTCAATGGCTTTATCAGAGGGGGGGGTACTATTAGAGGGGGGGGGTGGGGGGTTCTTATAAGGGGGGGGGCACAAATAGAGAAAATACGGTAATCAACAATTAATTCATCAATTTATTTATTGGCATACATTTACAATGTAGTTAGTCACTTCTCTATTTATTATTTTAACTGGTTATATTACTTTCTATGGGTGCAGCAATCAATCTGCCTTCACTAAACTTTTCTGGCACTATTCGCATAGCGTTGGTTTTGAAATCACAAAGGATAGCAATTGTGGCTGAAGAATGGCGAATTAGAGGATAAAAAAACGTCACCGACAGAGAAAGAGCCGATAACGAGTGGTCTCAACAATGGGTGAAAGTGAAGTAAAACTGGGTTACTCTGAACAGCTTCTTTTTTCGCCTTCTATCAATCTTCTGTTTCACTCTTACTCACTCCTTTCTCTATATATATACTTATAAACAGATCTCTCTTTCTCCCTGTCTTTGTCTCTGTCTCTATTTCTCTCTAACTCTCTTTCTCTAGTTTAACCGGGGGACCGGCGGAGTTGTGGAAGGCCCAAACCCGGGAGATGTCTTCACTGCGATGGCCACGTTGACATGCAGAAACGGCATGTGGATCTACATCCCGTTCAACCTCGTAGTGACTGACGCTACCTGCAACGCCATCTAATTTGTTGACTTTATCGGGATCTTGCCCACGTCACCATTTCTCTATCCTACAGTGGTTAAGCCACGCCCCATAACACGCTCCTCACTTGCAAGCATGTCATTGTTAGAGAGAGGGTGTCTGTCCACAGGACACTAACGGAGCTTCCTGGCTCTCGCTGCCACACTCTTCTCTCTCTTCTCCTATCAACACACTCCTCTTCTCATTCCCTCTCTCCATTCACACATGTTCTCTCTTTCAGTCCATATCTCTAGCTTTCTTACAATTAGCACCACAACGAACGAGAATAATAACAAGAATAAAAGCAATCTACCTCTCTACTTCTTCCCTCTTATTGTAAGTATGTATAGTATGTATGTACATCAGTAATAAATACGTCTTGATATCTCTTCCTTGATAACATTTACAAGCTACCGCTACACTCGAGATTTCTGCTTTCGCTGTTCGGGAATCCCACGAGGGAAAGCACGATAACTTTGAGAAATTTGCGCGGGAATTTCGAATGCTGCTTTTTCTCTCTCGGTGATTGTTTCTATTCCCACACTAACAAGGCAAACAGCAGCGTCAATATGGACCATTCTTCTTCAGTACTTCAATACATACATACATACAGTACCGCTCAACAACCAGGGGTGCAGGAACTTTCGGAACTTTCGGAAAGTTCCAAAATGTCCGATCAAATTTGTGCGTTTCTGGATAACCGCACGTCGATTTGGTTTGCATATTTGGATTCAGGCACACGGGTTACACCATAATTGAGCATTAAAATGTCAAGATAATGCATTTTTGATAAAAAGGCAAATATTTTGAATTTGGGGTGCAGGAACACCACAATTCGTAGTGCGTCAATGTGTATTCGTGTCAGTGAAATTTATGAAGGCATTTGCTCCAACAGTATTTCTTTAAATTACAGTTGCAGACTTTATTTTCAGTATGCTTATGTCTTAGTAAGTTACTTTTAATGTTACAAGTGAAAAAATACAGGAAAAAAAATTTGCAAAACAAACTTGAAGAAATCATTTTGACGTTGTTGTTAAGAGCTGATAGAGTCCATACCACGAAAATTCCACACCTTCCGTAGTCTTCCGTACATTGCCAGAATTCAATTTCGAAAACATAAAGTTTCGGGTCCTCTCTTCGTGTCGGAAAATATTTTTTGAATGAACTTTTCCAGAATTGAAATCCAAAAGCGCAGCAAAATATTTTCTGCGATTGGGGCTCGAACCTGAGACAAACAAAATTGTATTCCGGCGAGTAAACCACTGCGCCATACCAATCATTCCTGTTTGTGCAACCGAATCCTTGACAGTAGGTCAGCCACCTGCTTCCCAAATTCATTCTCTCTCTCTCTCTCTCCCTCTCTCTCTGTCTCTGTCTCTCTGTCTCTCTCTCTCTTTCTCTCTCTCTCTGTTACTTCTTGATTTGTCCACTATTTGCTTCGCTTTTCCCTCGTCCTTCGCTTTCTTCGCTCTGTCCTTCGCTTTTTCCTGTTTCGTTTCGCTTTGTCCTCTTTGCACTGTCGGTGGTCTCAAGCCCGACAACGATAATGGCAAAACTATGATCTGCCATCTACCTCGCTATTCAATTTCTTTCTCTCTCCCTCTCTCTCTCTCTCGCCGTCCTCTCTCTCTCTCTCTCTCTCTATAACTCTATTTCTTTCTCTCCATTACCCTCTCTTCCTATTTTGTTCTATCTCTCATTCTCTCTCTCTCTCTTTCTTTCTCCATCTAGGCCCCAAGGGTCGTACAGACCCGAGATGGAACAGGGCCGGCCAGGGCAGGCCCAAAATTCAAGGGCCTGAAATCTGCGGGAAATAGTGAGAGATTTAGAGAGAGAGAGAGAGGAGAGCGAGAGAGAAAAATGAAACTGAATAGCAACGTAGATGGCTGATCATAGTTTAGCAATTATCATTGTCGATCTTCAGACAATCCACATGGCCTGCGTAGCGCAGTAGGGTGCGTGCTTGCTTGCTTTTTTGAGCGTCGCAAGTTCGAGTCCTAAACGGGGCGAAAGTTTCGACTAGGAAAAAGGAAAGAGAGTCAAAATGATAGCTCAAAGTGGGGGATCGTTCAAAGCGAAGCAAAGAGAGAACAAATCAAGAAGTAACAGCGAGAGAGAGAGAGAATTTGGGAAGCAGGTGGCTGACCTACTGTCAAGGATTCGGTTGCACGAACTGGCGTGATTGGTATGGCGCAGTGGTTTACTCGCCGGAATACAATTTTGTTTGTCTCAGGTTCGAGCCCCAATCGCAGAAAATATTTTGCTGCGCTTTTGGATTTCAATTCTGGAAAAGTTCATTCAAAAAAATATTTTCCGACACGAAGAGAGGACCCGAAACTTTATGTTTTCGAAATTGAATTCTGGCAATGTACGGAAGACTACGGAAGGTGTGGAATTTTCGTGGTATGGACTCTATCAGCTCTTAACAACAACGTCAAAATGATTTCTTCAAGTTTGTTTTGCAAATTTTTTTCCTGTATTTTTTTCACTTGTAACATTAAAAGTCACTTACTAAGACATAAGCATACTGAAAATAAAGTCTGCAACTGTAATTTAAAGAAATACTGTTGGAGCAAATGCCTTCATAAATTTCACTGACACGAATACACATTGACGCACTACGAATTGTGGTGTTCCTGCACCCCAAATTCAAAATATTTGCATTTTTATCAAAAATGCATTATCTTGACATTTTAATGCTCAATTATGGTGTAACCCGAGTGCCTGAATCCAAATATGCAAACCAAATCGACGTGCGGTTATCCAGAAACGCACAAATTTGATCGGACATTTTGGAACTTTCCGAAAGTTCCGAAAGTTCCTGCACCCCTGGTTGTTGAGCGGTACTGTATGCATAATATTGATCAATGTGATTCATATTAGTTTAATATATTCATTTGCAAGTGTTGCGCAAAATTATTATTTTGCAGGCTTTGTACCGTTATTGGCCCCCTCCTCTTCATCATTTACACTGCCGACCTCCCTCCTCTAGTCTCTACTCAGGGTGCAACTTCTCGCTGTTTTGCGGATGATCTTAAATTATTTCGGTCTTTTCCTCTGTCTCACAACAATCCCGATCTCCAGTCCGCCATTGACGTGGTCTCTCTTTGGGCTGACACATGGCAGCTTCCCCTTGCTCCTGATAAGTGCTTTGTCTTGCATATCGGTAGAACTAATCCGCGAATTGCTTATACGCTTAGTGGCACTCCTCTCTCTTCCATCGTTTCCATTCGCGATCTTGGCATTATTATCGATGACCGCTTATCGTTTTCTCTTCATTGTAATAAAATAGCCAATTCTGCCCTCGCAAAGGCATATCTTATTCTTCGGGCTCTCCGCACTTGTAACAAGAGTGTACTCTTATCTGCCTACACTATCTACGTGCGCTCCATACTAGAAAACTGTACTACTGTCTATTCTCCCCATTTATTAAAAGATATCCGCGTTTTAGAAAAAGTCCAGAATTACTTTACCCGCGTTATTTTCCGTCGATGTTATGGCTATTCAGCATTATCCGTCCCTCCTAGTGAGGAAAGGAACCGCCTCCTCTCCCTCCCTTCTCTTAAAGCGCGTCGGGAAGATTTTGATTTCACATTGGCTCGTCGCCTCATATTTGGTCATAGAAAACTGTCCCTTAGTCACCCCCATCACTTTTATTTCCGTAATTCCCGAACTCGTGGCCTCTCGTTTAAATTAGCTTACCCAACAAGTCGATTGAAAGCTCGGTCTCATTCCTTCTTTATCCGTGCCGCGAAGCTATTCAATTCTATTGCCAGCAATAAGCCTTCGGTTGTTTTATGATCTGTACAATTTATATTCATTTTCATTCATTTTATTTATTTTTACTCGCTAAATTTTACCTCCACGTATCACTAAGGTGTGCGTAAATAAAGTATAAGTATAAGTATATACTATCTGGCGTAATATAAGTAGGCGTTTGTACTGGAGCGGAATCCCAAGGTACCATTTAGAATTCATATACATATGTGCATGTGATAACTGCGTATCAGTATAAATTTGTATTTAAGTGGAAGGTTCCATTTAGAATTCAAAGGTTAACCATGATGTCTTTACTTATTATATCGTCGAGAAAGAGAGAGAGAGAAAGAGAGAAGAGAGAGAGAGAGAGAGAGAGAGGGAGAGAGTAGAGAGAGAAAGGGAAAGAGGGCGACGAGGTCTGGATTTTACATATGTTGCAAAGAAGTGACGAATGTGGGTTAAGACGGTGGCTCCCTTCGGAATTGCCTTATTACATATCATTGCTCTTCCTGACCTCACCGTAGGAAACACGCACTACAATATTAAGAAAACAAATTTTTGTGCCAAAGTATAATATTCGAGTGTTATTTTGACCATAAAAAATTTTCACCTTACCTTCAATTATAGGTTGTTCAATGATGAGGATTACAAATATACAGGGATCTTTTCATGTATAGCTTATTGGCAAATGTGGTACGGCTTGATGTGCTGATTGGTTCATGACGCATGATGTATTCCATTTAGCGGTGCATTACCATAGTATTGTTTTAACAGTGCACGAATCCAACGCACAAAACCATCAATAATTTTTCTTAAAACATTTTTTTTCGACCATAACTAGTAGTCTTGTAAGGTTTCCTTTTCGCCAAATTCGCAGAAACAGAAGTTATAGGAGAACGAAGCTCAAGCATATTATATTTACATTTTCCGATAATTGTAGTCGCGTGTCCATAAATTACATATCTCTCTCTCTCTCTCGCCCTTGTGCCAGTTAAAAGTTTTTGGCTTCTTTAACAAGCGGAAACGAATGCTATTCGAAAGAGCAATAAAGCATAAGTAATTTTCCATTAGTCTTCATGGCGAAATGTAGTACTTTTTTGAAAGAATTATTGCGATACATGCATACATGCATAGTTTAATCTCTCCCAGAATCTAAATACCTTTTCTCTTTTCTATCCTTTGCAGAATGGCAAGCGAGGAGGGTGGCCACACTCTGCTTCTTGCTTCATTTACGACAATCAACTCGCTGCTCTTCTCATCTTTGCAGTACGAATCAATTAATAAATATTAATGAATATTGAAAAATAATATTTTTTTACCCTTGGATGTTGCTGAAAATGAACTCTATTGATACATAAACTGCGCTGATCAGATGTTTATTATATGCTAATTTGTTTGAGGTAAAAATAAATAAATAAATAAATTGAGGTGTCCTTCTGTGGCACGCTCGGCTGCCTGTCCGTGGCTGTCTTGTGCGCGTTCGTCACATTGCGTGCTCTTTCTTCGGTCGCGCCACGTTCGTTCTCGCGCTCTCCGCTCTCTGTCATCAGGCCACCTTCGCCTTTGTCATTGCGCCCACTCTACTCTTGTTCGTTCTCTATGAAGTCATAGTATGGAGAACAGAGACATTCAAAGTAGTTCCAAATGGAACAATGTTTGAATCGCTACTCAAAGAAGTTCCAAATGGAACTATCTTTGAATCGCCATTCAAAGTAGTTCGAAATGGAACTATCCTTGAATCGCCATTCAAAGTAGTTCCAAATGTAACTATCTTTGAATCGTACTTTACGTGATGCAAAACTAAATAGTATTTAGGGGACTGTGACTTTTACCTGGACCGCGCGAGCTGGGCTTTCATCTTCAGCGACCGCGCAGAGTGCATCGAACTACGTTTCTACACAGAATTCCTCCGCTACGCAGCAATGCTCGCCATTGACGTCATCCTGGACATTCTCTCCTTTATCCGGATTAAGCAGCATCGTACTTCGGTTTCTATTTCTTGTCAACAAACATCTTTTGGTTACATAAAAAGTGGGCGGAAACAAGTTGCCGATTGACCTTTTTTTTATTTTTCATTTGCAGCCCGTGTGTATGCAGTTAAGTTCAAATACTATAGCATGTATGAGCAAGAATTGACAAAGATTTGTTCAAATGCAAATTTCGTTCTAATCATTGAGGTGCGATCTTCGTTGGCTACGAAAGCTCAGCAAAATCGTGATAACTCGAAAGACAATCAGATGCTTTATCAGGTTTTATATACATACATACATCTTTGCATTCGATCAGAAACATTAATATGATTCTAATTGCCGCAAGTAGTAAAGGCATCAAAGTGATAACTACACATATATGAACAAGTAGTAACTTGTAAACAAGTGATAACTGGTATACAAGTAGTAACTCAGCCGACTTGAGGCATGCGCACAGACTTGCACTTTCTGCATCCTGGACAGTGAGTCACCTTTGCCGTCACCAGTCTCGCTTGGTTGTTCTCCGTCGGAGGAGACAGGTTGTGTATTATTGTGCTTCTGCAATTTTATTTTCTTGTGGTTTTTTTTTATATTTAATTCTTTATATTCCGTTCCTTGAAGCATTGCGATTCTTCTCTGCAACCGCGACCTTCGAAGAGTTATAACGAGAGGCATTCCCATCTTTCCTTCATACTTTAAAAGGGGCGATCTCGGAAGGAGAAAAAGAAGCTACCAACTTTTCTTTTTATGCTCTAATTCACATAACCATTTCGCACTTCTATGTGTCTCACACAGTCTCCACTCTCTCTCTCTCTCTCCCTCCCTCCCTCTCTCTCTCTCTCTTTCTCTCTCTCTCCCTCTCTCTCTGTCACATTACACACTATCCACTGTCTGTCTCTCTCTCATTCTCCATACGCTCTTTCTTCCAACCAAACAATCCAGTTTAGACCAGAGCATTCTACGGAGAACATGCGCACGATGACAACGACTCGATCTGTCTCTTTCCGTAGCACATTGAACACACCATTAAATTGATTGCGTTAATAAAGATCGATACTATTTTGCAATTGAATGAAGCGACATTCATTGTACTCAACAACTCAAATGTTCTCGCTGTTTAAGCGTTTACAAAAAATCTTCCAGAACTCTGGAAATTCAATCTAGGAGGCTTGATCCTTTGCTCTGGCTCTATCTGTATCTTTGTCTCTCTGCTTTTCTCTTCTCTCTTTCTCTCTCCTTCTCTCTTTCTCGCTTTCTCTTTCCTCCCTCTTTCTCTCACTCTCTCTTTCTCACTCTCTCTCTCTCTTAAAAAAACCAGCATCGTTCTCAAATAGTAATTACATGATAAGCCCATTGAGGCACTCTCCGAATGCACAACTTTGAACAGAAATCGCATTTTTGCCTATTTATTTGCAATTATGTACAAGCATATACATTTCCAGGGCTTTAATGTTACCTTGTCCAACTAATTGTTCTTTCAATTTTTATTGAAAAATGTGCATTTTGCGAAGACATGCTTGTGGATATTCAAGACAAAATGTTAATTTTTTTTATATTTCGTTTGATTGGTAATTCTCGCATTCTATTGGATATCAGTCTCTTAGTCTTCATCGGTTGGGTCATTTTCTTCTGATTTTCCTGTCTACTTCGCTCCCTCACTTATGCTAGCAAATGAAGAATGGCTAAGTGAATTTAAAATATTAATTTATTTTAATAATTTTAAGTTATATAAAAAGAAGAGAATTACGAAAAAAATTATATTTGTTCATGCATACATATATAATAAATAAGAGATAATTGTATGTATATTAAGGACAGCTTGTTGCCGTCGCCGGCGCCTTCCTTCAATCTCTGCCCTCGTTGACGTCTGTGAAAAGGTGGCCAGCGACTTCTGCTCGGCCACCTCTTCCTCTCCTCGAATTCTCTCTCTCCTTAACTAACGCATTTAACTTCCTTGTTCTCCATCTGGCATGAATGAACATGAGATCTAATTCCTTCTTATTCTAACAGGCCGACCACGCGCTTGGACGAGCTTTTCCGGCGGGGAAGACGAAATTTTTTTTTCAAATAACTAATTAATTTACAAACTAGGCTATTATATTTATAAACTTTAAATCAAAATAAGAGAAAATGATAGTAACTGCAATAATCTTTAATCTCTTACTGATAGACAATTTTTATTTCAGATTCATAAGAAGCGCTGTTCAGCAGGCCAATATTATGACCCCAACTACAAGGTTTTGATTGCATTGCTGTAAACCCTACATCTTAATCGATAATTTTTTTAAGAAAAAGGCCCTGTTTTAAACTCTTTCAATATTCGCGAATAATATTAACATTTGCAGCCACTCAACAGCGTTTTTGAACGACTTCGGCAAAGACAAGAAGTGTTTGTTTAATAAAAAAAAAAAAAAAAAAAGTTCGCGGAGTCCCTGATAAAAAAAAAAATTATTGTTCGGTGTCGAATTCATTTTTATTAGAAAGAATTGAATAAAGCAGCTTTTTTTTATTCCCTTTCCAGTAGAAAAAACCCACAAATCTTGCACAGCTCCCGGAACAAGAGATTTGAGCGATTGAACGAGATGCACATATGTATGTATACCATAACGTTATACATACATATTGGTAATGGACAATGAGTGCTGATCGTTTTTGCATGCCATTTTCTTGCATGTTCTTTGATTCATCTCTGGGAAGATTCTTAATTTAAATTTAGCATTTCCCCATCCTTTCCTTCTTCTCTGCCGCATCAAAATGCTTCCATTGGTTCTTCCTCTATCTTCGTCTATCATCTCTGTTGCTCAAGCGATTGAAAGTGCGAAAGAAACCCGCATCTCTCACTGCTTCTCTCCCTCTCTTTTTCTCGCTCTCCTTCATAGTCTCTATTTCTTTTGCTCTCCTTCTCCAGTCTCTCTGTGGGCTTGTAGCAAAGTCCACTCGTATCAGCCTCTGATGGCAACAAAGAAGGACGAATTGATCAGTGAACGAATCGTTGTAGAAAGAGAGAGATAGAGGGAGAGATAGAAAAGGAAAGAGAAAGAGAGAGAGAGAGGAAGAGAGAAGAGAAATAGAGATGAGATTGAGTTGATAAGAAAGAAGGAAAAAGAATTGGCAAGTGGGAGGGGAAGACAGAGAGTGGAAGGAGGAGGGTTTGAACTGGGAGAAAGAAGAAAAGAAAAAATAGTTAGTAAAAGATAGAGAAATTGATCAGGAACTAAAACAACGAAGGAGATAAAGGAGAAGAACGCAAGAGAGATAAAAATAGTGAGGGATGGAGACGGTGATAGAAAGAAGACGGAGAGAGACGAACAAGTGGCAGCATAAAGGAGACACCAGAGTGCATTCCGGCTTACTTCTTTTGCCCTTTCTTTCTGTCTCTCTACTACTACTCCTTCTCTCTCTCTCACTTTTCTATTCATTCTTTTTCCTCATACTCTTTATTTCTCTCTCTCTCTCTCTCTCTCTCTCTCTTTCTCTTTCTCTCTTTCTCTCACTCTTTCTCTCTCTCCCAGTTTTTTTACCTAGATGCTTCTCATCCTCTCAAGTTCGCACGCTCTCTCTCTCTCTCTCTCTCTCTCTCTCTTTCGTCTTTCTTTCTTCTCTTTCCTTTTCGCTCTCCCCCTCCTTCGTCCTCCTCTCGCTTACTACCGAATGAGTCACGGAAGTGTGTAGAGGAGCGGAGGGAAGAAGCCACAGATATGAGAGGGACAGGGAGATGGAGAGAGAAAGAGAGATGGAGAGAGAATGAGAGATGGAGAGCTACAAGGAAAAGGAGAGAGAAAGAGTTTGAAGAGAGGGCATGGAGGGAAAGCAGACAAAGAGTCTGAGATAGCAGGACAGATTTTCTTTTTTCATTTGCTAGATGATTGGCATTTTTTCAAAACTTTTATAGATAAAAAACCATGCATAAATCCCTACAATATCTTTAAGTTTAATGTCTGTTATTAATTCATCAAGCTCTTTACAATTTTTTTTAATTCAAATACCTTTTCAAGGCAACGAGTATGCTATGTACTTGCAAAATTGGTATTATATGACTGTGACAATATCCTCAGTGAATGTATGTATGCATATGGAAAGGGATATTGTTGTATGAGTCATTGCGAAAGGTTGGCAAACATGGTTAACGGGTATTGGTCTCTTTTTTGTTCTTTGCGCAGATCGACTATTTTAGGCCCAAATTTCGTAATGAACAGTTTTTTTTGTTGCAAGTCTTCAGAATGCCTTTCACCTAATACACACAGAGAAGGATGTTACGTGGAGCGTAACATTGGAACATAACAATAATGTTATTGAAATGCACCGGAACATCTCATGTAGCTCTGGACGTTACATTTAATGCGCAACCCGAAATGTTACGCGCGACGTAACATGCAGGGTTTAACAAAAATGTTACGTTTGCCCTCGGCGGGGAGCACTTGCTCTTAAGCCACGCCCCTTCACATCTTTATATCCGCTCACAGATAAAATGCAGCTGGAAACACTGGTTTTTAGGCATATTTATTATACTTTTAAGCATATTTATTATACAAAACCCTTTATTACACTAAACAAAATATGCTTAAGAACGTGAGAGCAGCAGAAGCCACCCGCAAGGGCATATAACATGAAAAATGCTTGAAAAACAGTCTAATAAATTAGAAAAGTCCGAAAATGAGCTAAAAGCATACATATCGTTATCCTACAAGTAATACAAAAACTGCAAAAGTTGAAAAACTGGCTAACCTGGTTTGTAGAGTCGTGTTGGCGTCGTCGTCGTTGTATCTGGAATTAGAACTGAAATTTTTGCTCCCGCCCGGACCCGAACCACCACCCCGCGCTCCACGCACCCAAACCACAACCACCCCACTACCCGCCCCCGCGATCTGAATGTTGAAGAACTTATCCAGATGAAAAGGGCGGTGCCCATAGAGAACGTTGAGAAGAGAATGGAGAGAGAGAGACAGAAAGAGGAAAGAGACAGAGTAAGAGAGAGAGAGAGAGAACTAACTCTACGAACTCGGTCTATCCATCTG
Organism: Allodiplogaster sudhausi; assembly: GCA_945643635.1. Taxonomy (NCBI): domain Eukaryota; kingdom Metazoa; phylum Nematoda; class Chromadorea; order Rhabditida; family Diplogasteridae; genus Allodiplogaster; species Allodiplogaster sudhausi. The sequence goes on from CALZFC010000372.1 coordinate 116,566, forward strand.
TGCCAATTTAGTTGTAAGAGCCAAAAGGTTTTTCGAGAGTTTTACTGCTCAACGTGACCTATGTTGCGTCTCTCTCTATCCTACATTGTTCTACAGTAAAAGGCGGTTCTTTTGAGCTATTTAATGTTGTATAAAAGTAATTCTGAACCTCATCCGAGTTCTGAGAACATATATGTGAACACTGTTCGTGATGTCAGGAGTTGGCCGTGTGGCAAAAGTTGGATCCCTCGCTTTTGTGCGTGTAATCAAACCGCTCAATTGGTGTTTGAATGCGAGCCCTCTCAGAGATGACGAACATTCAGGAGGCAGATTGACGGGCATTAAGGTTGTTCCAGGAAGCAGCTCTTTCCTTGGCAGCGACCCCGTGACGACAGGTGACAGGCACCTAAAGGTGTCCCAGGGTGGCGTCTTCCTCGCTCTTGTACGCAAACTTGTAAGTGCAAGAACAACGCTCAACGTGACTTTTACACATCTCTCTGTACCTCATTAGAACCGCCTTTCTGGCCAGAATGTAATGACATAGAGAGAGAGTCACCTTTCGGTCTCTTTGTAGTGTTCGCATCAAAAGCGAGAGACCTGTCCTGGTACCTGTCGAGAGAGAGAGAGAGAAAAGGGAGAGAGAGAGAGAGAGAGAGAGAGAGAGAGACAGACAGACAGCCAGACAGGCCGAGCGAGAGACAGACGAGAGACATGCATAGAGAGAGAGAGGGAGGGAGAGAAAGAAATAGAGAGAGAGAGAGACAGAAAGACAGAGAGAGAGAGACAGCGATAGACAGGCAGCAAGAGAGACAGACAGACAGACAGACATACCGAGAGAGGGAGTGAGAGACAGAGATACATACAGAGAGAGGGGGGAGGGAGAGAAAGAGAGAAAGAGAGAGAGACAGAGAGAGAGAGGGAGAGAGAGAGATATAAATAAGTAGAGTTACTAATTGCGAGAGAAGGGGAGAAAACAAGAAATGAAGAGAGATTGAAAAATCACTGTGTCCAAGACTCTTTCACAGTTGATTTTGCAGTTTCTGCCGATCGATAAACTTTTAAAGTTGTATGTCAATATCACTGTCTCTTTGGAACAGAGCAATTAATTCATTCTGCTAAAAAGGTCGGAAAGACACTTGCGCACTTGACTCATAAAAATAAAATAAAGGTAACATTTGGAGCATGTTGACCCAGCTGACCTCAGATGGCACAATTGAACGGGATACTGTAGTTTTTCATGTAAAATAAAACGCGCAAAACATGTTGGGAAAACGTTGACCACATGTGGGTTTGAACCCCTAAACCCCTAAGTGTCGCCGCTCGACGTTGCTTAACTCGCCAGATCGGACGTGATCGGTACTTCGCTCTTTGGAGGAGGCGCTCTCCCTGCGCTCGCCGCCTTTCCGGTCAAACATAACATTTTTGTGCATGCCCAAATGTAACGCTCCACGTATCATCCAGGTATTTACAAAAAATGTTACGTTTTTTTTCTTAAGAGGAGGCGACGCTCACCAGAGCGAAAACATCAAATGTTTTTCTCAGCGTAACATCTCCACGTAACATTTTTCCATAACATTTTTTGTGCATAACATTTTTTTCTGTGTGTAATCCTGCCTGCGGCATGACAGTCGAGGAATTATCGAACGTCAACTGTCAGGAACAGCCAGACAATGTCGAGGTCAGCTCTGGAATGCTCCTTTTAAAATGAGCCCTATTCCAGTATGGTTTTACTTCACATTTCTAATGTCATCATGCTTAATATGTATACATTAATGCTAATTATCTGATATACTACTTTAATCTCTGACAGACGTTTTCTTTCTCACCATTAGAGTGATTCAACGAATGTATCTAGGGTCATGATGCGGAAATCCTTGACGTCGCCGAGACCATGATCACAACACCTTATATCCTTCCATCTGACTCTCCCTCTGCTCTCTCTCTCCCCCACCCCCCCCCCCCCCTCTCCAGCTCCTCCCTACCTCCGCCGCGCCCTTGTTGACGGTTCTTCTCATTACGCTAATGCCGAGCACTACCTCGATGTTCAATTTCGTCTCCTGAGAGAGGATCTTGTCGCGCCGCTCCGCGATGGCCTTGCCGACTACAAGGCAACCGGTGGCACGGCCAGGAATCAGAGAATCGGGGGTCAGAAACTTACATGCTAGTATACTTGATAGTATTTCTGCCTCACAGAATGTAACAAAAAAAAACGCTTTAGATGCAGCAAAGACGAAAGCAGCACGAGGCGATCATAAGCCTGACATTGTCGTACTCAAGAATGTCGTAGTTAGAGGTGCTGAGGTATGTATGTTCTAAATTTAAACTTATTAACCATAACAACCATAAGCTGATTGTGAGTATTATATTTGAGATAATATATTATATATGAGTATTATATATGAGATATAAATAAAAGATAATCAGAAAATTTTTACGAGCCTAAATGCTTTAAAAATCGAGTCTGATTTATTCAATTTTTCAGTTCATATTAGATGATGGTCGCTAAAAAAATTGGTTTTTTTCTAACGTCAATATGGTGATACGAAATTTTTTCATATCGTCAAGGATGATAAACAGTGGAATTTTCTAAACTTCGGGAGGACAAAACTTTTCGCATAATTTAATCAAAAATTTTTTTGTTGAAATTGATTATAAGTAGATCTCTTCTAGGTTCGAGTACAGACCGGCGAGACGATACGCTATCTCATTATATCGGTAAAAATTATCACTTTAGTTTATTCTTATTCTCGTAACATAATGATAATTATGTATAAATACGTTATATATACCGTATTTTCTCTATTAGTACTCCTGCGGGAACTATTTCCAATACCCTTGTGAGGGAGGGGCATTATTAGAGGGAGGGGTACTTCAATATGTGACAAAAAAGTTTAAAAACAGCATTTTATTCTCAAAATGTCTCGAATTCGATGGAATCGTCACTCGAATATTCATTTTACAGCATATTTTGAATGAATTTGCCATCATTTCATTGGGAAGAGCATCACTTGGCGGATTCATTTAACGAACGTCTCGTTGGTTTTTCCATCATAATTTTCTTCAAAATGTATGAAATTCAATGAAATTTTCAGGGTTGCTTCTTTGTAATAATAGATCTTCAGTAGCAGAATGTTGGTTTCATTGATCCACTACAGAGCGAAATAAAAATCAATAACTCATATTACCCGGGTTGCACATTTAGGCGTGCCGGACAAAATGGTTTATATCTTTGATATTCGGCTAATTTTTTATTGGATAAAAGGTTTAGCTGTATTCTAGAACATCTCTGCGATAACTTTTTGATCTAGTCGCTACTTATTCACTTGTTTTTACATGTGGCTAGCCCACAGTACCCGATCCATGCAAGCGGCCTGAGATGCGGATGGTTCAGGAGGATACAATTTTTCTTTTACTGCAATATGTATAGTAATCATGATGTCCATTCGATCTGAAACATTTTCGATTTTAGTTTTCCGCTTTTTAAGACACCTCATTACTCTACGCCAGGAGTTCATTCAAACGATCTACTTTATCTGGTGGCCTCATAAAGCCAGGCAAGAAATAATGCATTAGAACATGTAAAAGTCTATTAACTATCACTTGAGACAGGCAAACCCTTTTTTGAAAATCAGACTCCCGCGTAGCATCACTTTAAGTTTGTCCTGATCGCGGACGAAAGTTGGCCACGGTGATCATCGCGTGTTCAAATAATTAGAATATAATTTGCACAGCCCTAGTAACCATGTGAATAAGTTCGAACATGCTCTGCCAACATGTGGACATCATTATTACTATACATATTGCAGTAAAAGAAGGATTTTATCCTCCTGAACCATCCGCATTTCAGGCCGCTTGCATGGATCGGGTACTGGGGGCTAGCCACATGTAAAAACAAGTGATTAAGTAGCGACTAGACCAAAAAGTTATCGCAGAGATGTTCTAAAATACAGCTAAACCTTTTATCCAATAAAAAATTAGCCGAATATCAAAGATATAAACCATTTTGTCCGGCACGCCTAAATGTGCAACCCGGGTAATATTAGTTATTGATTTTTATTTCGCTCTGTAGTGGATCAATGAAACCAACATTCTGCTACTGAAGATCTATTATTACAAAGAAGCAACCCTGAAAATTTAATTGAATTTCATACATTTTGAAGAAAATTATGATGGAAAAACCAAAAGTTCATAGACTTTTTGTCTGTACTGTAGATATGTATATATATATGCGTGTGTGTGTTTGTTTGATTATTTTATATTCATTTATATGTTTGTTTGTTTATTTATTATTTATTTATGTATGCATTTATTTATTTAAATGCATATGAAAAGGCACAACGTAGAGCAAACTCATTTCATATATCTTCAATTTACATAAATATGATTGGCCAAGAGTGTAGCTAAATTTCCAGCGTGACCAGCTTAAGACGATCGATATAGAGAAGCAACTTTGCTATGTACAAGTGATTTGTCTCTCCTCAGACAACTTCGAGAAAGATTTCAAGCTTGCACAAATCGTTGAGAGGATCGACCACGTTCTGGTATGGATAACAGGACAGGATAACTTTTTCTTTGCTGCCACATTTGATATTTTCTTAATTATTTATTATTCAACATAAATTTTTGGGTACACCAAATACATTTTGTCTTGTTTATATAAATATATTATATATATATATATACATCTTCTTTCAGAAGTATAGTGGCAAGGTCGGCGTGCGCTTCTTTGACGAGGATTTTGGAATATACGGCCCAGCTACGACAGAGAAGGAGTACGCAGAGGTATTGATGTACTTCTTGTACTTCCTAAATTTGGACCAATTCCCTTCCTTAAAGGTACCAAGTACGGTGTGATTCTACAGTAGTAGCCTAATGCTGCGAGTCGTAGTTGCGGAGAAAAAAATATCTAAGTCAAATTTCGGTGGTTGCCGAACTGGAAAAAGAGAGGAGACATTGTTTCCGACGCGGAAAAATACCGTATTTTCTTTATTACTATTTTTAATGCCCAATGGGGATTAAAAATAGTAATAAAGAAAATACTATAAGAAGGGGGGGGGTGGGTTCTATTAGAGGGAGGGGTACTATTTTTCAATGTGATTCTTTAAAAGTTTCTTCTTATCAAAAGAGATATCTCGCTCGACTTCAATGAATCCGTTTTACTGGAGATTTTAAACGAATTTGCAATCTCTTCTTTGGGAAGAGCATTCCATGCCTCCAGAATATATTTGAGGAATGTTTCTGTCATTGTTGGTGCACATCACTGTACGTCTCGGGCCGAGGTATTAGACTAATAGCTGGGGCACTATTAGAGGGGGTTCTAATAGATGGAGGGATACTATTTTTCAATGGCCTTCTCAAGGGGGGGGGTTCTAATAGAGGGTGGGGCACTAATAGAGAAAATACGGCATATAGCATTTGAGCCTGGGCACTCTTTTTTGATGTGGTTCCTTGCCAACGCTTGGAATCACAGTTTTGCTTTTCCTACGACAGTCACTGCTTCTTGAACTAGTCAAGAAATGGCAGAGCACGGGGCGTACGCCGGATGGTCTGCCTGAACCGAGACTCGCACTTGTTTAACTGTTCGAGGAGCACTTATAGGGCCATTTTGAATTCGTGCCCTCAAATATTTGGCCCTTTTTCCGCCCAGAGAGCATGTGAAATTGGAGAGTGCGTAGACAGGACAATCTAAAACTTTTCCTATACATATTCTCTCGCGAGAACACAGCTTTTGGACCTTCAGCACAAACTTCCTTCTGGCCACCAAAATGTCTTGCGAAGCAGAGTTCCTGAACGTTCCCTTTCAGATGACGTTATAAATTTGCTATATGTACATATGTATACTACATTTGTTGAAGGCCCTGATCACACGTAGTCCCTGATCACGTGAGAGACGGCTGCTCTCTGTTCGCCTCTCTCACCTAATGGGCCGTAAAAGATCCCCTCCACCGTCTTCCTCAATCCACAATGGCAACTCTGAACTTGTCTCTACCATCGTGGAGAGGGTCTCGGAGTCCCTTCTCGTCCACCTCGATCGGAAGATCGACTCTCTCCGTGCCACCCTCGTCGACCAGAACGCCCTTATCCTGGCCAAGCTGACTGAAGCGTTCGACCGCTTCACTGACACACTACTCAACATCATCTCCCCGGCCCAGTCGTCTCCCAGTGGCCCCCTCACCTACGCCGCTGTCTCCTCTGCTGTCGCACGCACGCTCGAGTCCCAGCCTCTCATTCTGGAGAAAGCTACTCGTGCAGTCATCGTCGGCTTAGAAGAGAAGACGAGTGAACAAGAGACTGCTGAGCAAGACACCGCCTTCCTCATCTCCGTCATTCGAGGCGCCAGTGACCCCTCCCTTCGACCACTCATCACTGATGATGGCTGCTCTCTCTCTGGCGTTACCTGCCATCGCCATCCCCCCACTCGCAACCCTAACTCCTCACGGCCGAGACCCCTGAAGATACAATTCGCTGATCAACCGACTCGCGACCACTTCCTCACCCACGTCAAGGACTCTCGCTGCCTGCCCGCTCTCTCCAACTCTCCACATATCTACGCCAGGCCGGACTACACCAAGCAGCAGTTGGAGTACGACGCGGACCTCCGACGCCAGTGCGGCCGCCGCAATGCCGAAGCGGGCCGCCTCGAGTACGTGGTGCGTGATCTACGCATCCACCGCCTCCGTAACCCGAGAGAGTTGCCGCCACGCAGCCGAGCCGCCCTGGAGAAGAGACAGCAGCAGGAGGCACCGCACCGCCCTCCTCCCTCATCCAACTCGGTCCGTGGCGGCCGATCTACGACGCGTCGTCCTGGTGGCGGCAGAAGCAGAGGCAGCAGCTCCGCGAGCAAGCGGAGGCACGACGGTCACGGGCAGCACGAGCGAGTCAAGGCGTTCCGGCTCTAGACGATCGACGGCTCTCCGGCCGACCAGTCGATGGTCGAGCTGACACCGCCGGCCGCTCTCTCGCCGTCAATGAGTCAGCCACTCTCTCATTCCGCCCCCGTCTCTTCCCATTAGGTAGCTCCTAACTTAGAATCGCCCTCCTTCAGCTCCATTTCTGGTTCAAACCCCCCTCCCCTCTCATGTTCGCTTATAAATATTAGATCTATCGGAAGAAAGTTCCCACTCCTTGAATATTTTTGCTCTCAGAACAAGATTGACATCTTCTTCCTTACCGAAACCTGGGCTACCCCCGACTCTGTCTCTGACGCTATGCTCTCTCTTAACGGACATTTTAATGTTTTTCGTTCCGATAGAATATGCGATAACTATGGTGGTGGTGTGTGTCTTCTCATTGAGTCTAGATACCCGTCTTATTTAGTAGCTTCCACAAGCTTCGGCAAGTACTGCCAACTAGTCTCTGCCGCCATTACTTGCGATTCCCTAACAATCATCCTTCACTGCATTTATAAGAGTCCGGCCTGCCCCACTAATGACTTCACAGCCTGCTTAGATACTATTCATGAGTCTATTTTGGAGTTGAACAATTTCAATCACATTATTGCTGGAGATTTTAATTGCCCTGATATTGACTGGAACGAGTATAGCGCCCTTCCCTATGCTAGCACTCTTGCTCTCTCCCCAACCTCCTCATCGTTGCTCTCTCTCTGTGATACCCACTTTCTCACTCAACATGTCCCAGCCCCTACTCGACAAACAGCTCTCCTAGATTTGGTCCTATCAACTGATAACTCACTGGTTACACAATGTCAAGTCCTTCCCCCTCTCCCTACCCTAGACCACTCCATTGTTACTTTCTCTATTCCCTTTCCTTCTCCTCCCTCGTCGTCATCTTTCACAGCTTTAGATTTCAGGAAGGCCGACTGGTCGGCGATAAATTCGTTTTTGTTATCGATTGATTGGACACTTTTGCTAGGGTCAGCTTGTGACATCGATCTAGCTTACACTGCCTTTTTAGAAAAAGTACATTTTGCTATTGAAAATTTCATCCCAATGAGAAATGTATCACTTTCTCACCCGCAGCTTCCATACGGTATTCAACGGCTAGCCCGTGCTTGTGATCATCTTTATCAGTCCCGTCTATCCCTTGGCCTCTCCCCATTCATTCGTGCCAATCGTAAACTCAAGAAAGCTTTATACAACCATAGGAGAAAACTAGAAGATAAGATTTCATCCAAATCCAATATGAAACTGCTTTATAGGTATGCTAACGGTTGTATTAAGGAGAATACACGCATTGGACCAATCAAAACTTCTTCTAGAATTTGTACTAGTCCCCTTGATAAGGCTAACGCTTTTTCTGACTATTTTCAAAGTTGTTCTACTTCGTTCTGTACCTCGCCTCCTCCTCCTCCCCCTTTCCCTACCCAGACCTGCCATAATCTTGATTACATTGAGTTTAGCTCTGATGTTATTCATCGTGCTCTCAGTAAGCTCCCCAACCGAAATTCTACTTCACCTGATAAGGTCCCTTATATTTTTCTCAAGAATGCAGCCAACTCTCTTAGCACCCCAATCACAATCTTATTTAGCCGAATAATGTTATATGGTAGAATTCCCAAGATCTGGTCGCACGCTCTCATCCGCCCTGTATATAAGAGGAAAGGATCCCGTCAGGAGTGTTCTAATTATAGGCCAATATCTCTTACGTGTTCTCTATCGAAAGTAATGGAACGCATTATTGCTCGTAAGATTTTCAGTTATCTAGAAGATCACTCCATCCTATCCCCATTCCAATTCGGTTTTTGACCCCGTCACTCTGTCTCTTCCGCCCTTCTTACTACGCTTAATGACTGGCACTCTTCTCTTGATGCCGGTCAATATATTAGCACTGTTTTCATTGATTACAGTAAGGCCTTTGACACCGTTCCCAGGCAGCATCTCCTGTATAAGCTAGCTCGAATAGGCATTTCTGGTAGCCTTCTCCGATTTTTTGATTCTTTTCTAGCCAATAGATCACAATCGGTTGTCATAGATAATGAATTTTCACATACGTACCCCATAAGAAACGGCGTAAATCAAGGTACCTGTCTTGGGCCTCTGCTTTTCCTTATTTATATTAATGATATCGTTGATTGCATTCCCTCAGGCTGTCACTACACCATTTATGCAGATGATGTTAAGCTGTATACGTTTAATAACCCAAACCTCCTCCAATCTGCTCTTAACTCAGTAAATAAATGGTCTAGCAAATGGGGTCTCACCATCTCTCTTGATAAGACAGTCGTCCTTCCAATTGGGCGTCAGCCCGAATTTTTGTACTCTCTCCGAAATGTAGCCCTACCCATTGTTTCATCTTTCAAAGACTTAGGAATAACATATGACTCCGATCTCTCAACCAACGAGCATATTCAGGGAATTGTTAGGAAAGCGTCAGCTAGGTCGGCATACATTCTTCGCTCCTTTAAGACACGCAATATTCATATTCTATGTCGATTGTACAAAGTGTATGTTCTGCCAATATTAGATTCTTGTTCAGAAGTTTGGAACCCCTCCTCTTCATTTTCTATTACCTCGCTTGAGAAAGTTCAACGCAGTTATACCCGCTCGATTTTTAAGCGCATAGGCCGTCCAATGCCTTATAACGAACGTTTGGTTTCCCTTGGCTTAATTCCCTTAGAATGTCGTAGGAGAGTCACGGATTTAGTCACTACATTTAAGATCGTTAGAAAACTTACGCCTATTGATCATACTCGCTTTTTCTCTCTCCCCTCCCAATACTCTTCCACTATTCGTGGTCATCCTTATAAGCTAGGACTTCCCAATCTCCGCTCCCTCCGATCAAGGCGTTCATGCCTCTCTTATCGTGTTGTCCGTCTCTGGAACTCTTTACAAGAAAAGTATGTATCCTCGAATTCTCTTTCATTATTCCGTAAATATTGTACCCACGTTGTAACACAACAAAATGTCTCTTAATCGTTACATCTCATGCCCCCATTTTGTTTTGTCATCTTTTTCTCTCTTGTATTATTATTTTTCTTTTTAATAATTTCTAATTTATATTGCTTGGCCGAGACTATATTTCCTCAAGTATTATGATGTTACTACATACTTTGCCCACATGGGTCAATGCGATAAAGAAATTGAAATTGAAAGGATGGACCGCTTCGAGGGCGTCCGGTCCGTGGAGGACTCTACTTCCTCGCCGAGCCGTCTTCTTATTACGAGGCCTACCATCATACCCTAAACGTTATGAAGGTAGACCAAAAATTTTCTTCTATATCCGTGTTGAACCTTTGAAAAAACCATTCTGGAACTTGGCTGCTAAAATTAGATGTTTTTTTAAAGCTTTCATGCTCGGTTTAATTCACTTTTTTTGTCCTCTTACCAGTTTAGAATATGAGCAGTCCATGCACGATTCCATTCGAGCGCAATCTGGTTTACGGCAAGACCGACATTTGCCAGTGGGATCGTTTGATGCCGCCCGACCCCAACCTCGACTCCCTCGATCAGAGCCAAAAGGACGCTCTTTGCATGTCACTCAAGAACGATATTTGCGTGATTCAAGGACCGCCTGGAACCGGTGCGGCATAATCATTCATAATAAGGAGCATATTGGCATTATCGTGTTATGGAAAAAAGCAAAATCAATTGTTGCCATGATACATATGCATTTCAGGCAAAACGCACGTCGGAGTTGAAACCATCATGGCCATCCTTAAAAATCGGGAGAGTTGGGGCATTAAAACACCAATCTTGGTTGTGACCTACACGAACCAGGTTAATCTGCAAAAGAAGCATGAAGGGGACTACATTTTTTCGCGACATTTCTAGGGCTGTAGCTCGCGCAGACGCTCATGCTGTAAAGAAAAAGCAAAAAAACCCAGTTTGCCCGATTTCGCTTATATGGCGGTATGGCGAAATTTTTTGACAAAGTTCAGAATATGACACCATTTTATATGCAAAGAATGGAATATTCTCAGTAAAAAAAATCCGAAATGCGAAATCGCAAGATTATGATAAAATAAAAAAATATATACCTTTGAATCGTTTAGTAAGAACATAAGTAGATGTTTCCTAACCAACTCAATATTATCACCAGAACCTTCAATAATATCTCGGCGCAATAACAAATTTTATACGGATCTTCCAGGCTTTGGACCAGTTCTTGGAGAAAATCCTGAAACGATGTAAGCAGAGGAGCGAAGAAGAAACGGAAAATTCAAAAAAATGGAAATTTCCCCTGGCTGTTCGCCTCGAGATGCGAGAGCGAACTTCTGAAGAAGTTACAATGTTTGCCTTAATGGCTAATTTGCTGAATTATAAATGATTAGCTTAGAAAATTTTGTTTAACGTTCGGTTTGGGGTCGTCAAACAAAGAAATAGCCTTTAAGTGCGAATGTCACAAGGAAGGAGGCGATGTTGAAATTCAAGGAGAAGTTCAAGCAGAGGACACCGAGTAGGCAACGACCTAAACAAAAGACTGAATATGAAGCCGTTTGTGATAAACTCAGCGACGCTTTTTAGTTAGTCGTTCGCACATAATTTTTTATTTAGATAATTATTACGCAAAATATATGATCCCTAATAAATAGGTAACTGCTGCCTCTAAACGATCCAAAAGTTGCTCTTCAATTTGCTCCTTTTTGCCTGACACTTGGTCGCATACAGTCCCGCCCAGGATCTTGGTACCATGAATGCTTCCGACGATTCGGACGCTTCCAAATGCATCCTAACTAATAACTATAGTTCTAGGAAAACAAAAATATTTAAAATGTTACATTTGTTTTTTTTTATAAAAAAACGGATGCTTCTTTTCAAAAATCGATATATTCTAATCATTTGATAAAAAGTTATCAGCTTCTGCGTATACAAAATTCTTTTTAGTATTTTTTCAATGATATTTCTTCTAAACCTTTATTTTATCTCTAACCACATTCCCAAATAATCAAAGGAGAGATTTTATCATTGATAAGGGAAAACCGAATCAGACCTTATAGCGTTGTTCTCTTAATCAAAGAAATATGTCCTGGGGCTATTAAAAATGATCTGACTAGAATTCCCCTCCTAATATTCCTCAAAAACAGTGTTACTTGGTGAGGAATAGTTCATAGAGCAATGTTTCTTTCTTCGTATACCTCAAGAAAACATAAGTATAACGATTTGCTTGGTTGAATTTATTATATGTTGATATATTCAGTGACAAGGTCAAGATGTTGAAGGCCTTTGCCAAGGCCGTCCGTGCTATGAGATGCGTCTCCAACGGTGAAGTTCCTGGTTCTTTCTTTATACGGCAAGTCATGCATCCGAATCATCTCAACCAACTGCGAATGTTTGTCGAAGGCAAGCGTGACACTCAAGGGAATCCGACGGTGCATGCTTAAGATCTTGCAAATCTTTCAAAGTCGATTTACTTATCAATGTTTTATTTATTTATTCATATTTATTTTCAATCTAATTCAATTTTGAATTTCACGAGATCGCACAACCTAAATACATACGTGCTTTGAAAATAGAACAGACACTTTTGAAATTGAGGAACCTCGTTAGCTCATTATAGCAGTGTCATTAGGCGATAAATTATAATTAACTGTTTATCAAACTAAATTAGTTACATATGTCGCTTGCAAGGCGATTCTGGGAATATGGAACACAAGAGGTAGTCGGTAAAACACATTGTGGTTAATAAGATATGGGCTTCTTGTATCGGCTGGAGTACTTTCGTAAGGGCAAGAGACTTAGTTCAGAAATGACATTAAAAATACATACACGACAAAAAATTCTTTGAGAGCGATGAAGAGATGGTATGTTGGCTCCTGAGCAAAGACTACACTGACGTCAGTACATTTTTTTTGCACCGTGTTTGCGTGTGATCTTGTGAGACTTGTTTGAATTTGAGACATAGCAAGCTAATTTTTTTATGGTTTCTCGATTTATTTTTTATTTTTTCACCAAATTTGGAACTATAATATCTCTTATTGGCACATCTGATAAGTCGAAAAGATGTAATATTCTAAATTTCCTGACTCCCTACAATGACAATACTTCAAGAGCATAATTTGTTTTTCTTCAAAAATGTTTGCACTGGTTTCTCCACGGTTAATTTGAGAAATCGAAGAAAAAAGATGAGAAGGTGGGAGGGTCGAAGAGGGAAAAGCGAAAGGGCAGCAAGGGTCTCAGAATGTTCGAACTGGAGTCACAAACCGTTTGCACACGGAAGGCGTTAGTATTTATTTATATTTACTGTTTGAATTTTATTAAAATTAAAAGTATTTTAATTCTTAAACCTATGTTGATACAAACATGTTTATGTATCAAAATGTGTATATTGGCTAACAAGTAAAAAAAACAAGATTTCACATGCTAGAGAGTACGATGACGAGGGAGACAAGGAACTCGAGAAGATCTTTCGATCCTTTAATGTTTGTTTCTTCTAATATGTTTTTTAACAGTTATTTATGTTAATAATTTTCCTGTAATTTACCATCTTGGGCATTTCTAGTTTTTTTTTTTAAATATATTTAAATGTACTATTTTTTTTCCTTTTCGAAGCAGAAAGGAAATCATCGTGCCGTTGATGAGAAGCAATACGAGAACATTTTCGAAGAAGTAAAGGCATGGGACATTGAATTCCAGTCGCACGGCGCCGCTCATTGGGTTCGTTTCAATTACGATTGCAATTTTCTCCAGGTTTTAAGGAACGAAACTCTCAATCTTATATCGCGCCTGTTTGCCTGCCACAAAAAATCAGAATAATTTAAATATATTACTTTTGACTTTCGTGTTCTTTGAACTTGTCTCCGCCGTCTTCCTCCAATGTAGTTACCTCCATTTCAGTCACGACATGCTCTGACATGCCGCACTTTTTTTATAGCAATTAAGTTACCATTTTTAAAGAACTATTAGTCAGAAAATAATTTAGGCGGTTATGCTCGGTGCGATGAAGAAACCGATCACCGTGGGCGAGGAAGAGTGGGTAATGAGATATTACTTCCTTGTTCCATGTTTTCACTGACTAGTCAATTCGAAAACAGAATCTTCAAATCTGTGCACACATAGCTCTCTAACATTATTTCATAGTTAAGAAGACACGCTATTCTTTATAATTTTAGCTCCCTGCCGACGAACTTATTGAAAAGGACTTCAGGAGTGTTGGAAAATCTTCTTTTTCATCTAAATTGCCAGTCGTTCAAATTTTTAATTTAAACAAAATTTAGTGTTAAGAAATAACACTAATTTCGATATTGTTATTTACTTGAGCAATTACATAAAATTAAGTAATTATTTAGTGTATTTAAACAATTTAATCTTTTTGGATATATCCTTTAAGGCCCACCCCATGACTCGCGAAGAGGTACTTGCTGTCATGGATATTCGAAGCATCTCCATGCGAGAACGCTTTCAATTATTCAGTTACTATCGGGTATTACTCCGACTAGTCTCTCTCTATACATATGTATATATGAATGTATGTATATTATTATTTTATTGGGGAGGACACTAGGGAGCTGATCGAGAGAAAGAGAACTACTTTTTTCGCTGTTTTTCTCAGACAATCCTTCTACAGTTTCATTAGACAGCTCCACAATCTTGTGATTTTTAAGTAAGAGAGTTGATTAGATAATTATTACTGCTGTCTTTCTCGTTAATTGGTCCCAAACTATGTATGTATCTGTTTTTTTCGTTATTCGAACCACTTTCATTACATTGGTGACTAATCAATGAGTAGGGCACTTTGTATAGGCCTTTCTATGAGAGGGAAGGCAACTATTTTCAGCCCTACAGTGGGAGTAACAATTAGAGAGTGGGTCTAATAAGAGGGCACTTATGTAGAATATTCGGTATTTTTGCTCACTTCCCATTCCTCGTTTTTTTTTAACTTCACTATGTTTCTTTCTTCCATCTGTCACCTTTGCTATTAGTTTAGTTCTTTCGCTTTCTCTCAATCTTTCCCGAAAAGGCTTCTTATCAAACGTTATTTCTCTCTCTATCTCTCATCATTTAGCAACTCTCTCACTCCACTATCCGTTGCTGCCTTCCTCGATTGTTCTACGAGTACAAGGGAGTATGCGATCAAGTTAAACGCCTAGTTCTAGAGCGCGATCGAGAAGTTCTTAGCACGGCACTTGTAAGTTCTTTTATTCCTTTTAATATCAATCTTCATTTGCCCATCTTAAATTGATAAGATAGAAAGATGATCGAATGAAGATACTACAACAGCTGATAAAAGTTATATAGGTGATTGGCGCGACAACGACTGGCGCAGCGAAGCAACGCGGACTCCTGTCTCGCATCGACTGCCAAGTGCTCGTCGTGGAGGAAGCAGCCGAGGTCGGCCTTGGACATGATGCCTAAAAGCTAGAAACTTCAGTCTTAGGCATTAAATAACTGGCTAAGCAGTCTTATAAAAATAATTTCGAACACATTTCGTATTCTGAAATTATTCAGTGTTAGAGTGTATTTTGGCTTTAAGGTGCTCGAGGCTCACCTCCTCGCATCAATGCTGCCTAGCACACGCCATGCAATCCTTATCGGGGACCACCAGCAACTCCGACCCGGCACTGGTTGGCATTCATTCTAGAACCAATGACGGCTAATGAATAAGACAAATATTTATTACTAGATGGGCGTATGTAACAAAACAAGGACGCAAAATTAAAGAATAAATAGAATATCTCTAACGATAAGAAGAATAAGTTAATTAATAGATATTGATTATCATCAAGTTGCTCTGAAAATGAATAAGTCACCCGTTCCCTCTCAGCCGTGCACCAGCTCTCAACACAATACAACATGGAGATTTCGCTGTTCGAGCGTCTCCTCATCAATGGACTGCCCTTCTCCACTCTCCTGCTCCAACATCGAATGTTGCCCATTCTCACTGCTACAATTGTCCGGCCGTACTTCTACAAGAAGTCCGAAATGACTTGAAATTCATTTAAGATTGCATAAAAGATATAGTAATGTGCATATTCAATTCCATTTCATTATCGCGAACACCGATATGTGGAGTTATGCCAGTACATTATAGTCGTTTGCAAAATATCTCTCTTGGAATCTATTTTTGTGCTTTGAATAACATGTCGGGAATGCGTTCCAACATTTAAAATGATACAAAGTAACTGTGCCAATTTACAATGTCGTGATTTTCAGCCTAAGGGACGCTGAGTCGGTTCACGCGTACCCGCAAGTGCTTGGAATGGCCAAGAACTTATTCTTCTGGGCCCACAAGGACAGAGAAACGGCATTGGGCAATGATAACATGAGTCATTGGTACGTTTCTGATTTTTGTTTTCATTAATAAATGCGATTTTATTTTATTCTCATCATGTTTGAAATAAGTTCATTGAGATTTTTGAAAGACACATGTATTGTGCACAGTAGAATTGTGCACAATTCTATTTCGTATATCTTTAAACAATTTATCTTTTATTTATCGTCGTAAGTAATTGGCTTTCATTGTCAGCAACAAAACTGAAGTGGCGATGTCGATTGAACTGGCCTGCTATCTTCTGCTCCAGAGGCAGTACACTTCTGATGAACCACGTACATATACAAATGTTATTTTGTTCGATAAAATCATTTGTGAAAGTTAGATGTCGCATTTTATGAAAATATAATTTGAATAGCATATCGTTATTTTAAATCGGTTTTTTTTTAAATTCAGATCACAATCATCGCGACATACTCTGCACAAGTGAACCTGCTTCGAAATGCAGTCCTAAAAAGAATCGGCACTAAGAAAATCAACAATGTGGATGTCCCAGCTCTGGCAGTTGAGACGGTCGACTCTTTCCAAGGACAGGTGGTTTTATTTAAACATATTATTGATGTGATGCTCTAGTTTTATACGTCTAAGCATGAGCGTCATTTCTTTAATTTCGTTAGGTTGTATGCATTACCTTGTAATTGCATTATACTTCAGGAGAACAAGATCATCATCCTGTCGCTTGTGCGAAGCATGACATCCATTGGATTCGTTGGTGTACGTTATATGTTTGTTCCTTAGTGTTTCTCCATATTTAGTAAACATATATTTAATTGGTCGTCAAGATTTTGTTAATAATAAAAAGGCAATAAAAAATATGCTCAATTAAAGGAGCACCTCACCGTGGAATACCTTACATATGGTTTTCTCTTCTTGGGTGGAATTTTTTATTTATATGCAAGCTAGAAATTTGGCAAGGCGACATCATTTTATCTTGGTCATCATGAGCCTCTTTCACATTCTGGCTCAACCTAACAGTGACACCGAATTGCATATGTGCGCGCGAGCGTTAAAATCGCACACTTTTTACTACTATAGAAAGATTCGCCGAACGGCTCCTTTAATCAATGGAGCTGCAAATGAACACATGAAATGCTGCTGCAGGTGGCGAATCGAATCTGCGTCGCGCTCACGCGTGCGCAGCACGGCTTCTACATCGTCGGCAACTACGAATTCATGCGCGACAAGTCGAGCCTCTGGCATGGCATTACGTAAGGGTGGTGGTCTGTTCTTGTCTCAACTAGGTATTAAAAATATGTACTCTATAAAAATATTGAATTGCCTTATGAATTGAATAATTTTAATTTTTAGAAATATAATTTTTTTTTACAAAAATTTATTTTTTTTAAAGCTTTTTTTTGCTGACAAAATAATTTCAGCTCGAATCTCTTGAAGCGCGAGCTTGTCGACTATGACCTTTCGATCAAATGCACCACACACGGGAATTTTCAGGTAATTTTTTAGTTTATTTGCTTTTAGATATGCTCCCAGATATGTATGTAAATATCGACTAAAGCATTTGGTTTGCTCTTCCATATATTCGAAAATGTTTGTCACAGAATTTAGACTATTCCACTCTTTCTTTTTCCTTTGCAATAGGAAAATGTCAAAAGGCTGACTAGACAATTTTTCCTTTTGGCATGAATAGCAAACATTGGGCCTAATGTACTTGGCAATAACTTTATCTTATGGTTAGCCATCACCATCACCATCTTCTTATTTCCAGCTTATCAACAAAGCGGCCGACTTCAGCCAGAAGTCTCCCGACGGAGGCTGCCTTACTGAATCGTGCAATGTAAAGCTTCCATGTAGACACATTTGCACCCTACGGCCAGTTCTAGTTCTCTCGATCTCCTCTTTCTCATATAGCTTTCTCACTCTTTCACTTACCAACAACTCTCTTTCACTCTGTTTCAGTTGTCACCCTCCAGCTGACCATGAGCATCCCGACTTTAAATGCAACAAGAGCTGCACCCGTGTTTGTCGGGATTGTGGTGTTCACTGCAGGAGGAAATGCTACGAGGTACTGTAATACTTTAATGCTAACTTTCTTTGATATTAATTGTATACATACACATGTAGTGATGAGATAGACAAATATAATATAAATCCATTACTTTAATGTAAGAAAAGTATGATGTGGGAAGAGCGATACAGGTGATACAGATGATGCCTTCTCAGGATTGCGCGTGCTCCACGCCAGTATCTCGTTCCTTCCCGTGCGGCCACCGACCCCTGTCACCAGCGAAGGACGGCCATCTGCCCGTTGCCGTGCCCGAAGAAGCTCGAATGCGGACATCCCTGCATGAGTGCTTGCGGAGCACTTTGTCCTTATGAATGCGGCCAGGTACCGTAGCCTTAATATATATTTATTTAAAAATAATTTTTTTTAATAATAAGGAAAGAACTTTTTTACGAAATGTATATCGCATTGTTTTTATTCGTCCCCCTTCCAGGAGAGAACTTACATCTGTAATGAGTGCAAGCACAGGAGAACCTTAAGATGCCAGCAGGTTTCTATTTTATTCAAGAATATCACGTCACATCTAAAATTTCTTTCTAGATGCCGCTATCAACCATCAACCTCGCGACGCCTATTCCGGGTTTCGGAGAAAGTGTCCGTGGTGGAAGCCAGGTTGTCTCTTCCACATCTTTCACTCAGTACTCACAGATTACGAATAAATAATAATAATAATGTATTACACCATTGAATATATGATGCGACCACACGTGATATTTAAAAACGCGAAACCATTAGAAAAAAATCCTTGTAAGTTGAGAGAAAGAATTGTACAGAGAGCAATACTACTGTGAATCGAGATAACACACAGAAAACGATGTGACACGGGATGTCACAATTTGATGTCACAATAATGTACCGATATCGCCCCGGTACATATGTGTTCCACTCCATGTCACAATTTATGTTCCAAAAAATTGTGACCTCCAGTGAAACAGAAATGTGACGCGCCGTGTCACAATTTTCGAGAGGTGGAGGGCAACGTATCACTGCAAAAATGTGACATGGCATGTCACAATTAGGCGGCAGCACATAAATTGTGACATCCCCCCACCGTTAGCTCCGCCCCTTTTTCTCTCCCTCCCCCTTCATCCACTCTTCGAATTATTGATTCATTTAATGTAATATTATGCATGCCACTGGCATTTAATAACAAAAAGAATTATTCATTACATTATTGAAACCTTCAAAAGATTACAGCAACAACTTAACACATTCACAAGAAACAATAACATGTAAACACACTTACAAGATAACAGCGCCGAGTTAAGAAGAATTTGGCCTACTTAATCATGATAAAATGACGTTAGTGGTCATAAAACAACAAGAATTAATACATACTGTAAAGACAATTTTTCTTAGAAGGATATAGCCAGTTACTTTCGGAATGAATCTTGGAAATTAAAATTCGATGGGTCTAAAATTAAAGAAACTTCTAGCATGCAAGCAATTTATAAAATGAAAGAATCATTTACAAAGATGAAAGAAAGTTCTCAAGTGAAATAAGAAAATTTTGAAATGTAAGAGTCAACAAGAAACTGTGATCTAATGAGAACAGATTGGCCTCTATTCGGCCATAATGGCCTCCAACTTGCGGTAGATGAGCCCTGCATCTCTTGATAAGGGCTCCGGAGTGCGGACGCATCGGTGCCAACTCCGAGCATGCGCTTGCGAGGCCGGGAGGGCGGCGTGAAGAAGGGTTCGCCCGTCCCACGCACTATGATCGAGTCATTGGGGATGTCGGCTGGTGGACGGCGGTTACTGGAGAGAGAGAGAGAGAGAGAAAGAGGGAAGGTAGAGAGAGAGAAAGGGAGAGAGAAGGTAGAGAGAGATACTAGAGATAGACAGCTAGAGAGACTGCGTGTCGTACGCTGACTATTATTAATATTATAACTTAGAGTTTTCAAATGAAACAAAATATTGGATAATCAAGAATACATTAACAGAAGTAGCCTGTTGTATACAATATACGTTACCATAAAAAAAGGAATATACTCACAAAGGCGCGCAGCCAGGACCGCCGCCACCAGGTCCGAGCGTCATCGAAGGCGCCAGCAAAGAAGCTGAGGGCCGGGAGCACTTCCATCCACTCCTGAATTAGATTCTACCTCCTTTATATATCATTAGTTTTTGATTCAAAAAAAATCCTTGGTCAGCAAAAGTACTTTTGTAAAAGGTTTACCCCACTTAACAGTGAAATAAAGTTAATTCCTATTACAAATCTATCTAATTTCGTGACAGAATAATACCGGTTGGCGAAGGAACGCACAAAAAAACTTTATTTTAGAAAATAATATAAGTAAAAAACGTCATAGGAACTTAGAAGGAATATGTCGTACCTTTTCTCAGGTGGGAAGGAAGGCGGAGGAAGAAGAAGCCGAACACCCTCACGAGAACTGCAATAACTGCAATAGAAAACTGCAATAGAAACTTGCATGAATAAACATTAAGAAATCAGCTTTTTACTCCCAGAAGCGGGATGAATGAGTTAAACGTTTCAATTACTTACAATTAGCAGCAGAGTCTCCCGTCATCCCTCGAACTCGCAAAGTAGCAGCTTCGGCTGCCTACACGGCCCGGGACGACTCCCGCTTTCTAACTTAAACAAAACAGCAGAATCGCTACGCTTGCACGTTATAAATGTCATATCACAAAGCTATTCAATACTACAAACATGAAATAAACAAAAGGATGAGTTTTAAAGTGTTTGTTAACCCGAGATTTTCTTTTGAAAATTAAACGTTCCGTTCAAATGATGATTCCGAATATTTTTTTAAACATGGTCGAAAGTGGTACAATGTCACATTTTCTGTTCTCGCACGGCCTCGTCCCCCCTTGCCACCAAAATGTGACATCCGGTGTCACAATTCTCTTCGGCGGCCGCTTGCGTGTCACATTTTTGGTCACAATTTTGGATGGAACATTAAATGTGCGTCACATTTTTTTCTGTGTGAAGATTCACATACACGAGGCATTGGCCCGCTCCTCTCTTGACTACGCCATGCGCGATACATGAAGGCCCACTTGCTGCTCCGTTTCGCGGTTACCCAAACCGTTTTCGTTTACGACGATGAGCGTCGTGCAATTGTGGGTGAACATATAGCGCGCTTCCAGTTCAACACAGAGGCAGCTTTTTCTCCAACCGTCTACTAGCTCATCAGCGCAGAAATCGTCGGAATACGCCCAGAAACCCATAGCTATTCAAACCGCTCATGAAATTAAAACCATATAGGAGTGCTACGCAAACTCGTAAGTCGTTTGAACCCAAAATTGGCAGGCACGCGATAGGACGCAGCTAACAGGATTAGACCGCGCATTTATCTTATAGGCTGAAGGATCGTGCAACCCTTTCTAACTTCGAGGTTTCATGCGTGGACGCATCATAATGTTTGATGGCGTAATAAAGTAGGTTGCTAAATCGGTAATTAATTGATTTTTTATTTCAGCCAAAAATGGGCACCAACATACTGTTGTGCGAGAAGTGCTCGCGAAAGGGAAAAAAGAATCCGCATCCACCTCAGAAATCCAGCAGGAAAGCTCGTCGAAAGGTCTAATTGTAAGTTGGAAGGCAGGAAAAGCAGTCCTCTCACGTTTTTTGTTGAGTTCTCCATTTTGTGTAAGGCTATCGATTTCAAGCACTCTTATAAATTGTTAAGGACTTGAAAACTGCATTCATTTAATGGTAAACTTCTGTAGGTGTCTTATTATTGCCTTCCAGTCTTTGAAGACGTTTTTGTTAAATTTTGGCGATTATTTCCGATTAGTTCACCAAATTTCGACAATTTCCGCTTCTGAATTAAGTTAATTTTTTTTATTCCGATGCGTTTTTGAATAAATGCAAAGCGATTGTCATCAATCTAATGGTAAGGATACGTGTGCTATCCATTGTTGTCGACAGAACTGGCGAATAAATAAGCTCTCCCATAGCGAGAAGAGAAGCAAGAAAAAGACTAGTCTTGAAAACATGAGAAGAACATGAGCGATGGGAGCAATGAAAACACAAGACGTTGTTATTGTAGTCCACTTACATATATAACTTTCGATGTAGCAAGGGGAGGAGTAGGCTTTTCAATGGTTTATCTTCTGGAAACGCCGACCAACAAGAGGGAAACCACCGCTCACGAAGAGCCAAGGAGGAGAGACTGACTAGAAATGCCATGAAGTCAGAATGACAATGGGATAGCACTTAGCTATGCAAATGAAGGGAAAGGGCAATTGGGAGGGAAGCGTGAGGAATGGGACAAAGGATACAGAACAAAAATGTATGTAGTTCGATTGGACAGCGGAAGCAGTAGCAAAAAACAAGACAAGTCTAGACGGTGAGATACGGAGAGAGAAGGAGAGACGGAGAAAGAACATCGTTTCTATTTCTCTTTCTATCTTTCCAGCTCTCTCTCTCACTATCTTACTCTTTCCAGGTTATCTCTTTCTCTCTCTCACTCTTTCTTTCTCTCTCTCTCTCTCTCTCTCTCTCTCTCTCTCTTTGAGGCTCTCTCTCACGTTCCCTTCACACAATAGCGTCTGCTTTCCTCTATTTTTCTATTGTGGAAATCTTTTTTTTAAGAAACTTTCAAAAGTCGAGGATAATGAATATTTGTGAATGTTGTGTCCTGCGTTTCACGATGGGAATAATTAACTTTATTTGCTTAATTCTCTGAAACTTGACGATCCTTCCTAATTGACTTGGGCATTTAATAACACGAAGAACGGAATGAAAGATAGATCAAGTGCCTAAGAATGAACCACGTCATGACGATTCTGAGGAGATCACAAATGAAGAGACTCGTTAGGGAAAATGACAAGAGAGATCACTCAAAGCCAATGCCTGTCTGGAAAAGATTCAGCCATCTGACTAGCCCACATCCTTGCGTATTCTCCACCGGAGGCAAGAAGAGAGGAGTGGCTATAAAATTGTATTGAGACATTTTGAAAACATATAATGATGCATTTTATCATGATCCTGACAAAATGTATTATATTCATAGGTATTGTTTTATATTAGCTTTGAAAGTATGCCGATGATTGCTTGGCATAGAGAGAGAGAGAGAGAGAGAGAGAGAGAGAGAGAGTAAAAGAGAGAGAAAGAGAGAGAGAGAGAGAAAGAGAAAGAGAAAGAGAGAGAGAAAGAGAGAGAAAGAGAAAGAGAGAGAGAAAGAGAGCGAGAGAGAAAGAGAAAGAGAGATAGACTAACGTCCCGCGCTCAATGATGCGCCCCTTGCCGAGTACGAGGATGCAGTTGGCGTAGGCAATGGTGCTGAGGCGGTGAGCGACGATTACGGTAGTCCGATTAGCGCACAGTTCTGCGTAGCGATATCAATGTATTCTATTAGTATTCTATTATTGTCTAAGAGAGATAGAGAGAGAGAGAGACTCTTATTGAACCACACTCTAACCCATGATCGAGTGGTGGATGGCCTGCTCGGTGTGCGTGTCCAAGGCAGAGGTTGCCTACAATTATTATGATGTCGTAGTATCGAGTCACCTTGTGGAAATTATACAAATATATATATATATATATATATATATATAAATAAATGTATATATTGATAAAAAAAACCTCATCGAGGAAGATGAACCGCGGCTGCTTCAGAATGGTCCTTGCAATGGCGACCCGCTGCTTCTCTCCGCCAGACAACTTCAGTCCCCGCTCGCCCACCACTGTCTCGTAGCCTAATAAAAGGACAAGTTTGACGATTAATCTCATTCTCTGTCCACCTTTCTTTTCTTTCTCTCTCTGTCTATTTTTCTTTTGCATTCTTTCCCTCTCTCTTTATATCTCTCTCTCTCTCTCTCTTTATATCTCCCTCTCTTTCTGTCTATCTTTCTTTCGCTTTCTCTTTCTCTCTCACTCTCGCTCTATCCTCATTTCGATTTCCAATTGTGAGATGGTCTCCAAATAAGCTCTAATCTACAAAGATCAAAAGTGAAAATGCGCACCATTTGGCATCTGGAGTATCTTGTCGTGAATCATGGCCGCTTTGGCTGCTGCTTCCACTTCTTCATCCGTCGCAGTCGTGCGGCCGAAGCGAATGTTGTATCTAAACGATCGAAAAAGGATTCGACATATTTTTATTAGAAAAAAAAACACGTTTGTTGCCGTGCAATTAATCTAGGAAGAAAAGTGGAAGCTGTTGTCAGTAAAATTTAGTCGAGCTAAAAGAGAAACAAGGAGCAAAGTTTTTCTCTCGATTTTTTCCAGATCAAAAGTTCATTGCAACAATACTATTTTGCAGTATTGAATTGTGATTGTGAGTAAAGAAGTGTAAGAAGACTAGCCGTATGGTGTCATTGAAGAGGACCGTGTCCTGAGGAACGATTCCGATCTGTCTGCGGAGAGAGGCTAGCGAGATCTTCTTCACGTCTTGCCCATCAAATTCGATGCGCCCGCTGCCCGATTCGAAGAGGCGGAAAAGTAGCCGAATCATGGTCGACTTTCCGCTCCCGGACGGGCCAACCTCAAACGGGGCATTTATGTGCCGAGTACAAGGCGTACATCACAAATAATTTATTAATTTAATTAAATAATTTATAAAACAGTTAAAATAATTAACTAATTAATGATCTTAAATCTGTATTTTATCAAGTTTAGAGTAGTGTCCAAAACAACTTACAAGAGCGATTGTCTCTCCATTCTTGACATTGAAAGAAATGTCGTTCAGGACATCATATCCCGGAGTGTACTCAAAGCAAAGATCGGCTACGGAGATCGAACCGTCTCGGTATTCAAATTCCACGGCATCAGGAGCGTCGCGCACCTTTGGAGGAAACTTTTTTTCTTTTAAAATGATCCTATTTAAGCGGAGCGACTCACCTCGGCTTCCTGCGCCAGTAACTCGAGCATTTCAGCGAGTCCAACAAAAGAGTGCTGCAAATATCTGTAATAGAAACACTTTTATTTTCACAAGTCAACCTCTTTCTCATTATTCCCCTCTTCCTCTCTGTTTTCCTCATTGTCAGTCTCTTACACTTTTCTCTCTCTCCTTCCGACTTACCTGAACGTGCTGGCAAAGTAGCCAATGGGAGAATAGAGTTGAGCAAGATAAGTGCTGAGTAGCACATAGTCACCGACTGTTAATTTAGTCGCGCCACTCTAAAGAAAGAATAATAAAATACATGGCTCTTAAAAGTAGATATAAGAAGAGTGTCGTGTGAAAGGTGGTACATCACATAAGAAGATTATCATATCTCCAGTGTTTTTACTGTGGCAAGCACCATAACGAAGAGAGCCTCTTAATTACTAACGATTGTGAACAGGGTTGGCTAAAACCAGGCGCAAGCCCAATAATGCCAGAGTGCAAATATTGCGCCTGGTCTGGTTTTTTTCCATCCCAGATTCTGGGGGAGGGGAAGGGACCTTCATCTGGCTGATAAGCAGTGCGCTGCACGCCGTAATGGCCGCCGTGATCAGCGCGCTCTGCGAGTTGTCCAGCAACGTCCAGTAAAAGCGACGGCGGTTCTGCGAACCTTGAGAGCTGCAAAATAATTACGCCATTTTTGATGCCGTATTCATGAGAGGTATATTAATAAGACGATGCTAACTAAAAAAAAACGCGTTTATTCTTTTTTTTCGATGTAGCCGTTATTTTATTTGTCATTCCTGGCGACAAGAAAAATTGTCGTCAAGTAAGCGTTCTGGCAATTCATCAGGAATGACAAACGGTGGAATAATCTATAACCCGTTATTGAATAGCAACTTATTGTTAAACAAAAACTGGAGATATGTATAAAACCAAACTTGCTTGTTTTAGGTACACTGAAATTGTCTTATATGTAATGACGACTCACCGTTCCAATGCTTGGCGGTATCGGCTGATCTCGTACTGCTCGTTGCCGTAGTACTTGACCGTCTCGAAGTTGAGCAGAGAATCCGTGCCAATTGAACATTCGTCATTTTCCTTCAAAGGTTTTTCTCAATCAAATCTCTATGTTTACAAGTATCTGTTTCCACATTTCAAAGGTTTCAACATTAAACAAAACAAATAAAAACAACAAATACCCCTTCATTTTCCTCCTTTGACAGCGCTTCCTGCTTTTGAGAGACGTAGTACGTTAGGCCTGGAATATACATACATATGTACATACTATGCATGTATATGTGCATAAATGTGAACAAAATGGAGAATAACTACATATGAGAGCAAACCATACCGCCGTAGATGATCATGGAGAGAATGACGACGAAGCCGATATAGCTATCGAATGAGGAGAGGAAGAAGCCAGCAGCCAGGAAGAGATCAGCGAGAGTTGGGCCAAATTGGAAGAAGACTTGGCTGAAATAATGAGCAGGAATAGCAAAGCAATTCCGAGAAAAAGGATATAAAACGATACGATATAAAAAAAAAAATGAATGAGACTCGAAGATGTTCTGGAGA
This sequence comes from Allodiplogaster sudhausi, assembly GCA_945643635.1. Lineage (NCBI taxonomy): Eukaryota > Metazoa > Nematoda > Chromadorea > Rhabditida > Diplogasteridae > Allodiplogaster > Allodiplogaster sudhausi. The sequence continues at coordinate 143,101 of CALZFC010000372.1, forward strand.
GAGTAGGAGCCTCGCTCCATGACTCGCAGCAACGTTCCCGTCTTGCGTGAGAGATGCCAGCGGAGAGACAGGCTGTGGAGATGTGAGAAGAGACATACCTCAACTCAGGTCAGTCCAAGCGTTACTCTTGACTTCATGAACAAAGGACGGTAAATCGGCTGCGTGCTTCAGTTGCTGATAAAAAAAAGATAAGTTGGTCAAATTTTGAGGGGAAGCCTCTTTAAATGGGGGAGTAGTTTACTCAGTTGCCGATCCATTATGTGCAAGGCAAAGAGAATGAAGTTACATTCTGTCTACCTTCAGTTCGAGAATTCCTGCCTTATAGGTACTGTACTACTCAATGTCATGTACATTTAAAAGATCTACCCTTCCTTTGTGGTCTCATGAAACTAGGGATGAAATAAGGTTGTATTATAAAGAGAAGCGTATTGTGTACATATAATTAGGCAAACCCGTTTTTGAAACACAGACTTCCGAATAGCATCACTTTAAGTAGGCTAGGTGATGCATACCAAAGTTGAGCGCGGTGTGCAAGACGTGCTCAAATAGTTAGCATGTAATTTCCACTGCTCTAGTAACCATCTGAATAAGTTAATTGATTCTCTGCAAATAATCTAAAATAATTTCAACCAAAAGTGTGTTAGTAAACAATCGATTTTATCATGCTGAACCTTCTGCATCTCAAGCAAAGTGAATGAATCTCGAACTGAAGGAAGACTGAAGGTAGACAGAATGTAACGGCCTGTGATTAAATAGTAATTAGACCAAAAAAGTTGTTGTAGAGCTGTTTTAGAATACAGCTAAACCTTCTCTCCATTATAAACTTCCCAAATATCATTTATTAATCTCTCTCTCTCTCTTTCACACACTCTTCCTCTTTCTCTTTCTCTCTCTCTCTCTCTCTCTCTCTCTCTCTCTCTCTCTTTCTCAACTCATTCATTCATTTTTTGCGTTCGTGTATGCCCGAACTTTTACTCTGTTTCTCTAGCGTCTCTTTCCTCCAACCCTTTTTTTCCCAGTCTATCAACATGTTCGCACCTCTCCTAAGGAACCAAAGATGGGCGGGAGAGGCAGGAGAGGCCGAGGTGGTAAAAGAGAAGGGATGGCCACAAAGGATCACACCTGCCCTCCTTTCTCTCTCACTAGTTTCTCTCTCTACATATAAACCATCTCTCCATTATAAAAAAAAATCGGCAACTGAGCTACTCCACCTTTTCCAAAACGGTAAATTAAGCTTCATGCGGCCAATCGGCAGGTGGAGCACTCAGCCCGATAAATCCTATGTGATTTAGAGAGTCGCTAATTCAATAAAAAAGAAAGGAAAATTTCGAATAGTTACGATTGAGCTCCGTTCTCCTCAAAGATGTCCATTTTGAAAATTGCCATTTTTTCAAAGTCATCATAATTACTTTCGTGTTTCAAGTAAATGATCATCAAACTTCTATCAGTTCGGAGAGAAATAGGCAAATAATATGAAGAGAAGAGTGCGTCGAGATTAATTTAACCTGCGTTTCCTTCACTGTGCGCAGCTCGATGGGCTCCCAGATCTGCCGGCGGAATGAATCTGGGAATCGTTTTGATTTTGAATGTTGGTCGATATTAGCATAAGAAACAGAAAAGATCTCGACACCGACCAACGCAACCCTGAAGGATCCGCAGAAGAGCAGAAAGAAGCAGCAGCCAGTAGCTGAAGGATTCAGGAGTCGCGAGTTCATCCACTGTTCAGGAAGGCTTTTTCTTATGACATCAGGCAATGGTACATATAAACCAAGGTGAACTTAATAATTTGACTTTTTTCATTTGTTCAAAAATTCTGTTCCGAAATCTAGAATATTCCACTGTTTACGATTCCTGACGATAGGAAAGTTATATGTCAAAACGTAGGTATGACTCTTTTTACTATCGTCAGGAATGGCAATGGCAAGCATTGTAATATTCCAGATTCGCTGTCGTTTTCTCTCTCTCTTTCAGTCTCTCTTTCTCTTCCTCTCTCTCTCTCTTTCTCTCTCTCCCTCTCTCCCTCTCTCTCTCCTTCTTTTTCTCTTTCTTCCTCTCTCTCTCTCTCTCTCTCTCTCTCTCTCTAACCCAGCCATTTGTTGGAAATGGGTTCGAGTATATTGATGGCTCTCTCGGTCGCGATGAGACCAAGACAGACGGCGATGCTGGCTTGGAGTGCTCGATTGTCCTTTGGCCAGAATATGGGCAGCAGGAGATGGAGGCGGGAAGCGGTCTCCAGCCAGCTCTATCACATAATTTTAAGGCTAGCGCTTTTGAATATAACAAGATAGAAAAATTAACAGAATGAAAAAAAGATTTCATATTCTAAAATTTTTTTAATATAATAATATGTGAGATCTCTATGTACAAACGCCCAAAAATGAGCACAAAAAAAGAACTACTGCACATACAGCTGGGAGCAGCTCCCATTTGAAGAGAGAACGCCGCCAGAATAGAAGAGAGAAAAGGATGGCAAGGCAAGCAGTGAGAAGGGCCAAGATGAAGACGGCCATCCGGTCTTGTCTAGTTCAGAAGCTGAAAATTTATATTATTTATTTATTTGTCTATCATAGTAAATGAAATAAGCAACAATGTTGATGTGTTAACATAGGATAATATGGTCAATTGTAAAAGAGTAAAAATAGTAGCATTACCCAATTGCAGAAAAGAATGCAAGATTGCACAATGATGACAAATTAGAATTGGTCAACAGAATCGCAAAAGATTGAAAATTATTGAAGGCGAACTCTTTTTCATTTATGACTCTTTTCCCTATCGCTGTTTTTCTCTCCCTTTTCTCTCTTTCTCTTTCTATCTTTCTCATCCTCTCTCTCTCTCTCTCCCTTCTCTCTCACAGTGTCTTCCTCTCCATCCCGTAGTGACAAAGTGCAATATTTGTTGGCAAAGGGGGGTTCCCTCGCATATTTCCTCAGCGCTTTTTGGTTGCTACGAGGAACAGGTCACTTTTCGAGAGAATAGGGAGAGGTGAGAGAATGAGACCGCTAGCCTCCTGTCGATATATCGGTGCAGCATGAGAGAGGCACACAAGTGCATTCCATTTCACCTCTTTGCCCTTTCTCTTTCACTCTACAACTCTTTTATCTCTTTCACATTTTTTTCGACTCATTCTCTCTCTTCAACTCTTTCTATCTCTCTCTTACTCTTTCTCTCTCTCACTCTATCTCTCTCCCTTTTCCAATATCTTGCTTTCCTTGGTGATGTCGTGCTTTCTTATCCTTTCACGTTCGCACGCTCTCTCTCTCTCTCTCTCTCTCTCTCTCTCTCTTTTCCCTCTATCTCTCTCTCTCTCTCTTACGTCTTTCTCTCTCCTTATCTCTCTCCCCCTCTTTCGTCCTCTCGCCTACTGCCGGATGAGTCACGGCAGTGTGCGTAGGAGCGGACGGAAGTGCAGACAAAGAAGCAAGAGTTCACAAGAACAAACCTCAAAATAGCGGAGAATTGTGGAACACTCTTGTGATACTACAACTTCTGCAGAAACAAGAAAGTAAATTGCCAGTTATGAGTTGCAAAATAATGGTTTCACGCACAGTTCAAAGGCTGAGTGAAGTCCATTCTATCGGCATATGCATATACAAGAATCCGGAAATCAGTCTATTGAATTTATTCTTCAACATTTATTACTCTATAACACAAAATAGTAAGCAGAAGATGGAAAACAAAGAATGGAGCGCAAACTCCGAGCAACATACATATGTCTTCAAATGACGCAAACAATGAAGACGTTGGAATACGCCGTTGATAGTACCAGGCGCAATAAGTTAAAAAGGGTTCTCCTATGTATGCGGATGGGGAAAACGTCTAACAAAATTGAAAACATGGCTTCGGCATAAAATAATATATGTATCTATGTATATTACAAGCCAAATAAACAATGTAAGATAAACCGTAATATTTTGTAGAGTGGATCTATCTTCAATAATCACATCATCACTGTTAATGATTAGACTAGCCGTAAGGAATGTAGAGAGTGAGAGTGAAATCAGAAACAGAACGAAAGACAAGCGGAGCAGGACGAATCAGAGGAGTCGGAATCGGAATCTGAAGAAGAGGACGAAGAAGAATTCGTCTGCTTGCGACCCTTCTTCTCCTTGGACTTCTTCTGAAATACGCATTTTCAAATTTCGCGCCAAATATACAACATATTCGTCAGAATACAACAAGTTTATAGTGATTTTGCACATAACAATTAATATTACATTTTCTTTTCTCTTTCAATGCATAACCATCTCATTATGATAGCTCTCTCTCTCTCCGTCTCGCTCTCTCTCTCTCTCTATCTCCCTCGTCATTCCACAGTAACTAACTATTCCCTCATAGTACCTCACTATTTCTCCTGACCCCCCCCCCTCCTCACCAGTTCCTTCTCCATCTTGGCCTTCCTCTTCATCCTGTTCTTCTTCTCCTTCTTCTTGTCCTTCTTTTGCTTCTTCTTGTCCTTCTTCTCCTTCTTCCTGGCCAGCTTGGCAGCCTCTGCCGCCTCGCGCTCCTTCTCTGAATTCGTCTTCTCGTCGTCGGGAGCGAACGGGCGGTTCATGTTCGTGCTGTGGAAACATCAATAGTTAATATTATGATTATTTAATAATATTTATTATTTAATTGTAATTATAGCTTAATTATTATGACTGATAATTTGTTCATATAAACACCTAAAGTAATAACATAATATATATATATTGTTTATCTGGCTTGCATTTAAGTGGAGTTCAAGAAGAACATCGGAGGAAATAAGAGAAATATGTCGCAATCAGATGGGTAAGAGGCCGCGACGAGGTGGCCAATAGGTGCTTAAGGCACCTTAATAATTAAACAATTATTATAACATGAACAATTATTATAACATGAAAAAAACATTCGCTATGAGATCGAGTAGTAAGCAGATTTTTTCTTATTCTACTTAAATTAGCCTCAATAAAATAATTAAACCCACTTTTGCATAGAACTCCCGGGCACAAAATAGCTTTTAATCCCGAACGCATCCTTCATTCGACAACGATGCTGAACGACCAAATTGTAATCTTAAATATTGGCTAGGAAATTGTTAATGTATTTACGAGCAATTGTAAGCGACATTTCATAAATGCTATCAGGCAAAACATCCTATAAACAAACTATCCTATTTGCAAAGAAGTTCCAGAGATTCTGTATGATAAAAAAACATATCCGATGGGAAGACGCCATAAGTTCCTTTAAAGGAGGGCTATCACAGAAAAATATTTAATTCATGTTCGAATTGCCGCGTTTGCCCTGTGATTCCTCACTCTCATTCTCGCGTGCTATTTCACAGGCCCTACAAACAAGCAAGCGTGAAAATAGCACGTGCGAATGAGAAGGCAAAGGGCCGCGGCAATTTGAAAGATAACATATATTTTCGGTGATCGCCCTCCTATAAAGATCCTTAGGATAGTCATGAGATTAATAGTTCTTTCATTCTACATCTCTGCTACTCTCTTTCTCTCACTTCTCTGCTTATTCGCTCTCTTCTTCTCTTTCAATCTCTCTCATACTCTTGCTCTCTCTCCTATCTATATTTCCCTTTCTATCTTCCTATATCCTCCTTCTTTCGTCCTCTCGTTTGCTGCCGGATGAGTCAAGGTAGTGTGCGGGGGGAGCAGACAATTGCATGCATCATTTAAAGATAACAAAAGGAAACCTCCAAATAGCGGAGAATTGTGGCACCATTGTGATTGCTGCGAATGCACATCTATTTCAACTATTTCGATTTCTAGCTTACAGAGTCTTGACCGAATACTGTCATCAAATTCTACGTGTTAGATTGAATAATTACGGTTGGACCACACTGTCACAACATAGGACAGTGTGGTCCAACCTTTGCACTCTCATTCACGCATGCTATTTTCACGCAGCGGGTTCGTGCGACTTGCGAAATAGCACGCGAAATCGAGAGTGAGGAATCACAGGGCAGACGCGGCAATTCGAACACGAATCTAGCACCTGCAATTCCACTCTTCTCGACGTTTCATCTTTGGAAAACCTTCTAACCATAAGCAGAGTTCCTTCTTTTTTTTTCATATTGCCATGTTAAACAAAAAAAATTGATTGTAAGTTTCTCTGAAGTCACAATAATCCGACGTTTCATCTTTGGAAAACCTTCTAACCATAAGCAGAGTTCCTTCTTTGTTCCATATGGCCAGGTTGAATAAGAAACTTCGATTGTAAGTTTCTCCACAGTCACAAATTCAAACTTTTCTTAGAAAATGTACATTTTAATTTGCTGATTTGGGTGTATTCTCAACCCTTCATATATACTTTGAACTCTGTGCCCGTAGCGATTATTTTTATTTCTCGCTATTTCAAAAAAAAAACAAAACCAAAATCGGCTGGAACAGAAAAACACAGAATGAAATCTACTCTCCGAACAATGCCTTCAAACGGTGCGAAGAATGAAGAAATCGGAAAAAAAGCCATTAACATTACACACGGTTCTCCTGTTCGGATGTTGAAAGCTTCAGACAACTGCAGAAAAGTAGGCAAGGTTGAACAATGATGACAAATTAGAATTGATAAACTGAATCGCAAAAGATCGAAAATTATTGAAGGCGCATTCTTTTTCATTTATGACTCTTTAGCCTATCGCTGTTTCTCTCTCCCTTCTATCTCTTTCTCTGCTATATTTCTCATCCCCTCTCTCTCTCCCATCTCTTTCACACAGTGTCTTCTTCTCCATCCCGTGGTGACAAAGTCCAATATTTATTGGCAAAGGGGTTCCCTCGCCTATTTCCTCAGCTGTTTTGGGTTGCTACGAGGAACAGAGCACTTCTCGAGAGAACAGGGAGAGGAGAAAGAATGAGACCTCCAGTCGATGCATCGCTGCAGCATGAGAGAGGCACAAAAGTGCATTCCGTCTCACCTCTTTGCACATTCTCTTTCTCTTTACCACTCTTTCTTTCGGTCACACACTCTTTCTCAATTTTCTTCTCATTCTCTCACTTACTCTTTCTCTCGCTATCTCTATCTCTCCTTCTTTTTATTCGTTCACGTTCGCACGCTCTCTATCTCTCTTATTCTCTTTCGCTCTTTCTCTCTCTCACTCTCGCGTCTTCCTGTCTCCTTCCCTCTCCTTCTCTATCTCTCTCTATCTATTTCGTTCTCTCGCCTACTACCGGATGAGTCACTGCAGTGTGCGTAGGAGCAAACAGAAGTGTGCGTCATAAAAAAAAGCAAGTGTTCACAAGAACAAACCTCAAAAGAGCGAAGAATTGCGGAACACTATTGTGATACACAATGTACACATTTGCTATCACAGAGGAAATTGTATGGTGTTGAAGCAATCACTGAACGAAAAGTAGAAGTCCTCAAAGCAGTCTTTCTTCTTCTCCCTATGCACTCTCCAGCAGATACATACATATATGCAATTTCAACTGTTACTCGCGACGCCCTCTTGAAAACTCTCTTCTCGTATGCTCACTATGCGATGGCTGAAATCTGCAACGAGAGGCCCATAAAAAAACTTCTAAGCTGACTTCGGTCGTTTTTCCACTTTCAACTGCGAGAGCTATTTGATAGGTTGAAAAAAATGTTTTGCAAACAAAATTAAATACTCTTCGTCTTCCTTAATTTTGCCAGCAGACTGCTCTATTCACCCTCTAGAGGTTTACTCTGTTCACCCTCTAGAGGTTTATGAAAGCACGCTACAAAATATATATTTTTTTGGCATATTTTTAAAGTATATAGGAGAGACAAGCATAAAATCCGGAACGCGCCAATAACGAGGAGATGAGCTAACCGACTGCAGGCAAAATCGAAATATGCTTCATATGACGCGATTTGCGAGAGAATCAAAATTAATCAAAAGGGCTGGGGCCCTAGAAAAATCATTATCGCCGATTTTGCTTAAAAGTTGTTTCTAGGTAAAGTTAGACCCGCAGAATCGAATGGGATTGGTCTTGGAGCCTAAAAAATTCATTTTAAAAAGGTTATGAAGAATTGAAAAACTGCGCATCTTTTTTAAGGTGATTGAGTAGGGCGCATGTTTATGAACATCTCTCTGCGCACAGTAAAGCAATATCCGTGAAAATTTTAATGTAGATAGAAAAGATATTGCTTATATAAATTGTGAAAACAGAATTTGAAAATTTTATATATCGATGTTTTACGTGCTCTCAAACTCAATGAGGAATGTACATGTTATATTACAATTTACAACGACAGTTTTGTATGTATCGTATAGAGCATAAAATTGGCGATTCTGCGCCAGTTTTCACTGTTGCGCATGACCTTCAAATGTCGATTTTCTATATATCTAATGATATTTTGCTTTTGATCTTTCTTTTTACTTTTATGAAACGATTAAGCTCATTTTTGAGCAAAAAATGCAATTTTCGACCAAATATTAACGCATTCATTCATCTCCACAAAAGAAGAATGAGTTGTCGTGAAAGTGCGTTAACTAAGTAGCGTTCTTGAAACGAAAATTAAAGGAGGGTTTTTCTCGCAACAAATCGGAAAGCATCTCAATACGGCTATAACACTATGTAAATACACCAATTCACCAGATTTTCACCGCGTGAATTGGAATATTCGACTGTGTAAATTGGAATATTCGAATTCGACATCTGTGGTAAATCTGGTGAATTGGTGTATTTACATAGTGTTATAGCCGTATTGAGATGCTTTCCGATTTGTTGCGAGAAAAACCCTCCTTTAATTTTCGTTTCAAGAACGCTACTTTGTAGCAAATTTAACGCACTTTCACGACAACTCGGCCTCCTTTTGTGGAGAAGAGTGAATTCGTTAATATTTGGTCGAAAATTGCATTTTTTGCTCAAAAATGAGCTTAATCGTTTCGTAAAAGTAAAAAGAAAGGTCAAAAGCAAAATATCATTAGATATATAGAAAATCGACATTTGAAGGTCATGCGCAACAGTGAAAACTGGCGCAGAATCGCGTCGCTCCGCGATTCTGCACCAGTTTTCACTGTTGCCAGAGCCGGTAAATGGCCCAAAAATTTTGGGCCGGCCCGGCCCGTCGGGCCCAAGGTCAGGGCCGGCCCGGCCCGAACCATTTCCGGGCCCTAGAATTTTGGGCCCGGCCCGGCCCGGGGCCCTGGGAAATTGGGCCGGCCCGGCCCTCAGGCCGGCCCGGGCCGTTACCGGCTCTGACTGTTGCACATGACCCAAACCCATACACAAGCCGCATAGTTCGTCGAAATTAAACATCCTATATATCATTCGAAAGCCAATTTTATGCTCTATACGATACATACAAAACTGTCGTTGTAAATTGTAATATAACATGTACATTCCTCATTGAGTTTGAGAGCACGTAAAAAATCGATATTTAAAAATTTAAAATTCTGTTTTCAAAATTTATATAAGCAATATCTTTCCTATCTACGTTAAACTTTTTAACGTATATTGCTTCACTGGGCGCGGTGAGATGTTTATAAACATGCGCCCTACTCGACCACCTCAAAAAGATGCGCAGTTTTTCAATTCTTCATAACCTTTTTAAAATGAATTTTTTAGGATCCAAGACCAATCCCATTCGATTCTGTAAGTCTAACTTTACCTAGAAACAACTTTTAAGCAAAATCGGAGATGATGATTTTTCTAGGGCCCCAGCCCTTTTGATTAATTTTGATTCTCTCGCAAATCGCGTCATATACATATACAAAAAGTGACAGCACAGGTCACTGCCGCTCCCTGCATGATCGCAGAAGCGAAGATGGTGCACAGCGAAAGGCCACCTCATGGCACGAAGCTGACTGACTGAGAAGAATATCTGATGCCGAAGGACGAGAAAACGAGAGAAGAAATGGACAGAACTCATGACTCATGTTTTTATAGTTGTTCGGTTAGGTTTTAGGTTACTCTTGCGTGACCGTAGGAGAAGAGCGAAGAAACTAAGAGGCATTCAGAAGTGTTAAAAACGCATGCGAAGAATGCACCCACTGAAGGGGATGAAAAATCGATAATATCTCTGGCCAATTCTACCGCAATTTAGCGCATTTCACCTGAGCGAAAGTATGCCTGATATTATTTATCTTCAAACATTGCCGAAACTTATCTGATACGTGTTGTGCACAGCAGGTGCGTTCACTCGCCGTTCTCCATTCTATTTCACCGGTTCTTTCTCCCCCACCCTCATACTTGCGTATGCTCTCTTTTTTTCCTATCTTATTCTCTTACTTCTGCTATCTTATCTCAAATTTTACCTTGTTTCATCGAAGCTGTTTCAAGAAGTGTGACTGTTGATGAATCTGTGATGTTCAAACTACATAGATGTAAGAGAGTTTAAAACGAGTGCATTGACTAAACGATGCTATAGGATACGGAAAGATATGTCCTCCCGAAATAAGGGATACCCTAATATGTTTTCGAATATTTCGGTGAGATTCCATAATATTATGGACTAAAGGCCATAATGAATTTCCTTTTGTTTGCCACTGGGATCCAAATGACGCAAACATAAGGCAGAAAATGCACTAACTTTTAAAAATATTAATTTCGTGAAAAAATAAATGTTCATTCGTCCTTGCACTCGGTCTAACCTCTCTCACCCTCTTCTATGTACATATGTATGTAGTTTCTTTTTCACTGATACATCAACAGTCACACTTCTTGAAACGGCTTCGATGAAATAAGGTTAATTTGAGATAACAGAGTTGAAGTAAGACAGTAGGAGAATAAGATAGTATGCGCAAGAATGAAAGGAGGGGGGGGAGAACGGAGAAATAGCATGGAAAACATCGAGAGGACGCACTTTTTGTGCACAATTGGTATTAGATTAGTTTTGGCAATGTTGGAAGATAAATGGTACCAGTCATCCTTTCATTCAATTAAAATTCGCCAAACTGAGGAAGAATTGGCCAGAGACATTATCGATTTTTTCATTCTCATTCAGTGGGTGCATTCTTAGCATAGGGTTTTTAATGCTTTTGAATGCCTCTTATTTTCTTCGTTCTTCTCCTACCGTCTCACTTGCATAACCTTACAGCAACCGGATCATTTCCTGCAGACATAAATAAAGGTCGGGCGATGACTTCTGTCCATTTCTTCTCCTTTTCTTTTCTATTCCTTCGATATCAGAATTCTTCTCATTCGGTCGCTACTTCTCTTGGCGCAATGAGGTGCCTTCTGTTGTGCACCATCCTCACTTCTGCACTCATCCAGGGAACGGCTGAGGTCTGCACTGCCACTTAATGTGTATATGTACATACATAAATATTGCTGTGCTCGAACAACTTGGGACTTTCTGAAGTTTCGGAACGTTCCAAAATTTCCGATCAAATTATGCGTTAGTTAATAAACGTATGTCTATTTGCTTTGCATATTCAGCCTCTTTTTATTATCATATTGATAGGCCATGTCATACATTTGATTCTATGCAGACCACAGACTTGTGTATTTTAAGTTCGTCTGTTCCGCTGACAGCGATTGTCGAGCTTTTCTCGATAACGCGGTCTGCAGAGCTGAGAGTTCCTGCTGTGATTCACCTGAGGTGACCACCTTTCATGGTTGACAAGATGCCACCTTCTCCATCTAAATATTTCGTCATCATTACAGGATTCTAATTGCGAAGGGACCTCATCTATCGCACCAACAACGACGACGATCCTCCCCTTAACGAGCAATGCCTCAGCTCCATCAACCTCCACCACCATCAGCACCACCACTCCTCCAACTAATGTTAGAGCCTGGTGAAATCGAAGTCAGTCTTGCTCTTGTCAGTTCTGTCATTTAAATATATGATTAATTAATCATGCCTTTAAAAAATGGTTTAAAAAGATATATCGCCTGAGGCAGATCCTGAAGGACCTGATGCTCTACCATCATCCGGAGAGCAAGGTGTACGCACCAGCCATGAAGGACTCGATGCTACAAAAGCTGAAATCCGAAGGATACAACATGGACAATGGAGGTAAGTCACTTGGTTCATCACCACACCCCCCCCCCCCCTCTTCGGGCATCATCCCCTCTCCTTCGTTGTGTCTCGTTTAATATCATTTCGTAATAAGATACGATCAATACCGTCCGGGTTCGTATTAATCTATTAATCTAGTATAAATGACAACTTTTCGACTGCCTATGGCAGGCTGTCTGGAATTCGCTTGCTGAATAAAAATTAACCATTTATCACTTCAGATAGTTTGGGAAAAGTCGTGCCAGAGATCGCGGACGTCCGCGCTCTCATCCCAGAATGTGAAGAAAGCCACCTGCAGCACATTGTCGCCTCATGGAAAGGTGAGCGGGAGAATAAGGAGAGAACTAGAGGTATGAAACGAAGAAAAGGAAGAGAGCGAGAGAGATGTAGAGAAGCAGAGAACGAGAGAGAAGAGAGAGAGATGTAGAGAAGCAAACGACGGTATTTCCATCGAAAGGCACTCACTACGAAATATTGGCGGCGGCGCCGTCTGGCGACGAGAACGATCTCGGCTACGTGTATACCGTGGAAGGCGGATGCGGAGCGGATCAGCCCATCTACGAATGGGGATGCGACTCGCCACCAGGCGATTTTTCATCAAGTTACCCAGCAATATAGACCACTTTCTTTTTTTCCTATACAAAAGCCCATTCAGAATCTGTTCCTGTGCGATACGTAAAGGGTCTCATTTATCCGGTCATCTGGTGCCAGGTTCATTTGGCCAATTAATGTATATGTCAAGCATAAGGCCACTAAAGCCAATTTAAGCTGAAGGCCACCTTAAGCATAAGCCAAATTTATGGCCACCTTAAAGATCGCTCCGGCGAATGCTTTTTACGCTTGAGAGAATTCATCTTTGAGCATGGATACCCCCGTACGGAACAAAACGCATCCGCATAAAATTCTTACAGTAGATTTTTTCCGGAAGCTGTGATAGCGCTGGAGTGCATTCGAAAAGCGGCTTGTTCGCCAGCGTTTAGATTGTTGTTCTCTCTCTCTCTCTCTCTCTCTCTCTCTCTCTCTCTTCCTCTTTCACTGCCTGTCGTCTGCTATAAGATAGCCTCTCTGTTAGATTCGAGGAGGCCTATTTTGGCCTTCTCGTTAAGTTTCTTCATTATTCCTCCGGGACTATCTCCTTCTTTTCTATCATATCTCTTTTTCTCTCTTCTCTCTCTCTCTTTCTTTCTCCTCTTCTCTCTCTGCACCGTAATCCCGATCGAAAAAACTGTTTATATTTAACAAACTAGACATTCATTTGAAACGGGATCACTTCCTACGTACATAATACATATGTTTCTGGCCCAACTTTTTCGAACAACAACTTAAAACTAAGTTGTATATTCGCCGGAGAGGTCCCTTAAGTATAATCTAATGGTAAGCTTAAGGCCACTTTCAGCATACAACACGTCACTTTCAATGATGTAAAATAAATATAACATTACGCCTAACGTAATATTCCTTCTTATAGAAAAAGCTTGAGCTCCGCTTCTACAATGAAATCATCGTCGTCCTTTGAATGTTTTATTTTTATTTTTATTTTTGCTTTTATTCAATCTACGCCTTCAATACTCAGTAGTTAACAAATAAATTTCTTAACGCGATTTCGAGAATTGAAATTCGTGGCAAAACATCCCGATGTTGTGCAAGAAAAATGACTCAGGGGGCGGCAGAACAATAAAAGAGACAAGCCAATGGAAGATAATTCTAAAGTGGTGTAGACAATCGCAGATGAGAAAATGAAGACAAAGAGTAGAAGGCAGGAGATTTGACATCGTCCATCCTCCTTTATCCCATTCGCCGTTTCTCAACTCATACTCCCCCTCAAATGAACTTCAACCATGCTTCTTAGGGGTCAAGACAAGACCAGGCAGGCGCTTCGCGCGCTACCGTTTTTCTATGGTTCTCCATCTCCGAGGATCGCCCCAGCTTCCCTCCTCTTCTGATAGACTTCATAAAGGCGAGATGTTGCTTACAATATGTGACTTTAAAGTGACAAGCGGACACTTACGATCATTTGCAAGTTTTGTATGTTCACTCAAGATTATTGTAAAGAAGTTTTGTATAGGTAGTTATAATAATTTGTGTGTTCCATTAAACAACATAACAAAAACGATACAACGATTACATTAAAAAATGAGACCTTTCGGGCGGTGTTTAGGTATTTTCAAATAAATATGTAAGTATTTTCAAATAAATATACAACGTTTCCTCAGACATGTGTTCAACATTCTTGAGCAAATATGTTTGCGTTTTCATTTATGAAATTAAGATTAAAAACGTGATCATAGCATTTCGGTGTATTCTCATCTCAACCTCTCATGAATACTTTGAAGTCTGAGCCAAGAGCGATTGTTTTAAATTCTCAACATTTCAAAAAAAAAATCGGCCGGGACAGAAAAAAAGAAAGAATGTAAAATTTACTCCGAACAATGCCTTCAAGTGGTGTGAAGAATGATGAAATTGCTGAAAAAGCCATGAACATTACACACGGTTCTCCTGTTCGGTTGGTGAAAGCTTCAGGGAAAATTGTAAAAATGACTTAAATTCATTCTAATGCACGTTCTTCGAAGAGCAGCACGTCTTGTTTCTGCTTACAAAGCAGACCGAAGCAAGCTGCGCGTGATGCATCCAGAAGTGTCGGCTGAGCGGCCCCCGCAGAAACCCTGATATATATGTACATCACCTAATGGTCATTTCTAAAGCAATTTTTCATTCAACCTTTGAAGGAATATAAATTAATTTATATAGAAAAATAAATAAATCTATAACTCTTTATACATTTGGGCGCTAATGTACATAGATTTGAATTATCATTCTTGCTTACCGTATACAGTACTCCTCCGCACTGGAGGACAGCGCGGCGACTTGGAGACGACGTTAACCTGGTTGCTTGGCATCGCTGTTGGATAGAGTGGAGGTGCCGTCGGTACCGAGCGTTTTCGTGCTCAGATGACTGTCCGATACTCGCTACTTGATCGTTGTTCTCCATTCGTACTTCAGTAATCCGACCTGTCGGCGCGACGAGCAACACGTGACCCCGTGGCTGCACTCCATTCTGCACGTTGCGAAGGACGAGGCTGAACATGAGCAAAAATGCGGCGACTCGGACAAAAAGACTTAGGTTAGATAATGAAGAGTATCCAAATAAGGAACTGCCTTACAGAAGGAGCGACTCAAGGTGACGGTGTTTCTGTATGGCCCATTTGTGGCCTGTTGGCGGCGTCGGAACGTCGACTTGGTTCATCTGCCAATCTCCATTCGTGTCACGATGAACAGCGTGAGTCAAGTAATAATACTCCGCGACGTAATGCGTTCTACCGAAGATGTCTGCTAACTGCCTATCAACCTGATCCCGACTGGGTTCGCACCAGATGACAACTTCTGACTGCAGCATGCGTTCGGTCTTGTAAACTTGTCCGCCCGTTCTTTGAATACTACATCGGTCCAGGTGGAGGAGAAGGGTGCCGACGCCCAAACGTTGCCGTTGATTCGTGGGCATATGCCAGTAGAGCACCATGAAGCGGAGGTCGGTCGGTGTCGCCGACGCTACAACATCTATTTCCAGCTTGGTCAATTCGCCCGTAACGTCTATTGTGTGGCAGAGCTCGCAGGTGACGGTGTGGTCGTCGAAGAGCGGCGTTGATGCCGAGACTCGGTAGACGACATATTCTTCGTCTCGCGTTCTGGTCGCGATCAAGAGCTGTTTGTCGTTGTCCGCGAAGGTGGCTGCGTGCATCGGACGGCGATGGTCGACGATAAAGGGACCGTCATAAGTGCGTTGGATCGGCAGTACGCAAGTCGCGTCGCGTCGAGGCGTCGATGAAGATAGAGGTGAGATGAAGAACTCGAACGCGTCATCATTGCCTTCTTCGGGCAGCAGTCGCAACGCGAAGTCAGCAAACGGGTTATCCTGGAATCGGACGAAAGGATATTTAAGGACAACAATGATATATGAATGTGGTACTAAACACCCACACCCTCAAAGAACTTAATTGTAAGGAGACACAAATTTTTTTTCAAAATCGATTCAAATCACTAAAGTTGCTAACGGTACGATTTCTTAGGATCCCGTCGTTGCTCCGCCAGCAGATGGCTGAGTCGGAGACGGCGATCATTTCAATGTTCTCGATCCCGAATCGCGCGATCGGTTGGAGCGCACGAATCGCCTGATACGACGGCATGACGCACGATTCGAGGAGGACAGAGAGACAGAATCTTGATGATGGGAGGGTAAAAAGAGGGGAGGTCACGAAAAAAATTATGTGATATTTCAAAATGCGGCGTCCGTTCGCACCTCATTCACACGTGCTATTGTGCTACCTGCGAAAATAAAATACTTATTCAGCCTGCAATTATTATTTTTCTAGTTCAATTTTCTTGCATATTTTGATTAAGTGTTTTGATAAACTCCGATAAAGGCTGATTCGTTTGCAAATTGAAACTGATATTCGAAAGAAGGAGGTGGAAATGTGCTGTGCATAGAGATCAGTTTGAGAAGTACGAGAGAGAACTAAGAGGGATATAAGAGGGAAGAAGTGTGAGAGAGTAAGAGAGAGAGACATGGACAGAGAGAGAGAAAGGCATAGAGAGAAAGAAAGAGAGGGAGAGAGAGAATGAGCGGGACAATGTGAATCAAATACAGGTATACTTGACGGAATATTTGTTGAATATTCTGTGTATGAAAAACCCATTAGAATTTTTTTTGTCTTCTTCTTGAGTTAATCTAAAAAGCGCATGAAGCTGTAGATGCAGTGCGTAACCAGGTGTTGACTGAGCACTTCTTTTCTTAAAGTGATGACCTCAGAGAAGGCAAGTTATGGAGGGCAATAGAGTACTAATTGACTGAGGGTCAGCAGAGATATGAATGCCTCCTGAGAGAGAGAGAGAGGGAGAGAGAGACAGAGACAGAGACAGAGACAGAGACAGAGACAGAGACAGAGACAGAGACAGAGAGAGAGCGTGAGAGCTTAAGTGAGAAGAACGTCAGGAAGAGTGCGAGAGAGAGAGGGAGAGAGAATGAGAAGGAGTAGATAGAAAGAGCGAAGTAAGAAGAGAGCGATAGAAAGAGATTAAGCGCGAAGACGACTCATTTGCAAATACATGCTGCAAGTATGCGAAGTCCATTATATAAGTCATTTCTTCCTTCTTCTCTTTTATTGACGATGCTGACTTTTGTGCTCACAAACTTTGTCCTTTTCAGTTTCATTTGATCTTGTACTTTTTAAAAGCTTTTCTTGATGAAGCTGTTATCGCTGCAGGATTCGTCTCGTCAAGGGCAGCGAATTTCCGTTGTCGCCAGCAATAAATTCCTCCTATAAACAAAAATGGCCTACCATTCGAGCTTCGGCGTGTTCACCATCCGCAAGGCAGAAGCAGCTCTTCCGCCCAAATATGTATACGTGTTTCCACATGCGAAGCCCTGTCCGACGGCGATCGCACTCATCACAACGGCGATGCTCAAGCATAACCTCAGGCTGAGAAACAACGTTGACCCAAGCGACTTTTGTACTGTTCTCTTATCAGCCTAAAAGATTCGCGACGTATACCCATTCGTACTGAATCCTAGCGACATGAAAGTGAAGCTCGGACTCTCTCGCGAACCAGGCCAAATTTATGTTCACAATTTGACTGGGAATTTGAATTGTGTTTCTAATGAACATTACGGATCTATGAAAGGCGCTCTCGACAGGATTCTGCTTGGCGTGACCGACGAGAATGCAGTGGAGCTTCTCTCGGCAAAGCCGTAGAGCGTATTCCAACACTCATGTCGCTTCTCCGGATCCTGGTCAAGAAGCCAGACGTCACCAAGCTCTTCTCTAAGTCCTCCTCCGAATTCTCGTCTCCTGGCCGCGACACGCTCAGCACCTTCAGCTACGGCTTCAACCAGCTCAAGGCCGTCATCCTCTGGGCGACCGTCTACCACTTCCACTGCAATCCTTCAGTCTATGCTGAGCTTCGCGCTCAGTTTGCAGAGGACTTTGAATTCTTTGGACAGGGCCATCTGAACATGATCGAGGAAATCGAGCAAATTCTTCCTTTCCAAAGCGTTGCTGCTCAACTGACTGGTGATTATGATGAGCTTCTCGCTTACTATCACGCCTATAAGCGCAACGCCTTCTCGAAGAACGACGAAAAAGGATGTCGGATGATCCGTACGAATCTTCCCGAGCTTGGCGAAGACCCTCGAGACTCGAGTATCGGTCGCTTCTCTCGTCTCTTCTCACTCTCCTTCGATGTCCTGCTCTCACCGGAAGGCAATGGAACCGCTTCACTCGAACTCAAAGGAGTCCTCGACGCCCTCAAGCCGACGCAGCAAGCCGCTTATACGCGGGCGTTTGAGGCAGCAGCGAAGATGGCCAAGCAGCTTGCAGGTTCCTCGTGAACAAAAAGTGACTATGAAAATTCACTTGTTATATGACAATTCAAGTAGTTCAACATCCATTTATTCCCACTGAATTATCTTCTTTGAACTTTTCCATTTAATTCTTTGACGAATCAACGAATAATTTTTTTTATGAATTGATCATTTCTAGAATTTTTATTTGAATTTGTTCATTTGATAAATGTCTCTATTTTGATTGAGCTTTTTGATAAACTCTGATAAAGGCCAATTCGTTTGCAAATTGAAACTGATATTCGAACGAAGGAGATTGAAATGTGCTGTGCAAGAGATGAGTTAGAGAAGTCCAGGACGGATATAAGAGGGAGGGAGTGTGAGAGAGTAAGAGACAGACAGACAGAGAGATAAAGAGAGAGAAAGACGGAGATAGAAAAAGAGAGAGAGAGAGAGAGAGAGAGAGAGAGAATGAGCGGGACAGGGTGAATGAAATGCTGGTGAACTTGACTGAATATTTGTTGAGGGTTCTCGAACAATATAATAACATAAGAAAAACCAAATAGAAATTTTTTGTCTCCTCCTTGATCTTTGAGTTAATTTAAAAAGTACATGAAGCTGAAGATGCAGTGCGTAACAAGGCGCTGACTGAGCACTTCTTTTCTCATGGTGATGGCCTCGGATATGGCAAAGTTATGGAGGGTAATATACTACTAATTGACTAACGGTCAGCAGAGATATTTTATCTCCAGAGAGATAAAGTGAGAAAGAGAAAGAGAGAAAGATCGTGAGACAGAGTGCGAGAGAGAGATAGAGAGAGAATGAGAAGGAGTAGACAGAAAGAACGAAGCAAGAAGAGAGCTTTCGAACATGATTAAGTACGAGCTGAGTCATTTGCAAATACACACTGCAAGAATGCCATCCATAATAAATCTTTTCATTCTTCTTATTTTTTAACGAATCTTGACAGGGACTTTGTGCTCACAAACTTTGTGCTTTTATGTTGGATATATCATTTTATCCTGTAATTTTTTAAATGTTTTTTCTTAATAAAGTTAATAAGGACTAGTCTCGCTAACCAAAAAGGTATCTTTAAAAGTAAAGTTCTTCCTAGATCTAGATGGACATTTCCTTCTGCGCGGTCTGCCTCCTCGACCGGGACGGCAGTGAACGTGCGGCGGCTCTCGCCTCCTGCGGCCACGTCTTCCATGCCGCATGCATTCTCAAATGGTTGTCCAAAATCGGCAGTTTTTCTTCCATTCCTCCATTTTTTTCTCTAGTCTCTCTCTCCGTTCTCCATCTCAGTTCTCTCTCTCTCTCCCTCTGTGTCGTCAGATATTGAAAGTTTAGCCGCATCAACTGCTATGTAGTTGATTTATTTGATTGATTTACGTGTAAACACGTCCTAGCAGCATAGTATGAAAATGATATAGTGATGCCTGTAACTTCAGCACAACTCTTGCCCCCTCTGCCGGGCGCACGTTAAATTCGTCTCCATCGAGGATGGCACTAAAACAACAGAAGTGGCTCGTGTGTACCTTGTATCTCGTTCTTTTATATTTCATTACGCCGATTCAGCCTTCTTCTAGAAATTGTGATTGAAGCCTATTTTTCTACTTTGATTATACATAGATTACATTTATTTGAAGGAATCGTCATTCGCCCTCATCATCACCACTTCGTGCCGCTGCCAGCCAAGTGATGCTAGCAACGCGAGCGCTATCCTTGGCTGCCATCACGCCTTCCACTCCAACTGTCTCCTCCTCCACCTTACCACGGTTATTATCGATCAATTTTTCTCTAAATTCATTCTTCATAACTTATTTTTTTAAATAATAAGTGGGATTGGGCTCACCATCAGGTTCCCTCTGATTCACTGAGGACTGTATCCATATGACCATTAGTTACTCGTCAATTTCCCGCCTATTCTAATATAGGGAAAACATGACTACTTGAAGAATATGTACAAACATTGCGTCTAAGGGAGGCCTGAGGCCCGGAGAACAAGATCTGGACATTAAAAGCATAAGAATGTTTTTAAATGTCAAAATCTGGACCGGCTTGGCTCTGGGAAGGCCCAAACGGAGGGTGCGTACTTAAAATGGATGGTATCTTTTTAACCCTGCTCTGACGTAGATTCTCTGTATGTCTAACAACTGCAACCGTTGAGCACTCCGACTGCCCAGAGTGCTGCGCATTCGTCAGCGACATCCACATTGAGCCGACTCTCGCCGAGAAGGAGATCCCGTATGCGAGTATCGAAGCAGAAAGAAGAATGTGTCTCGCATCCGAAGTCGCTCTCAAAGCTTAATTGATACGGTATTTGCGGTATTCTGCATAATTGGCTCTCCACTTATTGTCTTCTTGATCGGACGAAACTGAAAAGAAAACACTTTGCAACCATGCATCTTTTTGTATTTAACACAGGCATTGTGATAGAATAATGGGCTACCTGCTGTTTTGAAAATGAATCTTGTAGAAGTATGAGGAACGTTTCCGACCAGATGTACATAAATTGTGCAAGGGTGGTTCTAAATATCATTGTATGTATATAAAGCGCATAATATAGTAAATACACTTTTTTAACCAAGGAAAATGTAAGTCAATATGAACCGTGATTTCGAGGTGCAATATGATGACAACACTTATAGAACCGTAATTCCGAGGTCTTTAAACGACAAAGCGATTGGTAGTGATATTCCTATACCTTTGATCTTAATTTTCACGTCATGACATCCTTCAAAGATGTAGTTGAACAATTAAAACTCGAATAGAGAAAGAGTATCTAGGCTGCCTTCCAGTTGGCTTCACGATAATCTTTTCGCGAGTGGACCCCACATGCATATTATTAGACGAATCGATTGAGTTATTGTAGGTGTAAAGCTTGAAGTCGTTGGGATCAATATGTACGTGTAATTATGCGCGATATGGGAATCAACAATGTCATTTATATAACTCTGGAACAAAAAGACAATCAATCTCTAGAGGGCGGAGAGGATACGATCAGCGGTCTCCTCGCAGAAGGCACGCTCTTCGGCAAGGATTCCGTTGTTCTCCTCGGTAAATTTGCTGATCTCCTTGAGGGCGGCATGAGACGTCGAGGTAATGAGTTGCTTACCCTGCAATCATCAGCTCACAAATTCGCTTTTGAATGCTCTTCTTTTGTACGCTTTGCCCCAAAACAGAAACAGCATTCTGCAATTTGTCCAAATAGTATGTATATATGAAGGACGTTGAATTATTTTGTCCAATCCGACGCTGAAGACGAAAAATTTGATCAATCCTGCAGCAAATATTCCACCTTGGCCACGTATTCAGGAAGAGCAAGCGTCTCATTTGATGTGAGTGCCGAAAGTTGGTCGACAAAGAAAATCGCCTCTTTTGAGAGTTTGCTCGCTGCGCGTTTCTTGAGCTGAAGAAACAGTGCATTATTCCTGGCGTTCATAAAGTACGAATAACCTAGACGACCTTCAAAATGCGCTTCTTCCTCATCTTGATGATCGATTGGAGGCCGTCGGACAATTTTACCTGCAATAATTGATTACAACCAAATATCATCACAGAGAGGATCCTTCATTGAAGATTACTTCACAAAATGAAGTATTATAACTAAAACTTGAAGGTTAACAAGTAATAAATGGTGAACACATAAGGCACCTGCGCATCGGCAGGAAGCTTCATCCCGAACTGGTTGACCGCGTCGATGGCCTCCTTGTAGGCAACGGCCGGCTCAGTGGTCACCTTGTGGAGAAGATCGGCAAGTTCCAAACGCTGCTTATCGATAGGCTCGGCCGCGCTCTGTAACATTAAGAAATAATTTTTTAGGCGTTTTTTGGAATTGTAACTTTGATATATCATGTAGGAAATATATCATAGCTCTTATTTACTTGCCCTTATTACTTATGCTGCCTAGGTAGCAACATAACTTACTTGTTATGCTTGGAAGCATGAATATTAATGAGCAAAAAATGCGGCGTTTTCTCATTAGCAAAGGGTTGTTACCTGATAAAGAACTGCCGAAGCGCAAATGACGAGAAGAACGCTGATCATCATCTGCTTTCGATCAAAATATTATAACCCGAATCCCCCGTAAAAGTAGAGAAATAACTATAAATTAACCATGAAGGGAGAGTCGGGATGAGAAAGAGGCAGAGAAGGCATTAAGAGCAAATGACTTGCAATGCTCAAACAGCTCGCTTTTATAATCAGCCAGCATTGCACTTGGATGTCGGAATTGAACTGTTCACGTGCAGTTAAAAGGTGCACAGAAGAGGAAATTTAAATACATGCGTTTAATGGGGTTAAATTGTAAATCTTCATATTCGTATCAGAAGAACTAAGTTTCAAAAATTAAAATATCAATATCCATTTTTGTGCCGCGAGCCTCGGCGGAGTGTAGGAAGAGTGAATTGCGAGCACTTTTCGAAATGCTACGCTAATCAATATTGATGCATCATCATATTCATAGGTATGTATAATAGATACATTCCGTGTTCAATTAAGAAATTTACTATCTTTAAAAAATTTCAATGCGTCAGGGTCCTAGTGGGGTTCAATTAGCTCAGCCTATGCAACTTTAGCGCCGTGCTCTGATCCTTGACTGCATTAATTCACAAAATGCGCAATTTCCAATATTCCGTTCACTTTTAGTTTAACAGTTACATTGTTTCACAGTTGTCATCACAGTACGCATCATCTAGAACCATTTCAAAGTGTGACAGTAGAAATCTTTTAGTACCTCTTTCAAGATACTACTATGTGCCATACATTGCAGAAGCTTCAAGTCATTGAATTTCCATTTTATATATGTAAGTTAGAACTTCAAGCTGTCTCTTAGAACTTCAGTCTAGTGACATAAGAAGATCAAACTAGATATATGTATACACACTAGATGAAATTCCATATATACACTTATAATATTAATTGAGCGTTCTTCTTCTTATCTTTGTTGCCTTTCAATTGGATCACTGCCACGACCTCATCAATTGCTCAAAGTAAGCGTCGGCCGCAGTTTTCGGATCTTCTTTTCTCACTTCACTCCTGGATCATGACAATATCTTGCCTTATTCAGGTATCAAGGAAGGAGATTAAGAAGATGAAGAAAAAATTTGAACAAAATTGAATAATCAGTATATTATCTATGCGCATTTTACCGCAATTATTACCCTTCCATAGAAAACGTTTACTCAATCAGCATCGAGAAAAGTGCAAATTTAAAGGAAATAACCGTGCAATCGTCGCGATGATTCTGCGGTGGCGAAAGCTTCTTTTGAACAGTGTCACTTTCAAGTAGTCGCGCAGAGGTCGAATCGAGTAGATCATAAAGCCGAAGATGAGCGATGGGCACCTTGGAAAGGCGAGATGAATGCTTTTAAATTTATTTATATCTATGCCATATTGCTAACAATTATGGTTAGTGTTATAATGGCTCCCCATAAAATGAATATTTAAGAAAACCTGCTAAATTTCCAGCTATTTTATGAAGAAAAACGAAATATATTTTTAAAAATGTTTCTTAAATTATCCGATTGGTCTATATCGCACCAAACTTGAAGGCAGTTGACGAACGAGGTGAGGAGCGCGATCAGCTGGTACTTGAGCGAGTCGTTCTTATAAAAAAGAAATGAAACCGCAGCGACCGCTGGAATCGCCACGAAGATCACAGTGCCCGCTACGAGGAAAGCGCGTCTGATCAGCTGGCAAGAAAAGAAAATTCATTCGCATAGTAATGGAGGGCATTACGGTCAATTTCTGTTGGTGCTTGAATGGTTGATTTATTGATAATATCTTAAAAAGAATCACAGACAAATGAACTCGGCAGTGAAAAACGGCCCCGAGGCCGGACCATGGGCCGGCCTCATTTGATTATGTTAATAGGTCTTTAGCATCGTTTAAGTACTATGATATCCATGAAAAGAACTGTTGTAAAAAGACCTTTAGAACGAGAATATTTTCTCGTAATTGCGTCCGTAAACTGAGCGTATAGTCGCAGAAGAGAGTTCGCTCCAGTCGACGCACTCGCCTCTTGTTCCATTCCAATAGAGCAAAGTACACCTGAACAATGATGGAAGCAAATGTTTTTGGTCACTGTAAACAGTCAGAAAAGGAAACAATTCAATAACAGCGTACGAAAGCGCTCGCGCCAATTGGAACAAGAATAGCCAAGATATACGCCATCCCGGGAACAATACCTGAACGAATCAAAAGAAGTATATTATAAGTGTAAATGTTTTCAAAGATAATTATCCTAATATGGAAGAATCCTTCCATGTTAAGATATCCTTATTATCTTCAGTATGGCCAAAATAACGTACATTCGTTGATAGCGATCGCGATTATAGTAGTAAAGGCGAAGTTACTAGTTATCAAAATGATGGAAACGTAAAGACGCGTGGTGTGCTCGTAATCGTGTACGAATGCTGTTGCAATGGCCCTGGAAATTCAGCAAAAGAACGATTGAGTTAACATATATACATGTAACTTTAGCATTTTTTGTGCTCTGAATCCACCGACCTCTCAATTACGACGAGAATTGTTGTATGTATAGAAGAAAAGTGTCCAAAGAGTCGAATACCAGAAAGACCTCGTAGTACAATATGCTCTGGTTCTGAGAAGGAAACAAAATGAAATAGAATTCTTCATTTTAGTATGTACTATGTACACATATATGTATGTATATGCCACCTGTGTTCCTCCAAGCACCATATCAAAAATTATCACAGAAAAAGGATATCGCATCATTTGGTAGGCGGGCTCACTAAGTTCGTTAGAAAAATCCATAAACAAAATGTGAATATCTATGTATTTACTATGTACCAAAGTAGCCAAAGAGGCCAATCTCGCCGAGAACGAGCTGAATTCCGCGGGCGTAGATCATGAGCAGAAACGCCCAGATGGCCGACCAGACCAGGTACGTTAGATTGATGTGTACGATTCGGGGACGGATGATGAACGGGAGGAGGATCGTCGTAATTATGAGTGCCACCACTAAGGAGATTGCCTGCGGGATTACTTGTGTAAAAAATATTTAACAAAAAAATACCAAATGACTTACAATTAGCAAATTGAATAAAATACACAATTATTTGAAGTATGATAAATATAGAAAGTAAATAGGCTTGTATATGAGAAAGGGAGAAACTGAGAAGAGAGACTGAGAAGCCGAGGAAAAGAAGCGGAAAGAGCAGAGAAGATAAATTTGGTGTACTACACAAATAAGTGAACCTCTAGAGTGATAAGAACACGGTAGACCACGAAGAGTGACTCATCCACAATGACGTATACATACGTATACATTTGAGTGGCACAATGAGAGCCCACCATATTGATGCTATCTGGGGCCGTCGGTGGAACTTATACCCCTTGAAAGTCTGGTGTACTTGTAAGGCGGTTACCTAGGCGGGTTGTCATTTATTCACCTTTTTAGAAATTATATGTTATTATAAAGATAAATGCATGTATAAATGTCGTCTCTCGAACGAATGTATGTAGCATGCATGGACTGCTTATATATGTAAGTTAGCTAGGTAAGCAAGCAAAAGTGTAGCTCACACCCACGATAGAGCTTTAATATCGATAACAATCTAATGCGTATAATCTTAAGAATGGAAGAAGAGTTTGCAGATGTGATTGAAAAACTGCTTTTTCAGTGGTGGAATCCCTTTTGCAATTCTCGTGAAATGATATTCGAAACTGAACATATTTTGTTTCAGGGATTTTGAAGGTCAGGTTAACAAAATCATGAAACAAATTAGAGAATAATTATAAGGCTGAAATGTTCGCACTTTATATTTATTCTTTATTTATTGCACATGAAATTAATATTCAATGTGACAGCACAAAATATATGATGGAATGTGTCTGGAAATGTGAATAAAATTGAAGGGGGGGGGGGGTGTCAAAGAAAATATACGTGTCTTTAAGTAAATTAGTCCGCCATCAATACGCTCGCTCAACACTTGTACACTTCATCATCGTAATGCATACTGAGCTGAACGTAGGACATGTCGTAGACGTCTCCGTTGATGTACTCCTTGGGAATGTTGAAGGTCACCTGGCGCTTGCATCCCTGCAAAAGAATTGTATAAATAGAAATTAATAAATTTATTAACATAAAATAAAACTAGAATAAGATCAACCTTCTTATTCTTGGGCACTTGGCACTCGTGGATGAAGCTGATCATCGGTGAAATGCTGCCCATCTTTGATGAGGGATGAGGGCATCTTCTCTCTTTCTCTCTCCATCTCTCTCTCTCTTTCTCCCTTTCTCTCTCTCTCTCTTTCCTTTTCTCTCTCTCTCTCTCTCTCTCTCTCTTTCTCTTTCTCTTTCTCTCTTTGTCTCTGCCTCTCTTTCTCTTTCTCTTTCTCTCTCTCTTTCGCTCTCTGCTTTTCTCTCTTAATCTCTCTTTATCACCCTCTCTATCTTTCCGCTCACCTCATCCTCACTGCCCGTGATTTCGAATGTGGCATCGCTTGCAGGCCTCGTTTCAGCAAGAAGATCGTTAGGGCTGACTTAAATAGAGAAAGAGTACATGTTCATTATCGTGGGATGTTGAAACCGGAGCAACCTTCTGTTTTAGGTTCCTCGTCATAAGTACTTACAAAAAGCAAAGTTCTTGATACCGATACTAACATATATATATATAGTGTTTAAAGGACGAGTAGTTTATACAAAAAAAAACAATTTCCAACATGTATCATGCTCGATGAGTTGTATATCGACGTTGTTCAAGGACTGCGAGCGACAGAGAGTGTGACCCCGCACTGTGACCGTCTGCATCTTTGCAGATGAGAGAGCGAGTAGAACGAAGAGGGCAAAGAGGAAGAGGACAGAGCGCATCTGTAGAAGAGAGGTGTTTAGAGAAGAAAGAAGAAAGAGCGAGGCAGGAAAGAAACAAGAGAGATAGAATGAGAGAGAAAGAAGGAGAGAGAGAGGTAGCGATAGGGTGAAGAGAGGGAAGTTATAGTCTTGCATATAATTAAAATGGCTATATGGATTTACAAGAAATACATAGCGATAAATCTTTATACACGCCAACTATATGTATAAGACGCGTATTGAATCATTAAACAGTTCTAAATGTCCTTGAAAAAGTGCCTCGGGCAGCCTTTTAAGACAAGTCTTAGCTCCAATTGCTCATCAGTTGTGAAAATATCATTATTGGGCATATTTTCACCGAAGAAATGAAAATTGTATTTTTTTTCAGAGTTATGAAACCAAAGACTCTTCTCTTTCTCGCAAGCGATGATTCGCTGGAAAGAAAGAAGCACACGATGGAGGAGAAACGTAAACTTCTTCGCCGATGAATTATAATAACACAAAATTAATTAAATTTTGCTACATTTTTTAGAAATGAAATTGTTGTGCATATGAAACTAATAAGTAATCGTTTTCGCTTTTCAGAATTTATCCAAGACCAATACAGGTTTGTATGTCATATATTCAGACAATATTGAGCACTATTCATGTGTCCAAGTGCGCATTTTAAATGCACACCACAGTAAATAGCATACAAATCAGGGAGAATAAAAATAAAACCGAACAATCAGACTCTGATAGAGAGTCCAGCAGTTAGGACCAGGGGTAGAGAAAGACGTCGAAAGCCTAAGCGAGAGACAGAGAGAGGGAAAGAGAGTGAGAGAAAGAGAGAGAGAGAGAAAGAGAGAGAGATACATAGAGAACTAGCGAGAGAGACTGTGCGCAAAAAGCCGAAGCTTAGCTGATTTTGAATTAATGTCTGCTTTTACAATTATCTCACATTCAACGAGTATGTATTGTCCTTGAGACATTGTATGTGAATGCTTTACTTTCTCGTTTCCTCTCTTACTCTATACTCTCTTTCTCGTTCTCCCCTCTCCTTTCTCTTTATACATTTCCTTTGCGATTTCAAGCCGTGATCCTCCTTGCGCAATGTTTTACACGTCCAATAACTCTATAGAAATAAATCGGGCCTCACGATCTCCTTCGAGAAGACTGCCATAGACTGCCACAACGCCAATTGGACGCTACCTTATTGTTAGATACTCAATCTCTATTCGAGGCATCTCGGCCAATCGCTTCTGTCCAGTACCCAATCATCAACACCTAAGCTCTCTAGGAATCTTATTTCTTGATTTTCGCTTACGTGTAACAGATCACCGCATTTAAATAATCCGAAAGCTCACCTTTATTAATAATTCTTGCTTCTTCCAATAGAATTGTAAACAAAAGACGAATAAAAAAAATCTGAATCCACATAAAATAAATAGGACGAGATATCAGCGGGATATCACGAGTTACTTAGCCTCTCTGTATTTATCCATACTATTTGCCATTTATTCGTTCACTTGGGACATGCATTAAGAAAGGGCAGCAGTCATTGGGTCTGTCTGGGGATGCCGCCTAATGGTTGTGGAGGGGCATTTTGGAGGGCGCGGCGGCGAGGCTTTCGAGCAGAGGATGGTAGCGGAGCTCGCCGGCAGTCATGCGGGTGGCGACGAGTTGAATGGAGAGACTGCGAAGTTCCTTCGAGATAGGGAAAGGGGTGGGGCTTGGCAGCTTGCCAGGAGCCGGAAGCGGCACCGACTCCTCCATCTTCTCACCATCAGCAGACATCGACGGAGCCGGACGCAACTCCGACTCCGGAATCACCTCGGTGCCCACCACCAGCCGGTGCGCCAGCAGCCCCATCGCGACCATGTCTGTCCACTGGCGACTGCAAATAGCTTGTGTTTTCTAGGAAGATCTAATATTTTTGTAAAAAGGCGGGAAATTCAAAATCAAATAATGCCTCGGATCAGCGAGGACAGAAGCGGCGTCGACAACGAGAGCGGCGCGTCCGTCGTGGAGGAGAAACACGTGCTCAGCGTTGACAAGGCCGTGGCAGAGACCGAGAGAGTGCAGGAAGATGAGAGAGCCAGAGACATCAAAAAAAAAATTGACGATTGATTGAGGGAGGAGATGAGAAGGTTTTGGACCGAGGAGAGTCAGATAGAAAAACAGAAGGGAGATCATTGTTCCTTCTTTTGCTTTAGACGAGGGGTGGACTGGGCTTAAATAAGAATCACAATAAATTAGACCTCGCAAAATGCGAGCAGCGGAATGATCGTCGATGGGGAAGGGTCCATGACTGGCGAGAAGAGAGGAGAGGGAGGTGTGGCCATCCTGAGGACTTAGCGAAGGGGCGGGGCTTGGCTCCGTGCCAGCCACGGCGCCCGCCTCGTCGTCTTTTTTCAGCAAAAGTGCCGGGGTGCCGTTGGCGCCGCTCCTCGCCCGCTCGCGTTCAAGGGCTTCCTGCAATTTCTTTCATTGATAATATTTTACGGTCCTTTTAAATAATATGATTTTAGCTACATTTTTGCTTTGCTTTCTTTTTCTACATTATTTCATTTTATTTTTTGTAATGAACTTTTACTATTTTATTTATGGTTAAAACTATTCGCCACCTTTATTCTTGCTGCGATCTCTCCTGGAGAGGGCGACGAAGTAGCAGCCAACATCGACAGGCGAGGACGAAGGGAATGAGTGGTAAAGAAAATGTGATATGCGTCAAAGGGCTATTTTTTATGGAACATTAAAAAGTTTAATAATAAATATGGATTAACAATGCTTGACTTTCGAGAAACAAATGCTTCATGTAATTTGAATGTCATAATAAGAATATTAAAATTCCCTCCAAGACATTAGAAAGTGTTCATTTACATTTCCTTTGAGCCACTTCACCATGTTGTAAGGCCGGCGCGTGGTCGGGTCTTCCCTGTGCTCTGCTCTTTCCACTCTATCCATGCTCCGCTTCACCGCCGCGAGCGTCCTTCTGCCGGCCATCGATATCCTCCTCTTCTCCAATTCGCTGGCGCTTGAATTCCCAACCGAATATTTGAGGAACAATCTCCCCAAAACGTTGTTTATCCTTTTCGAGCAGAATACTCGTGACTAAGCAAAACATCTCGTGATATATCGATGTAATTAATATCGACCTTGTCTTACATCGTATTCGATTTTTTTTATAAGTTCTAGGCATCTTTTCTTCTTTGGTGCCTTAAGCGCCAATTGGTCACTCTTTTACAACCTCTTACTGTGTGATTGTGTCATAAATTACTCATATTTTCACCGATGTTGTTGCAGTCTTTTATGGGAAGCCAGATGAACAATATAATAATTATAAATTGTCAACTGCATACATACATTTCTGTGCCGATGCGATTCACCCCTTCTATTCATTCGCAGTTGTCTTGTAGCCCACATGTACATTGGATGACTAAACAGGAGACAAACCAGCAAGATAGAGCGAGAGACATAATAAAATGATGACGCACCACCATAGTTCTGCAAAATAATTCGGGGTCAAAAAAATAAAAGAATTGAAGGATAGGTATTAAATAAAAACATGACATCTTATGCATCAGTAAATGCTGAAAAAGAAGATAAATAATGGACATATAGGAAATCGGAGTAGAACGAAGAAAGCCATGGCGCCCATGCCGAAAGTCACTTATCTCGGCGCGTGCTTTCAAAAGCAGCCCTCTTTTGTAAATTCAGACGGTGAAGGCAACGGCTGACATTTATTCTCATCACTAAATTTTTTAAATTAAAATTTATGGAGTCCTTTTCAGCAGATTGATTTCGTTCATAGAGATACAAAATGAACTTCACTATCAAAGACGAATTATTGCTTAATGACCCATATAGCCGGAAATTAAGCGATTCATATAAAAGGTGTTTGATATATCAAACAATTTATTGGTCTATACATCCAAAACATTCATTATTAGCTGTGCAGATGTTTGAAATAACAAACAATTTCATTCAAGCAAATCGTTTGTCATATCGACCCACCCATTTTTGATGCATTGGCTGTGTGTGAGTATCAGGGTAATAATTCGCCGTCAGTGCGAGAGTAGCGAACAACTGACGGTATTTGGGTTTCGGTCTGGAACACAAATAGAAATTTCATGCAGATCTTAGACTAGTTTAAAATGGAAAATATCTAAACTTCACTCAAATTCCTAGTGATACTTTGAAAAGGTTTACAACTTCGTTTAACATAAAGTAATGAGGACTTTCCTGATGTGAGCATGAAGATTTTCTATAAATGATAGTGTTGTAAAAAAAATCCGTATTTTAATCCAGCATCCAGGTGCAATCTAAAAAAAAGCGAGCTATGGTAACATCTCAATCTCATGATCCCTTCTTGATCGAGTTGTCGTGTCTCTGCCTTTTCTGCCACTTTCTTATTTCCTTAACCTCTCCTTTTACGATTGGAATTTCTCTATTTTTCTGGGTTCAAATGTTTCTTTTAAAATCGAATTATGATTGGCTTTATTGCTGATAAAAAAAAAGCAAGCTGATCATGCAGATAATAAGCAGATCATAACAGCTGATTGGACGCGGTGGCCGCAACGGCGAAGGTCACGAAGAGCATACCGAATGGGCAAAATGGGAAAATGTTTACATTATTCGCACTTTTTCGTCTCATTAACGAATAGTCGAGGTATTCAAGATGGGAGATTCTGCCGAAATCTCTCGACGTGGCAGCTGAGTTTGTGCTTCTTAACCTGGCGAGTCCACGGTTTCTCCAGAAGCAACGTCAACGAGGAGTGCAGTACCGGGAGGCGAAGCTGAGTCATTACGAATGAGTGATCACCTTTTCCATTGTTTATGTCTGCCCTTTAAAATTTCCCAAGCATATTTACAGGAAGTATTTCGTAGGAGTTCAAAGTACATAGTGCTTTCGCTCCCACGACTTTCATGCCGTTTGAGCAAAGAAGATTTTCGCTTGTTGAAAAGGGAAGAAATAAAGTAACGCACCGAGTATGCGGCCGTGAAAGGCAGGAGTTCGGAATTGATCCGTGAGATGCTAAACAGCATCAGGCACACTAGAAAAGCCTTGCTTCGTTATATATATATCATTATTTGCAGTTAAATATGCGGAACAGTTTCTTTATGCTGCTTTTTATACAGAACACCAAAGCTTGGAACTTTCAGCAGCAAACAGTCCGAAATAATTGCAAAGTTTTTTTTCTCTTAAACTTGTTCATCCGCTAGATTGCGTAACAGCGATCTGAATAGTTGCGAGCAAATGTAGATAACAGGAAGAGATAAATGTAAGGGGGTGAAATAAGAAAATGGGGAAAAAAAGAGAGATTAAAGGAAAAATGAAAAGCAAGCTGAAGTGCACGTGACTAGAGCGAAAAAGATTCTATTGATAAAAGAAGAGAAAAGGAAACAAGTGAACGGGTGTGAAATAGATACTTCCGAGCCACCAAGGCTAGTGAGAAAGACGAGAGAGCAAGGCAATGGAGGAGAGCGCATGCAGCGAAAGAAAAAGGGCAGCAACGGCCATAAAACAGCCGCGCCATTAATCTTACGTTCTGTCAATGACATGTCGTCGACAGACAGTCACGACCGTTTTTGGTCATGACCACGTCGAGGACAGGTCGTGACCAGGTCATGACCAGGTCATGACCATGGTCATGACCACGCTCACGACCATTCTATGCAATCCCCAATGTTAGAAGGGCGCGAATGCCATCTGGATTAATGCCTAATCACGGGGAGTCAAGACGACCTTTGGAAAACTTTTTGGTGTTACCGTATGCCTCATTCGGGAATCTCACTTAGAAAATTATGGTAACACTAAACAAAAATTTCCCTTAACAAAAGTTTAAATATTTTGACTCTCAACGCGATTTCCCTTAATGCAATCATGAAATACTCGCTCCGAGAGTGCGGGCGACGACATCCTGTTAAGATGAAGTACAAATAGCTCGGGATAACAGAAATTAAACTGCAAAACAACAACACTAAAGAAGATTTAAGACTGTTCACTGGCTGACAAATGAAAATCATCCCGCGCAAAGCGCTTTTAAAAATTACCGTATAAGGCGAACATTGTGTCACACATTCATTCGAAACAGTGAAATCGGTCACGACCTACGGTCATATCCATGAGCGTGTCGCTCTGCGTCTCTTACCAATGTGTACTATCTCGCTTTGGTCATGACCATATTTGGCATCCGCGTGGACATGACCACCAAATTATTGCTCTGCGGTCATGACCGTGTCAATGACACATGCTGGACAGGTCGCGACCCATGTGTATTAGGATAGGCGATTTTGTTTTCTGTCATTGACCGGTGTCAATGACATACAAATTGGTCATTACTGTGTGTCGACGACGTGTCTGCCGGGCATCTCACAGCTCAAGTCCGGCTTCCAGCTGATCACGGGCGATCCCATGGGCGCGCTCCAGACACAAAAGGAGTTCTTGCAGAAATTCCCCGTCGTCTCGCAGGTATGCAAAACTTTTATTTTCTTAAACCCTTACTTTATGTCCCCTTTTTTTTTAAAATAGCCACCAAGCTCAATCTTAAATTCGCGCATTTTTGCAAGCCAATGGGAGAAAATTGGCGTGATACGCTAAACTTTATGGGAGCGCAGGCACTACTGGGAACTCCTACTTCCTACGAATATGCTGGGAAATTTCAAAGGGGCTTATCCTGTATACTCAAACGATGGGAAAGCGTGTGGTAATTCAAATATTTTTTTATCATTTAGTGTTTTCTATGTATGTACATACATATGTACATATTTCCACTCCATTGGCACTGAATGAATCTACCGAGGAGTCACTTTCATTTGAACTCATTTGAAAATAATTAATTAAATATAAAAAAATAATAAAAAAATAGAAAGTAAAAAAAATTATTCTTTTCATTCTACTCTTGCTACTTGAAGCGCTATATGTAATTTCGTTGACACGCCTATTCCGGAATCGTATCGGAATGTTTTCTTCAGGCAACGTCGCTGGGCCAACTGCTCGCGGGTGACAAGGAGGGCGCCCGCGAGACGCAGCGCCAATGCTTCAGCAATCTCGGCAATGTCGCGAACGCCGTGCCGGTCGTCGGGCATGTCAAAGGTCAGCTGCACTTTCTTGGGTCAAAGGTCAGCTGCACTTTCTTGGGTCAAAGGTTAGCTGCACTTATTCACCTGCACTCGGTTGCTGGTCATTCAAAGATGAACTCTTCATAAAACTCTTCATCTCGTTTGTTAATCCATAACAGATTTCATTCTGCTCGAACTCATCTTCTCCTCTTTTAAACACTTTTTCTTTGCTAGAGCCGGAGTGCATCTGATTTGCAAAGATAAAGAAGGAGCGTCGAAGGCCTTGGTTGCTGCGAATCGCACCTCCATCGTCATGGGAACCGGCGCGGTCGGTGGGTGTATTTTTGTTTTCTTCCGTAATACTTTCGGAATTCATTTTCTTCTTCTTACTATATCGAGAAGAAGATATATTTATGTAGCTTATATGTACATGCACACGCATGTGCATATATTTCAATGTACAATTCAGCTTAATATTATTATATCTGATATAAATAATATTACAATACATACGAATTACTAGAATTTCACACTAAATACACAGTTTCGTTTGGTTTTCCGCGATTAACATATTCGACTCGGTGAACACGACTGTGAAGACAATTAAAATTGAAATGGCTAACTAAGATATCATATCACATACATATACTGAATTTAATGCGAGGCTTGGCCGTGTTTTGGCTGAGAAACGAGCTGGCCAAGCTTGCTTGTTCCAGCAGTAAAGAGAACGGCAAATCCACCAATTTCAAACCAGTTCATGTTCGATAGGCTGATTGTCTTCACAATACAACAAATGCAAAATAAGCTATTTCGCAAAATCGAGCGCGAAACTTAAAATTTCCAATCGAACTCCGCCGTATTACTCTACGGCAGGATAGTTATTGTTGGATATGCCTCAGGAATAACACGGCTAACAATAAGCCTTGCAGTTCAAAGCATGTTACAAGATGTAAGTCATTTTGGCTTATTTTTGAAAATAGTCCGAGGTCGAAATAGGTTCGCATATCGCAGAAAAAACGTACGTAAATGCGTATTCATCGTGCAATTCAAGTTCATATTATCTATATCAATGTGATTAATATTATTTGTATCGTACATCGGACACAATAATGTTGAGCGGGAATGAATCACATATGTATGTATGTACATGTCTACAACTCGCGAGTTGACAGGCGGCCTGGTTGGCGGGCCGGTCGGCGCGATTTGCGCCGGGATGGCCGCCGGCGCCACGCACGACACCGTCCACTCCTTGGCCGTGGATGAGTATAGCAAAATGCTCTAAATAATTACTGTAATATGAAAATGTAACGGTTCACGCTATTGTTGGGAGATCGCATTTGGCCCCGCTAAAAAAGAAGATGTACATCAGCAAAGAAGGCTAATGCCAGATGGAAAGTCATGAATATCTATAAATTGCAGTGTACGAGGAATGTATGCAGCGATTGACTCAGTAGTAAAGTCGGACAAGAAGGGCGGAGCCATCTTTGATCTCGCATTAGGCAGGAAGCTTTCCAATATCGATGCAAAGAGGGAGAAAGTAATGGAGGGAGAGTGAAAAAGCGTGAGTGAGACGAGTAGAACAATGAAGCCTGACGAAAGATGTTCCGTAATCAGGTGTCGTAGGAGATGGCATGGCGGGCAACGCGGGATTCCAAGTGACTAACGCGATTAAAAGTTGGCGTTACAAATTGGTTTCCAAGAACACACCAATTTAAACATCAATTTCTCTTATTCTGTCAGGCCTGGCTAAGGACGCGGCGGTCCGCGGTGACGCTGCCGCGGCCTCTCAGCTGGAGGCTCTCGTTGAGAAGCAGAATGTCCTGGACGCCAATGCTGCTGCCGGTAAGATCACATCGCAGCAGTATCTTGAGGCGTCGAATCAGCTAATGGAACAGGCACAGAACGCGAACGTGGTTCCCAAGGCGGGTAAGTGGAGAGCTCTCATATTAGCAGTGTTTCAGTTATCATCCGGGACATGTTTGAATGAACAATGACGAAATAATAAAAATAGATTTGATGCTTAGTTTTATATTGCAAGTCGCTGGAAAGCCGCCGGTCGTTGTTGATTCGCCGGTCGTCGTGACCCCGACAGCCAGAAATAAGGGACGTCAGGAGAGTGAGAGCGAGAGCAGCAGTGACGAGGAAGACGAGGAGTACGAGAATGTTGATGTCATCGTGCCAACAGTCAGTCGGCATGGAAGAGAGTTGCAGAGAGAGAGAAAGAGAGAGAGAGAGAGAGAGAGAGAGAAAAGAGAGAAAGAGAGAAAGAACGAGAGACAGCTAGAAAGAGAGAGAGAGAGATTTAGGGAGTCGAATATAGTACAACAATGAATGTAATGTTAAAATATTCCAGTCGCTACATTCTGGTGGCAGCCAAGGCTCCACTCTGCGCCCCAAGAATCAGGAAAAGGTAAGAAAAAACAAAAAAAAACTGCATTTCATTTGATTACATTTTTAGCACTGAAAAGGGGATCAGTGCTCGTTTCTTGTACAAGCCAAAATGCCTAAGGTTATAACCGATTGGGCGGTACTGTATATGCCCATATTTAGTCAGCGAATGAGGTGAGAACACTTGCGAAGTCAAGCGAGCCGTTGCCAACGGGAAAGCGTGAGGAACTCGGCCGAAAGGTCCTCGAGGCCTTCAAGAATTTTGAGGTTGAATTAAGATAAATACTTTATTCTATGCCGCCCATTGGCATGATCAAGAATTTGTCTATTTGCCTTAAAATTCTCCTAAATCCACTCCGATTTAGCCGTCTGCCTACAGCGGCTTCGGCATCCGTTGCGTCCTCATCAACACGCAAAGCATCACGCCGACGGAGAGGTGCGTGTTCCTAAAAAAACACTTATGTGGTAACGGTTTAGCTGGAAACTACGTTTTTTTACTATACAATTCCGTTGCGCTCGCCTTGCAATTTTTACCGCTTTCTGTCACGCTCATTCAGCCCTGAATAAAAACAGTCAAGCAAGCGTGTCAGGCGTTGAGGCCATTTCAAAAAGGATGAATTTGCGTGCCTCTTTTTGGATGACCGGGCTAATTAGCCATGCTCTTTACATCCGGTTCAAGCCCTTTTGCCGTATTGTAGTTCCATTTTACTTGTAAATATAATGCAGCGCACGCCGCCAAGAGAAACTGGCAGCTCTCGCGGCCCTCGCGATTACGCACGAAGTTATCATCATGACGGAGACATGGCTAACGGTTTTTATTTATATATTAAAGGAGGTATCCGGGGAATAATTAACCTACGTTTTTTTCTATATGAACATGTTCATCTTGGCGTAAAACATGTATCCAGAAAGTTTGAGCGATTTCCTTCCATTACATTCTGAGCAATGGAAACGTGAAAACTGGCGGGTAGAGAACCAGCTACGGTAGGTCAGAGCCGCCCTCCTATTTCACATGCTCTCTCGGCCGAGCGACAGGCAACTTTATGAGCGCGCGCATTCAAACTCGTTCTCTATCGCTACTATAGAATTATTCACCGGATACTTCCTTTAACTATGTCAAATATCGTTTCAATTATCGATCGAGCGTGGATAACTAAATTAAAGAGAGATAATTGCACAGCCGATCAGTGACACCTCACAACTTCGCGCTGTCCTTGCCGGCTTTGAACTCTTCCGTCACGACCGTCGCAATCAACGCGGCGGCGGAGTTGCAATAGCTGTCAAGGTGTGTTGACACAAGGTTCTTTCTTTTGCTGGACCACACAACTTATAATTTTACTACAAATTCCTAAACCTTGCTTTAAAATCCTTTTCAGCAGCGTACCGTCAGAGCCTCGAGGTTCCGTTTCTCCAGGGAAGCCTCGCTCCCTTGGGAGGTCATTGGGTTGACTCTCGCTAAAGGAGGCAAGCGCGCCAAGTTGCTCGCTGTCTACAGACCGCCGTGTCAGTTGTGGGAAGAATAAAGAAAAATAAAGTAAGATAAAAGGAAGAATCAAGAGTAGCCGAAAGATTGTGTGCTATCCAAAAGAAGAGAGTGAAGAATAATCAGTACAAATCTGATCTGCAGCCGGCAGCATCTCTCGCGATTCTCTGGAAGTCTCGGATGAACTTATTATGTCGGCCTACGAGGAATTCGTCGAACACCACCCCGAACTGCCAGTCGTCTGGGTCGGCGACTTCAACCTTGACGGCGTCTACTTTGAGCAAGGAGAAGCACGCCTCAGGGCTGCTTCTGGCCGGCCTTCTTCCATTATGGAGGCATTCGTAACGGTTCGAAAAGAAACATAGCTGAACCCTTGATAATGATATTCTTCAACACTATGCTCTCTTTTTTCTCTTGTGTATTAAGTGACTTTAACGAAGATACCGTAACCCACTGACTTGTTGAACAGGAGCGTGAGCTATAGCATGCGGTCACCCGCCGCACCCATCGCGGCAACTATCTCGACCTTGTCATGCACAGCGAGCCGCAAGGAGTGCACACAGTAGAGGTTGGATGATGATTGGCTGATTTCCAGGAATTTGTTTGACATTTCATTGCTAGCAGATGGCCAAGGCCACTAATTCGCCCTCTTTCAGTACAGCGACTCCGTCTTCTCTGCCCACTCACTCGTCCACTTTACGATTGTGCCACAGTAGACGTTTAACGGCGAGCCGGCCAAGCCTCGATTAACTCGAATCAGTATCCATGATTACAAAACATTAAATTTAGTGAAGTGACAAACGTTAAATGTGAATGCTCAGTTTTCATCGCATATTGAATGTGAAGAAGGCGGCTCCACTATTCATCCTCCATAACACTCTGTCCAAATTCTATAAAGACTATCTGTAGAATTCCAAAATTGTGTGGGACACTTGAATAGAGCCATGAAAGTTAGGTGGAAGAAAAATATTCAAACGTGAATGGCCTTCCTTTTGTTTCTGCTCATTTGTCAAAAAAACTAATTGTATTTGTTTCGTGTTTATGCTATGACTCTTTTATATTTCGATTTATTGTTATATGAGATATTCCTTTTTTTGCAGGTTTATAAAATAGGATCGATATTTCAGCTGGCGAAAAAAACTATATTGTGTTTGAAAAAATAATGGAATTCACATAGGTACATATGTATCTACATATGTAGCACTCCTGCTGGAATGCCAAGTTGTGCGCCACTCTATAATTGTTGAGATGGATTATGACTATAGCCATAATCCATCTCATCAGTTGCTCTCTGAAAGTACTACTTGCCCTATGCAATTCCTCCATGCAGTGATTTGTTTCATTTCCTAAGCACTTCCCCTCGTTTCTCTTTTTCCTTCATGGCTGTATAGAGTGAAAAAAGATTCCCCTGATAAAAGCACTGAAGAGGGAAAGAAAAGAAGAACAGGTGTGAAAAGTTTCTCTAATCCAACAAGACTGGTGAGAAACAGAGACTGAAAAGAGAGTACGAATCATTGAGATATTGAAAGATAGAGAAGGAGAGGAAAGAAAGAAAGGACAGCGAGGTGATCGGTTGCTCTTTCCGTTTGCATCAACTTATGGCTGTTCTTGCCCTTGCTGTTACTCTCGCTGCATATGCTCTCCTTCATTCTCGTGCTCTTTCTCTTTCTCCCTCTCTCTCTCCAGTGTCTGTCTATTTCTCCTGCATTGTTGGTTTGGAGAAGCGTTTCGCTCCTGTTCTTTTCTTTCGTCTTCTGTGCTTTTATCACGAGACTTTTTTTCTCTGAAGGAAAAAAGAAGCGAGGGACGGAGCTTAGGAAAAGAAGAAAACA
Source organism: Allodiplogaster sudhausi (assembly GCA_945643635.1). Lineage (NCBI taxonomy): Eukaryota > Metazoa > Nematoda > Chromadorea > Rhabditida > Diplogasteridae > Allodiplogaster > Allodiplogaster sudhausi. Next base: position 182,901 of record CALZFC010000372.1, read on the forward strand.
GTCGTTGGGGAAGAATTGCCAAGGCTAATTTCAAAGAGATATTGAAAGGAGAGGTTCTCGAAACACCACTTGGCAAACCATCTTGATTTCAAATACTTTATATTTTTTGCTATTTTTCACCAGATGAATCAGCCAGGCAATTTATCTTGACAAAACTGACGCCAATTTGTATCAAATACATATTTTCGTTTATCTGTCTCGCATTAAAGGAATAGCGCAACTGCATACAAGAAATAGTGAGTAATATACCGCAATAGATGTCCACAGATAAGAGGCCACTTCATGGTTGCTTTAAGCACCTACATGGAAACGAACAGGAATAAGTAAAATAAGATAAGGTATGTATAGACAATCAAAATGAATTACGCCGAGAGAGAACATGTTTTTAATTAAGTAGCGAGTTGCCGGAAGAGAGCGAGTAAACAAATTATCAAGGAGATCATTCCACATACCAACTATCGGGTTGGAAAGGAAATTCACGTAATTATGAATGTGTAAGTGTTTGCTATACTCAAAACTACTCTTAACATCCAGTGAATAATTGTCAATGATTTTCATTTAAAGGAGGTATCCGGGGAATAATTGACCTAAGTGTTTTTCTATATGAACATATTCATCTTTGCGTAAAACATGTCTCCAGAAAGTTTGAGCGATTTTCTTCCATTATATTCTGAGAAATAGTAACGTGAAAACTGGCGGGTAGAGAATTAGCTACGATAGGTCGGAGCCGCCCTCCTATTTCACATGCTCTCTCGACCGAGCGACAGGCAACTTTATGAGCGCGCGCATTCAAACGCGTTCTCTCGCGCTACTGTAGAATTAGTCGCCGGATACTTCCTTTAACCTTGGCTAGTAGTGGCTCGAGCCGCTCGATATCCGGCTCGCAAGAGGTGCTGTGCTTCAGTAACCATTTAAAAAAGAAGAGGGAATGCGAAGGCGTAGGATGATTTTCTTCTTAAGCATTTCTTTAATTCATCAAACCAATAGTTTTGACGAAAAGTGATTGATAGACGGCGATGCATCGCACAATGCTCGTGGAAATTATGAATTGGCACTGGATTGAGAAATTGAGAGAGAGAGAAAGAGAGAGAGAGAGAGAGATAGAGTGAGAGGGAGAATGGAGAGATTGTACAATAAATAAATAAGTAAATAAATAAATTCTTACTCAAGAAAGTCAGCTCCCTTAGCACTTCCAAGTAACGACTGTTGTATTGTTCATTTGAATTATTTCGAGTATATTTCTGCATTAATATTGCCATCTTCATTCATGTATGCTTATTATGTATTTTTGGATAAGAAAAAAAGAATTGTGCATAGATACATGAATAATGAACAATAGATTAACCGAGTAGACAATAAAATCAGAAAGATACGGAATCTATCGGGAGTATTAACTTGGGACATGCTAATAATTCCGCCAAAACTTGAAGCGTTGGTTTTTTACAAGCGGCTTATAAACTCCATAGACAGCTCCTTTAAATTATGCCTGTTGGTTGAGATTATGAGTTCACTATCCAATCTCTCTCTCACTCCTTCTTTTCATCTCTATTCTATCTTTTCTTCCTCCCACTCTAACCTTTAAATAAATAAATAATAATAGCAGTAGGGGCGCTTTATTCCATCGAATGGAAAAGAATGTGCGGATGAATATGTCGAATGCGAGATGAGCGGGAAAAAGCCATATCGAATACAAATATGGCAACTGTTGTATGACTACCTTCAAGATTGAATAATATTCGAATTTGCAGATGCAATTTTTTGTATTTTGGGCACAAAATCATGTTTTGCTCTCTTCGATCAGCAAGCAAAGAAGAAATAAAAGTCCGCACTGATTATGATAACGCGAGGAAACGATAAAGTTCATTTAAGAAACATGAAAGATAAGAGTTGCTCTTTTCTGACATTTCCGTTGTGATGATGAATGCAAATGTCAGGAGATGCTTGTGGTCTCTTGTATTCTGTGCAGGAAATGCATCTTTATATAAGTATGGCACTAAACAGCAAGAGACGCATGCCTGCATATCTCTCGCTCGGCTGCGACATTCAAGTGTGTCTAGAATGTCAGCAGCATTTTGTCTTCATCTTGCCTTTGCCGCGAATCGTGCCGCAATGGGTCAGAAATAATTTTTTTATGTTGTAATTAATTTTTTTTCCTTTCTTAGACAGCCTTGTTTTCTTTAATAAAAAAAAACAATGTGTAGATATTGAGAAAAAAAAACAAGAAATTAAAGTAAATATAATAATAATAATAAAATAAAGTAATAATAAAATAAAGTAATAATAAAAATAATAATAAGCGTCCGCGTGCGCGGGCGCGTACGAGCCGATCGTGGGTGGACGCTGCATGCGAAGCACTGCGAATGCAGACAAGCAGCTCGAGCTACGAATGGACTGCATGTCAGACTTTGGCAACCTCGTCTCCATTCACTCCGCAGATGCGAGACAGCATCTTTTCGTCATTCACTAAACGCTTTCTTCTTTTTTGTTGCTCAACGACGGTCTTATACAACTGTGCATTGATAATGAAATTTCTAGATATTTTTTTTAAGAAAAAAAAATCAGTAATAGGTGGGTGCAATAAAGCTCATCCTCTTAACGTTATTGTGACGAATCACCTAATACTCATTGTCAGGATAATGAGAGAATCCGCCAAAATCTGACTCATCCTTTCGTGACGATTGGGCTGGTTTGCAGCGTGCCTTCTCAACACTTCTTTTGGCTGGATGGAACTCCGCTCAACTACATTAATATTGGTGTGCTTGTTCCGTTTTTTTTTGTTCTTTGGTTGTGAACCTGGCCGGGTTATCTTGTGTTACTCATACGAGATGCACATGTTTTTCTTATTCATTTCAAGATTCTACAACTTGCCGTGTCGGCTATTTTGGTGTCTTTGTGATGCGCGCAAAGGACGGAAAATGGATTGAGTTGTACGACAAAGAGTCTCCGGGCTATTATGGCCTTTGCCAACTCCCTCGCATCAACAGCGAATATGACAGGCTTTTGATTTATTCAATTATGTTTATACTGCCAGATTTTTAAATGATCTTTTTTTTCTAAAACTAAGCTCAGAATATCTTACTCCAAAGATCTGTCAGCGAGAATGGCGCCGATGCATCCATTGTATCTTGTCAAACGATCCTTAAGCTGTGGATTCTCTTTCATTCCTGCAGATCCTGCCTGTAGTGATGACTATCAGCAAGTCAATGATACGCTAACATATTTCTCGAGCCTCATTGATGAGGCTAGAAATATTTACGTTCCTGAATAATATGTAAATTTTCAAGCTGGAGATTGACTCCGTAATAGTCCACCTTGGCATTCACAATTGTCTTTTAAAAGTACCTGGAGCAACGCTGAGAGCATCTGCCAACGAGATTCTGCCCATATCTCCATTCATGACGCTGAGGTTGAGAACATTTAGTAGATACAAACTAATTATATTAATCCTAAATACACCAGAAGGGTGTTGCCTTTTTATGAGCTGTTATTTTCTCTGCAAAATCTAAAGTGAGCCTGTTATTTTTTATGCAATTGTAATCGCATTCTGGGAAATCGATCTGTATTGGATCACTTTTCCTGTATTATCATACGAATTTTGTCTTGTCTGTGTTTCTTTGTGTTTCTAGACGAATAGCGCCATAGCAGCTGCGGCATACGAATTCGGCTACGGCATCAATGACGGCCTGCACATTGGCCTCCGCACGAATGCAAGCAGCGACGAGTACGCGTGGACCGATGGCAGCAACTTCTCTTTCAGCATCTTTGCCAAGGGTTAGCTTGCTCGTCTTTTGACTAACGTTTGAGAGAGAGAGTTGAATTTAAAATAAAGTTTTGTTACTTTTGAATCATAAGCTTTTAAAGGTTTCAGAAGATAAATTACATTAAATGTTTTAAAAAAAACATTAAAACTAGCAGGGACCATTGCATTAGAGTGCTCAGAAAACATTCGACAAAAAAATAGACCCAAGAAATGCGCAGGATTTTAATTGAATTTTTTTTCGTCCGAAATAAAGATGAATTCAACCTTGACAGGCTTCCCTAACGACGCCTTTGGCCACTGCACTGCGCTCGAGCTGAATGCTGCCAAGTGGATCAGCGATCAGTGCGAAACAACAGAACTGCCATTTGTGTGCGGCCGATCCGGTTAGCTGCCACGTCATTCGTAGGGCCTGAGCATTATTCCCACTGAAGTGAAGTGATAACTTTAAAGTATGTAAATGGCCAAGGACGAAAGAATTAACTAACCAATTCATGAACTAATTAAGCAATATGAAATGCAAGTCAATGGGAGAGAAAAAAAGCAAGCATAAATAACATATTATAGTTGTAAAGATATAACAAAGATTGAAAAGTTAGAAAGTTAGATATAAGATGGCTATTAAGCGTGCTATTTAAGCTTACGACATCGGCCATCCGCTTTCACCGCTCGAATGTCTAAAAAAACTCAGGAATCTCTCACCGTACGCCTTTAGAAAATTATTTTTTGTGAAAATATTTAGTTCGTCTAATGTCTAGTTTTTTTCTTCCAAAAGTGGATATACACATCAAAAGTAGCTTCGGTTCTACTCGCCGTCTTATCCAGCCTCGCCGAACGTCTCATGTGATTATATCTTGACAGTTGATAAGGGCAAGAAAGTGTGGCTGACTTTTGACGACTTCGAGCTAAACACTTGTTGTGACAAGGTCGACATCTACGAAGGCAAAATACATCTTGGAACGTGAGTAAACCGAACTACGTATAAGCTCGCTCACAACTTTGTCGGCTAATGTACATATTTTTATATTTACATAAATGTACACCGGAGAGTGAGTAGATACGTCATATGTTATATGCATGCGATGAGATGGTGAAAATTGCATTGTAGGATGAAAGTGATACTTTTTTTAAGGATAACTGGCGAGCCTCAGCCGGGGGGGGCTCGTCTTCCTCACGACGAGCTCGAATTCAATGCGTCTCTCGCTGTACGTGACCGATGGCAGACAAGTGCGCGGATTCCGCGCAGACTTCGGAGCCTGGACCTAACGAAGTATTGATTGATTTGATCCAATCACAGGGATTGAGAGCCAAAATACGACTTTCAAAGTACACATAACTTCTACTTTTGTTCTCTCTAATTTTGCAGAAAATTAGATGTAATCCTTACAAGATATATTAGATCCTCAAGAAATGTTTTAATTAATCATGCGTTCTTGTTCAGTTTTAATAAATATTTGCTCTGCTTCCCTAATTGTAAGAAAATGTCTGCTCTAATTTTTTCCACACCTTTTTACATTTAATTTGTTCGGGGCAAACATTTTTTTTAAAGTTTCTTGATTGCCAAACACCAGACTTTGAAAAGAAAAATTAAAATTGAATCAAAGCATGTTAATTTTTTCTATGCAAAAAAGTAATCTTGACAGCACTGAAAAGTCGCGCACTTCAGAGATATTGATAAAAAACAAATGAAGGATGTGGAACTTCTAGACTGCTCACAATCAGTGCAAGGGAGAAAAATATGATCCGGAATAAATGTTTTAATACATTTAAATCAATTAAAAAAATTAGTTCCTTTCCACGCTGGCTATCTCTCTTTCTCTCTCTCATGCCTTTTTTACTCTCTTCTTCCAACTCTGTTCTTTCTCCCATCTCGCTCACCCTCCTTCCGCTCTCCTCTTTCTTGTCTTAACACCACGCCTCTTCTACAAATCCTCTCTATCCTCTGTCTCTCTACCCTCTTAGTTTTACTCGCTCTCTCCACCTCTCGCGAGGGAGATAGAGAGGGAGAGAAAGAAAGAGAGTGAGAGCGAGGAGGGAGAGAACGAGAAGAGACCTGCCGCAGCATTAATCTTGCCGTTTGTCCAAGACATGTCAAGGACAATCGGTCATGACCGTTCCAAAATAAAACGAACACATGTCCTGGACACATCCACTTCTGCCTATCTTAATACACAGGGGTCTAGGACATGTCTAAGACATGTCCTGGACGTGTCCTGGACAAAAAAGAAAACAATCTCAATGGTCATGGACACTTTTGTGGGCTTGTCCCTTACGTGGTCATGACCATAGCGAGAGAGTGCATAAACGCGGAGAGCACAGAGTGACACGCTCGCGGTTACTACCGATGTCCCGGACAGATTGTGGCATGCGACCCAGTTTACGTCATACGCTGTCAAAAGAAAGGTATCATCTTATGTCTCCGAAGCATCTATAGAGTATTGCGTAAGCGTTTGGCTAGGAATCTCGGGGTCGCGGGTTCGACACCTGGCCGAGACATTTATTTTTTGTTTTTTTTTTCTCACCGTTTACACATAAACAAAATAAGAAACTCAAAAAAAACAAAACAAGAAACTCATACAAACTCGCAACTTCGCGGCTTAGCAACATCCTCTGCTCGGCGCCGTCGTATTGAAGCAGTGCTCGCAAATGTTGCATGGACTGCCCCCCGTTCCTCTGCTATGTTTCTCTCTTCCACCGCTTTTGTTATGCTCATGTTATGAAGCCACATCTATATAAATGTTGTTACATCTAAGAATTTCTCGAGATGTGGCTGTGAATGAGAACATACAGGGAAACTGGCTTGCAGGAAGGACTTAGGACAAGCAGACGACAAGTTGCAGCCTGTTTCTCCTGTCGGATGGGGTGACCCTCATCCAATTGCTTGGTGCATAATTACATAACCTGTCTGGTGCACGTCGACTTAAAAAGTTGAATTTTTTTCAAAAGTGGACTTAGGGTGAACCGTTTTAGCTTCTCTTTTTTTAATTTGATTATTCTTGTGAAATAAATATAGAATAACGGTAAAAAGAGCTGAAAATGTCAAAAAAAGTATTTTAACGCGCATATGCGCATGTGTCCATGACATGTCCTTAACGTGTCCTTGACATGGTTATGACCAAGAACGGTCATGACCGATTGTCCTTGACATGTCTTGGACAAACGGTAAGAATAATGCCGCGGCTGTTCCCTCATCGCAATTCGGTAGAATTACACCGATGAGTTCACAGAGCCCGAGAATAAGAAGGTTGATATAATTCGAATTTATTTTATTTGTGTTATTTTGAGATACTTCTGCTTTAATATTGTCATCTTTATTCCTATAAGCATATTATGTATTTTTGGATAAGAATGGAAAGTATTGTGCATAGAAACATAAATACTGAACAGCAGATTAACCGAGTTGACTAGAAAATCAGAAGGTTACGGAATCCTTCGGGAGTAATATCTTGGGACATTCTAATATTTCCAAACTAAATTCTCTGTAAAACAAATTGCAATGGTCAATGTATTAAAGTCGTTCGGTGCCTTTGTGTAAATTCAGTTAAGCATTATTTCAGCATCCAATTCGCTCACTGCCACGACCTGATCAATTGATCAAAGTATGCGTCGGCCGCAGTTTTCGGATCTTCTTTTCTCACTTCAGTCCTGCATCAGGGTAATATGCAGCTTAGTTATCAAAGAAGAAGAAAAGAACTTTAACAAAACGGAGAAATCTCTACTTTCTCTATGAGCGTTTTGACGCAATTTTGGCTTACTACATAAACATTTAACTTATTCATCATCCAAAATTGTAAATAGTTCGCAAATAACCGTGCAATTGTTGTGCTGATTCTGCGAAAGCGTCTTATAAATAGTGTCGCTTTCATGTAGTCGCGAAGAGGCCGAATCGAGTAGATAATAAAGCAGAAGATGGCAGAAGGTAACCTTAGAAAATGGTGCCGATAAGAAATGCAAGATACCTATAAACTATTACATTAATTTGTTATATGTTTGCGATTGTATCACACCAGACATGTAGGCAGTTGACGAAAGCGTTAAGGACGGCGGTCAGCTGGTACTTGAGTGACTCGTTCTTCCACAAAAGAAATGAAGTCAGCGCGAGAGCGGGCATCGCCACGAAGATAACGGCGCCCGCGGCGAGTAAAGCGCGTCGTATCAATTAGCAAAAAAGAAGCATTAAGAGGGCATCTCTGCAAGACTCAAGGATAGCTTAAGGCGTGAAAAAATATTGACTTTCATGCTCCTTTAACACAGTTTTGGGCGGTAGGGTTGGTATGTCTCGGCCAAAGTGATGTTACTCCAGGCCACTTGAGGACGGGCGCTGTGTTACATAATTGTAAGATCGGTTGCTTATACAATGATAATAGATGCTGTTGCTCTTTTAAATCATTTTTTTTCTTCTGAATATTGATGAGATAAGCTGTTATCAACAGAATTCATGCGGACCTTGAGGACGGTAATATTTTCTCGTAATTGTGTGCGCAAGCTGAGAGTATAATCGCTGAAGCGGGTTCTCTCCAGTCGACGCACTCGCCTCTTGTTCCATTCCAATAGAGCAAAGAACACCTTAGTAACGAAAGCAGCAAATATTTTTTTTTGTAATTTGCCTATCAAAATCATATTGTTTTGCCTCCCGTTCCCAGAATACGGGAGCACACTCTACAAAACATCTTCTATTCACCACATCGTTGAGCATCTCTAGCCTACATATGTACATACATATGTGCCCATGTACCTATTTAACGCTTTGTGCAATAATATCCTTTCTACCATTTTTACCCTGTGAACAGTAACATAAGTAATATATACAATAATAATAAAAAAAAGCATACGCAAGCGCTTGTGCCAACTGGAACAAGAATAGCCAATTGATACGTCATAGCGGGAAAAATACCTGAACGAATCAAAAGAGAATATTATCATTATATTTTTTAAAGATAATTTGAATGTAAACAATTTTGAGGCTTAATGGCTTATTGTTAGATACTAAATTTGAGCGTACTTTGTAGAAGCGCTAAATTTTAACATATCCTCATATTTTCAGTATTGCCAAACTAGCTTACATTCGCTGATTCCGATCGCGGTTACAGTAGCAAATGCGATATTACTTGTTATCAGAACGATGGAAATATAAAGACGAGTCGAGTTCTCATAATCGTGGACGAAAGCTGTTGCAATGGCCCTGAATGCATTCATGAATGTTCTTAGGGTGTGAGCGGGAAACGGAGACGATATACTACGGTATCATTCTACCTTTTTTTTAAAAATATTTTTTGAATCGACTCAACTCTCAATAACGACGAGAATTATGGTTTGCATGTAATAACTCAGGCCAAGGAGGCGAATGCCAGAAAGAGCTCGCAGTGCAATGAACTCTGGTTCTGAAAAGAAAACAAAATTAAATGGATTTGCTTAATTTATATGTCATTAAGCGTTTACTACTTTTGACTCACTATAATATGATCTCAATCGAAACGCGCCACTTTTTCCCACATCAAGAGCATCGTTACAGATATACGAATATTGAGCCTTATAAATACGATTTAGAGAGGAGAAAAGATGACGATGAGACGGTTACCGAAGTGGCCAAAGAGACCAATCTCGCCGAGCACAAGCTGAACTCCACGAGCGTAGAGCACGAGCTGAAACGCAAACATGGCCGACCAGACAAGGTAGGTCAGATTGATGTGCACGATGCGGGGACGGATGACGAACGGGACAAGGACGGTCATGCCCACGGCAGCCAGCACCAAGGAAATTGTCTGCAAGAGACTGTTAGGCTAATGGTGAGAGGAGGATTGGAAAAATTGTGAGACGTGAACCTCGACAGTGAGAAGGACACGGTAGATCATGATGAGTGACTGGTCTAAAATGACGAATGCGTGCGTGTACATTGGAGTGATGCATTTAGAGTCCACCATTTCAAATGCCGTCGGGGGACTTCGGGGCCTTTAGCTCCTTTGAAAGTGAGGCTTACTAGAGTGTAGGTTTACCAGGCGGACTGCCATCTATGCGCATCATATGTTATTATATAGATAAATACATGCTTGTGCTTGAATAAATGATGTTTCTTGAACAAATGAAGCAATTTTCAACTATTCTAAAAAAATTACCTCGGCAAGCAAACAAAAGTGTAGGATATACGATTAAGCGAAATTACAACCTTTGGGTGGTGCGAACTTCCAAATAGACTTGATGCAGATATCTTGAGAATCGGAAGAAGAGTTGAAAGATGCGACAGAACAGCCTCAAATTCATTCTTTTGAAAGTTCGGCCTAAGTGGAAAACGCCGCTGCACCACAGTTTGCAAGTCTAGGGTATGAATAAAAAAACGCTATCTGCAATGAAATATTCAAGAGCCAAAAGGAATATTTAATTGCAGAAAGCGTTTTAAAGGAGGTCTCCGGCGAATAATTAACATGTCGTTTTTTTAAGCATGGATTACTTTGTCTCGTCATAAAAATTAGACAGTGAAAGTTTGAACGAATTTTATCTTGAAAATGTTTGACAATTTGACAGGTATATATTTTCAAGACATGAAAATGACAAATTTGGTGCTTCTACCAACACTATCTGACGATGCACCTTAATATTTATCCAGAGATTTGACGGTAAAATAATTATATGTACCCAGGAACCCGTCAAATATACAGTGACCTTCGTACAAAGCCACAAATAGCAACACTTGTTGCTTTCATGTACACAATTCAGTGTTATTCTTCTCTTGGTGCTCTCTTCCAATTATGCTCACTGCCATGACTTTATCAATTGCTCAAAGTAGGCGTCAGCCGCAGTTTTCGGATCTTCTTTTCTCGCTTCACTCCTGCATTATAGCGAGTATCAAAGAATAAGAAGCAGAAAATTGAACAAAAGTGAATAATCTCGTCATTCGTTTTTACGGATTAACCCTTGAAAAAAGTGTAAATCTTTCGGAAATAACCGTTCAATCGTCGCGCTGATACTGCGAAAGCGTCTTTTGAATAGTGTCGTTTTCAGGTAATCGCGAAGAGGCCGAATCGAGTTTATCATAAAGCCAAAAATGAGCGCAGGACACCTTGTAATTGAGCGCGAGTAATTAACGTGAAATACATATATCAATATTTCTTGAATTTATTTACATCTCTGTCCTTGTGCTTCTTGTGAAGCCATAAGGATTGCTGCTCACGTAGTGAATTTATTTAAAAAAAAAACAATTATCATATTTCATTGTTACCTATATTGGAACGCGTATAAATTTAAAAAAAAAATTTCGAAAAAAAAATCCTAATAGTCTTCAATCAAACCAGATATGTAGACAGTTGGCGAAAGAATTGAGGATGGCGATCAGCTGGTAATTGAGCGATTCGTTATTCCAAAAAATAAATGACATCACGGAGACAAATGGTGCCGCCACGATGATCACGGCACCCGCCACGAGGAACGCGCGTCTTATCAGCTAGTAAAAAACATTCGTTCACTTTTAGGCGGCATCAGGGTCAGATTTCGGATGGTAAACATTATTTTTGATTAGGTATACACAAGGGTGGAGGGGTGGGGGATCATAGCTTTGCTAATAAGTCGCGCTTGCTTATGCCCAAGGATTGCCCCAACACCCAATTTAAAAGATTCCTTACATTCACCTTCATACAATATACCAGTTGTCTGGAAACTGGTAAATTACTTGATTATTAAAGGAGCCATTTAGTGAATAATTAAAGTTTGAATTTTCGAACGTGGACCATTTCACATGGTTCTAAAACGTAGTACCTGAATGTTTGAGATATATTTTTTGCTCTTGTTACAAAGATACAAGCCTACAAAAGAAGGGCTGGGCCAAATATTTTTCTGTAGGAACGACGCACTCCCCTATCTATTTACCATGCACTTTAATGGTTAGCTGAAAAGTGTCAAAATACATATATTTAAGGACCACATTCAAAATGGCCATGATCTAGAAATGTTAAAGTATTTCAAATTTTGTTCATGTAGAGAGAATGAACTCCGCCGCGGCACTTTCCCAGAGATCGATAGCGGCGACCCTTCCCCGAGATTGGCGACAAGTCTGGTGCCAAAGATGGGGTCGGCCAACCCAGCATATAGAATGCTTATAGATGCTATCGATCTTCAGAATCGTTTTAGTACTATAATAGTGATGAAATAAGCTGACATTCACGAATTTAAGCGAACGGACCTTGAGAATGAAAATATTTTCTCGTAATTGCGTCCTCAAACTGAGCGTATAGTCGCTGAAGCGAGTTCTCTCTAATCGACGCACTCGTCTCTTGTTCCATTCCAGTAGCACAAAGAAAAGCTGTAAGAGATATATATGTATATGTATATCTACATTTATTCAAATAAAGCCTTACGCAAGCGCTTGCTCCAACTGGAAGAGGAATAACCATGATATATGTCATCAGATCTACGATACCTGAACAAATCAAAAGAACAATATTATAAGTGCGTGTTTTAAAGAAAATTTGGGAGTATGCGGAATACTGATGGTGAGTTGCGCACAAAACAGTGTAGCAAACAACTGAACATCATTGCGAAATTGCCGGCTGCTCAGTTGTCCGCTGCATTGTTTTGTATTCTGCTCAGTTGTCAGATGCGCAGTCCGCACACTCCCAATAATTTCAACCATACGAATGGCTTCATGCTAGATTCTACATGTATTTGAGAGTATTTTGAAGAATCAATCACTGTTTTGAGCAAGACTATGATAACTGACATCCGTTGATAGCGATCGCGAGAACAGCAGAAAAGGCGGCATTACTTGTTATCATAATGATGGAAATGTAGCGACGAGTCTTGTGCTCATAATCGTTGACGAAAGCTGTTGCAATGGCCCTTAACACACAAAGAATTCGCAACTTCTTCCGGTTTTCCAAAAGGCTAAGTATATTTTCGTTGAATATTCTAATAAATTACACTAATATGTATTATAACAACTATTCTTTTTTTGTATAGTTGTTCCTTGGCAATGGGCATGGAGGCGGAAACGATATGTTCATATCATTCTGCAGTTTTTTTTTCTATTTCTGAATTGAATCTCACCTCTCAATTACGATGAGAATTATACTGTGCATGCAATAGCAGATGCAAAAGACGCGAATACCAGAAAGACCTCGCAGCGCAATGTGCTCCGGTGCTGAAAACAAGACATAATGTTTAAATGTTCCAGACTCTTGCGCTTTCGCCTTCCTTCAAGAAAAATGACTCAAACTCAATTTTTTTTTATTCGCATACATATGACATACAGATTTACGGCAATTAGAGTGAAAAATTATAAAGATTCTATTACAGAAGTAGCCAAAGAGGCCCATCTCGCCGAGCGCGATTTGAACTCCGCGTACGTAAAGCATGAGCAGATACGCCCACTCGGCCAACCAGACCAGGTATGTCAGATTGATGTGCACGATGCGGGGACGGATGAATAACGGGAGGAGAACGGTCATTCCTCCGGTTGCCACTACCAAGAAGATGGTCTGCAAGAGGCTATTTGGCTAATTATAAAAGCATAACTGTTGAATGAATTAGTTAAAATATTCTTGCTCATTTTCAACTTTTCGAAAGGGCCGCATATGCAAATTACGGAATGCACTACAGTTATGTTTTATGGCACGTGTTAAGGATAGAGTGACCTCAATGTACGGACAATCCACGCTTTATATCTGCTACCAGTAATGGTTATTTTCTGTGTATAGAAATTTAAAAGGAATTAAGAAGTGGATTTTCCTTCGAAAGGAATAAGGAGTAGGGTGATAGAGAAAAAGAAATTGAATCCTAAACAGATAGAAGTTAGCCTCGAGAGTGAGAAGCACACGGTAGACGACAATGAGTGACTCGTCTTTAATGACGTTTACGTACGTGTACATCGGAGTTGGGCAATCATGGCCTACCATTTCGACACCGTCGGAGACCTTCGTCGGCTCTTTTCCCTTTGAAAGTCTGCTGAACTAGTGAGGCGGTTTGTCAGACGGGCAGAAATTCATGGGTATAAAAGCAGCATTTATACATGAGAGTACAGAAAGTAAAGCAATAAGAGTCTACAATTTCGATGGGAGACTTTGGGGCCTTTTCTCCTTTGAGAGTCTGGCCTATTACAGTTTAGGTTTACCAGGCGGACAGCCATCTTAGCGCATTATATTTTATTATACAGTTAAAAACACGAGAGAGCACGAATAAAGAAAACGATATTCTTGAACGAATGAAGCAAGGATGCTTAAAATTATCTCGGCAAGCAAGCAAAAGTGCAGCTTGAACATACAATTTACGAAATTACTACCTTTTCCTGGTTCGAACTTCCATATCGATAGCAATTTAATCGCGACTTAAGGCGGAAGTACTGAGAATGGGAGGAAGGGTTGACAGATGTGACAGAACAGCCCATTAGCTACAAAGCTGTCTAAATATTTCATTTGGCTTTTTTGGCCGTTGCCGCTCTAGCACATATAACAAAAATGTCGGGTACAAATATCAATATCTTGGTTATTTTCGTCACAAATTCCGTTAAAAAAACTTGGAGAATTATATTAGCAGTACGTAAAATGACCAATTTGGTGCTACTATCAAACACTATATGACTTTTAGTCAATTACATTAAAAAATAGTGCCCCACTCTCTAATATAACCCCCCTCTAACAGTGTCTTCTCGGCAGAGTATTTAAAAATAATACTCCCTGGGGGCACTAATAAGAAAAATACGGTAGATGTAAATGCATGTGCATACTTAATATCTTAAACAAATTATAAGGATAAGTAAAAAACTACACTTCTTAAAGGAGTAATCCATGGAGATTAAAATGATGCTGTATTTGTGGCAATGCTATTCGGCCCCACTAGAAACATCGTTAGGAAAAGTAAAAATGCGTACTAAATAGACACTGAGGAGAAAAACCAGATTTTCCTCACGTTATACTGTAGAATTTAGGGAGTGACGTCATCACCCCTCCCCATGCCACCCTATCAGAAAGAAGGTGATAACTAGCTGTGAAGCAGCAAGCCATGCATGAGATTTGAGGAAAGAAAAGAGAGGCAGAGAGGAAAAGACTCATAAGTATAGTTTGTTGTGATGGATACTGTGCTTGCTTACCGCCAAAACTTTTTACAATATCATGCGGGAATTCAAACGTTAGTTTTTCACAAGCAGCTTCTAAACTCCATGGATAGTTCTTTTAACGTATCGGAGAAGTGACCAATTAACAAATAGTCTGTGCTATTCTGTACCTTTCTTTGTTGACTGGTCGTGTCTGTGCACGGTAAATTTCCTAAACACCCATTGTGAGCATGTTTTTTTTTAAATATTTGAAATGTTGAAAAAAGTTTACCAACTATTGCATCAAGGATTGTTTCGAAATCTACAATTTAAAAAAAATGGAGTTGCAAGAATTGACTTTTGCTTGATTAATGATTTGTTTATTTGCGTTGTATGGGAATTAGAAATCAGATGTGTGGTAGATATTCAAGCATTGTACAGTACAAAGGACACCGAATTCATGAATATTTATGCATTTCTCTCGTCTCTCTCTCGCAATCTGCTTCTCTGGTATTTCCCTCCTCTCTGCTTGCTCTCTGATTCTCTCTCATCTCTCTCGTCTCTGCCTGGTCTCTGTTCTCTACTATTCTCTGCGATCTGCTTCTCTGGTATCTCTCTCTCTCTCCCTCTCTCTCTGCAATCTGCTTCTCTGGTAGTTCTCTCGTCTCTGTCTGGTCTCTGTTCTCGGATATCTCTCTCGTCTCTGCCTGGTCTCTGTTCTCTAGCATCTCTCTCGTCATTGCTTGTTCTCTACTTCTCTCCCATTTGTCTGCTTTTTGCTTCTCTGGAATTTATGTTCAAAAGAACCAGAAAAGTTCAAAAATGCATTGAATATATCACAAAAATTACTAGATCATTCACTTTATTTTAATAAAGTAAATCTCACCTGCTTCAACATCTATATTATCTCGCTCGCGCAGATCCGTTAACGGAATCTCTTCCGGGGCTCTGTCGCCCATTTCAAGCCTGACCTGGAAAGGTTAAGAGTTGAAAGATCAGAGAGAGAGAGAGAGATGATAAGTGAGCCAATCTGATAGAGTCGACCATGGGCGTGCAGGGAACACAATTATTTTTTGATTTTAATTTACTTTGTAGGGTTACTGTAGCACCCTATGGGGATTCCAAAAACATTTTTTTCAAAAATTAATTTTTATTTTTAAGTACAGTATGCCTTGAAATGTCCAAATCATTTAAATGACCATTACTTTCTTTAAACTCAACCAAATTGAATTTTAAAAGGTTATTTATGTACATTATTTACGACATCTTATATGCTCGTTTGAAAACACGCATATAAGATGTCGTAAATATTTCTTTTTTTTTTTTATTTGTAGTTGTTTTATAGACGAAAATGTTTTTTGTCACCTTGAGTTCTTCAAGAATTGTCATTTTCATGAGCAATACGTATTGAGCGGGCCCGGGAAATTGTCTTACGTGAATGGCAGTAGTCTTTTACCCCTGAATCACAACTGAGCATAGACATGTAGACACTAATTACACCTGATAGAGCTTGATATGTCCCATACACTTCTTGGCCAACCCGAAGGGGCTGATTGGGTGTGTCAATGGAGAGCGGGTAGAGAATGGGATTGTCATTCGGGTGGAAGACTCGCTGAGGATTAGGCGGCGCGGAGTCTGCGGGATGAACTCATTGCGGAACCGCAGTCTCCTAGTGGCCGGCGTGCCAAGGCGCGGAGTCGGGGACGGACATCTACGGTGTTGTGAGTTGGGGTGCTTTTATTGCTAATCTATATAAATAAGTTTGTTTGTTTCTCTGCATTCCAATGGCTTTCTGGGACAGACACAGGTCGAGTTTGCCTTCGCCCGTTGCGACAAGCCATCAGACGAAATAGAACCGCGGACAAAATCCACCACAGAGTACTATAGCTCACGCGGAAGAATGTTTTTTTTGGCTCCATCATCGTGTAATTCCCACTGTCCTTGGAGGGCTTAGTGTGGAATAAATAAATAAACTCTATATCCGTGCTTCTCTGACAACCCCTTAGTACAGGCTGTTATATGAAAACATGCAAACATGTGAAGAAAAAGTACCTTATTTTTTTTATGACAAAATAATACAAAATGAACATGAAATATTTACGACATCTTATATGCGTGTTTTCAAACGAGCATATAAGATGTCGTAAATAGTGTACATAAATAACCTTTTAAAATTCAATTTGGTTGAATTTAAAGAAAGTAATGGTCATTTAAATGATTTGGACATTTCAAGGCATACTGTACTTAAAAATAAAAATTAATTTTTGAAAAAAATGTTTTTGGAATCCCCATAGGGTGCTACAGTAACCCTACAAAGTAAATTAAAATCAAAAAATAATTGTGTTCCCTGCACGCCCATGGTCGACTCTATCAGATTGGCTCACTTATCATCTCTCTCTCTCTCTCTGATCTTTCAACTCTTAACCTTTCCAGGTCAGGCTTGAAATGGGCGACAGAGTCCCGGAAGAGATTCCGTTAACGGATCTGCGCGAGCGAGATAATATAGATGTTGAAGCAGGTGAGATTTACTTTATTAAAATAAAGTGAATGATCTAGTAATTTTTGTGATATATTCAATGCATTTTTGAACTTTTCTGGTTCTTTTGAACATAAATTCCAGAGAAGCAAAAAGCAGACAAATGGGAGAGAAGTAGAGAACAAGCAATGACGAGAGATATGCTAGAGAACAGAGACCAGGCAGAGACGAGAGAAATAGTAGAGAACAGAGACCAGGCAGAGACGAGAGAGATGAGAGAGAAGCAGAGAGCAAGCAGAGAGGAGGGAAATACCAGAGAAGCAGATTGCGAGAGAGAGACGAGAGAAATGCCAAAAAAGCAGAGAGCATAAAAAATCTCAAACAAAATTGGAGTGAGCATCCATGAGAATCGACTGCCTTTACAGGAAACGGGAACAGTATGAATCTGGAGGGTGGATTTACCGACTCCTCTTCGCTGCTGCTAACAGAGCCGGATTCGTCATCTTCCAAACAAGCGAAAGAAGCCAGCTTGCTTCCGACTTCTCGATCAAGCGAAAATGTGAGAGAAGAAAAAATTAGGAGTGATCTGAAGCAGGTTCGACATTCTTGTCGTTTTCTAAACTACAATTCTATGTTTGGTATACGCGCGGTAGAGTTGACACAATGTCGTTTTCACCGAAATTTCATTGTTAGGCCATTGTTTACGATGACGTGGCTGCAGTGAACTGGATCGTCACGGAGGAACCTTTGGCTGTCGGCTACACCGACTTTTTTGTTTGTTCATACATATGTTTATGCAGATATTGATATACATACATTCACATCAGCACTGAGAAGTGATCGGAATCTGTTTAAATGTTTTTATATATTATAATTCTAGGCGATCTTTAATGACTAATTTTGGCTTAGGGTATGACAGCCCTTCACTACGCGTGTCAATACGCGGACAAGAATGTTGTGGAGATTCTTCTGGAGAAATCAACAGATCTGAATGTGAAGGACAATGACGTACAACGTTTTATATTCTTGTTTGTTCATATATTTATGCAAATCTTTGCATACATTCTTACCAGCACTGAGAAGTGATCAGAAATCTGTTTAAGTGTTTTTATATATTATAATTCTACTCGAACTTTAATGAATTATATTGACTTACATATGTTGAGGGTATGACAGCCCTTCACTACGCGTGTCGTTACTCGAACAAGAAAGTAGTGGAGATTCTTCTGGAGAAATCAGCAGATCTGAATGTGAAGGACAATGACGTACAACGTTTTACATTCTTGTTTGTTCATATATTTATGCAAATATTTGCATACATTCTTACCAGCACTGAGGAGTGATCAGAAATCTGTTTAAGTGTTTTTATATATTATAATTCTAGGCGATCTCTAAAGAATAATATTGGCTTAGGGTGAGACAGCCCTTCACTACGCGTGTCGTCACGCGGGAAAGGAAGTTGTAAAGATTTTTCTGGAGAAATTTGCAGATCCTAAGGCGAAGGACAACATCTATATTATCTCGCTCGCGCAGATCCGTTAACGGAATCTCTTCCGGGGCTCTGTCGCCCATTTCAAGCCTGACCTGGAAAGGTTAAGAGTTGAAAGATCAGAGAGAGAGAGAGAGATGATAAGTGAGCCAATCTGATAGAGTCGACCATGGGCGTGCAGGGAACACAATTATTTTTTGATTTTAATTTACTTTGTAGGGTTACTGTAGCACCCTATGGGGATTCCAAAAACATTTTTTTCAAAAATTAATTTTTATTTTTAAGTACAGTATGCCTTGAAATGTCCAAATCATTTAAATGACCATTACTTTCTTTAAATTCAACCAAATTGAATTTTAAAAGGTTATTTATGTACACTATTTACGACATCTTATATGCTCGTTTGAAAACACGCATATAAGATGTCGTAAATATTTCTTTTTTTTTTTTATTTGTAGTTGTTTTATAGACGAAAATGTTTTTTGTCACCTTGAGTTCTTCAAGAATTGTCATTTTCATGAGCAATACGTATTGAGCGGGCCCGGGAAATTGTCTTACGTGAATGGCAGTAGTCTTTTACCCCTGAATCACAACTGAGCATCCACATGTAGACACTAATTACACCTGATAGAGCTTGATATGTCCCATACACTTCTTGGCCAACCCGAAGGGGCTGATTGGGTGTGTCAATGGAGAGCGGGTAGAGAATGGGATTGTCATTCGGGTGGAAGACTCGCTGAGGATTAGGCGGCGCGGAGTCTGCGGGATGAACTCATTGCGGAACCGCAGTCTCCTAGTGGCCGGCGTGCCAAGGCGCGGAGTCGGGGACGGACATCTACGGTGTTGTGAGTTGGGGTGCTTTTATTGCTAATCTATATAAATAAGTTTGTTTGTTTCTCTGCATTCCAATGGCTTTCTGGGACAGACACAGGTCGAGTTTGCCTTCGCCCGTTGCGACAAGCCATCAGACGAAATAGAACCGCGGACAAAATCCACCACAGAGTACTATAGCTCACGCGGAAGAATGTTTTTTTTGGCTCCATCATCGTGTAATTCCCACTGTCCTTGGAGGGCTTAGTGTGGAATAAATAAATAAACTCTATATCCGTGCTTCTCTGACAACCCCTTAGTACAGGCTGTTATATGAAAACATGCAAACATGTGAAGAAAAAGTACCTTATTTTTTTTATGACAAAATAATACAAAATGAACATTATATTCATTTTTCCAATGGCCTAATACCCCTTGTGCACGATTTGGGGTCGATTGGAAAAGATTTTTTTTTATCGTTCAGATGTCACTAAAAATCGGAAATTTTGGCATGAAATATTTTGTTCTTCAAACTACAATCGATAAAATAGTAGCCATAACTGCATAAGCAATTCATATATAGCGTAAAATTTCCTCCCTTTTCTCTTGGAGTCAAGCTTTTCGCAAAATATCCTTTATAAAGCCTCAAAAATTAACCCAGAAAGAGTTTTTGGAAATTTTTTCTGGGTTACCGAAAAATGAAAATATCTTGATTTCGACTCAAAACCATTCAATTACTAAAGAGAAGTACTTTTATGTGGCAAATCGAAAGGGCCGTTCATATTTGCTACAGTTTGTGCTGAAATATCAACTCTGGACCCAGCTAGAAGTGTTTCACACTTTGACGCTTTTTGGAGTGTATGGGACATATCAAGCTCTATCAGGTGTGAATATAATGTTCATTTTGTATTATTTTGTCATAAAAAAATAAGGTACTTTTTCTTCACATGTTTGCATGTTTTCATATAACAGCCTGTACTAAGGGGTTGTCAGAGAAGCACGGATATAGAGTTTATTTATTTATTCCACACTAAGCCCTCCAAGGACAGTGGGAATTACACGATGATGGAGCCAAAAAAAACATTCTTCCGCGTGAGCTATAGTACTCTGTGGTGGATTTTGTCCGCGGTTCTATTTCGTCTGATGGCTTGTCGCAACGGGCGAAGGCAAACTCGACCTGTGTCTGTCCCAGAAAGCCATTGGAATGCAGAGAAACAAACAAACTTATTTATATAGATTAGCAATAAAAGCACCCCAACTCACAACACCGTAGATGTCCGTCCCCGACTCCGCGCCTTGGCACGCCGGCCACTAGGAGACTGCGGTTCCGCAATGAGTTCATCCCGCAGACTCCGCGCCGCCTAATCCTCAGCGAGTCTTCCACCCGAATGACAATCCCATTCTCTACCCGCTCTCCATTGACACACCCAATCAGCCCCTTCGGGTTGGCCAAGAAGTGTATGGGACATATCAAGCTCTATCAGGTGTAATTAGTGTCTACATGTGGATGCTCAGTTGTGATTCAGGGGTAAAAGACTACTGCCATTCACGTAAGACAATTTCCCGGGCCCGCTCAATACGTATTGCTCATGAAAATGACAATTCTTGAAGAACTCAAGGTGACAAAAAACATTTTCGTCTATAAAACAACTACAAATAAAAAAAAAAAAGAAATATTTACGACATCTTATATGCGTGTTTTCAAACGAGCATATAAGATGTCGTAAATAGTGTACATAAATAACCTTTTAAAATTCAATTTGGTTGAATTTAAAGAAAGTAATGGTCATTTAAATGATTTGGACATTTCAAGGCATACTGTACTTAAAAATAAAAATTAATTTTTGAAAAAAATGTTTTTGGAATCCCCATAGGGTGCTACAGTAACCCTACAAAGTAAATTAAAATCAAAAAATAATTGTGTTCCCTGCACGCCCATGGTCGACTCTATCAGATTGGCTCACTTATCATCTCTCTCTCTCTCTCTGATCTTTCAACTCTTAACCTTTCCAGGTCAGGCTTGAAATGGGCGACAGAGCCCCGGAAGAGATTCCGTTAACGGATCTGCGCGAGCGAGATAATATAGATGTTGAAGCAGGTGAGATTTACTTTATTAAAATAAAGTGAATGATCTAGTAATTTTTGTGATATATTCAATGCATTTTTGAACTTTTCTGGTTCTTTTGAACATAAATTCCAGAGAAGCAAAAAGCAGACAAATGGGAGAGAAGTAGAGAACAAGCAATGACGAGAGATATGCTAGAGAACAGAGACCAGGCAGAGACGAGAGAAATAGTAGAGAACAGAGACCAGGCAGAGACGAGAGAGATGAGAGAGAAGCAGAGAGCAAGCAGAGAGGAGGGAAATACCAGAGAAGCAGATTGCGAGAGAGAGACGAGAGAAATGCCAAAAAAGCAGAGAGCATAAAAAATCTCAAACAAAATTGGAGTGAGCATCCATGAGAATCGACTGCCTTTACAGGAAACGGGAACAGTATGAATCTGGAGGGTGGATTTACCGACTCCTCTTCGCTGCTGCTAACAGAGCCGGATTCGTCATCTTCCAAACAAGCGAAAGAAGCCAGCTTGCTTCCGACTTCTCGATCAAGCGAAAATGTGAGAGAAGAAAAAATTAGGAGTGATCTGAAGCAGGTTCGACATTCTTGTCGTTTTCTAAACTACAATTCTATGTTTGGTATACGCGCGGTAGAGTTGACACAATGTCGTTTTCACCGAAATTTCATTGTTAGGCCATTGTTTACGATGACGTGGCTGCAGTGAACTGGATCGTCACGGAGGAACCTTTGGCTGTCGGCTACACCGACTTTTTTGTTTGTTCATACATATGTTTATGCAGATATTGATATACATACATTCACATCAGCACTGAGAAGTGATCGGAATCTGTTTAAATGTTTTTATATATTATAATTCTAGGCGATCTTTAATGACTAATTTTGGCTTAGGGTATGACAGCCCTTCACTACGCGTGTCAATACGCGGACAAGAATGTTGTGGAGATTCTTCTGGAGAAATCAACAGATCTGAATGTGAAGGACAATGACGTACAACGTTTTATATTCTTGTTTGTTCATATATTTATGCAAATCTTTGCATACATTCTTACCAGCACTGAGAAGTGATCAGAAATCTGTTTAAGTGTTTTTATATATTATAATTCTACTCGAACTTTAATGAATTATATTGACTTACATATGTTGAGGGTATGACAGCCCTTCACTACGCGTGTCGTTACTCGAACAAGAAAGTAGTGGAGATTCTTCTGGAGAAATCAGCAGATCTGAATGTGAAGGACAATGACGTACAACGTTTTACATTCTTGTTTGTTCATATATTTATGCAAATATTTGCATACATTCTTACCAGCACTGAGGAGTGATCAGAAATCTGTTTAAGTGTTTTTATATATTATAATTCTAGGCGATCTCTAAAGAATAATATTGGCTTAGGGTGAGACAGCCCTTCACTACGCGTGTCGTCACGCGGGAAAGGAAGTTGTAAAGATTTTTCTGGAGAAATTTGCAGATCCTAAGGCGAAGGACAATAAAGTACAACGTTTTACATTCTTGTTTGTTCATATGTTTATGCAGATATTTGCATACGTTCCTACCAACGCTGAGAAGTGATCAGAATTCTTTTTAAATTTTTCATATATTATAATTCTAGGCAAACTTTAATGAATAATATTGGCATAGGGTATGACAGCCCTTCACTACGCGTGTCGTGACGCGGACACGAAAGTTGTGGAGATTCTTCTGGAGAAATTTGCAGATCCTATTGCGAAGGACAATGAAGTACAACGTTTTACATTCTTGTTTGTTCATATGTTTATGCAGATATTTGCATACGTTCCTACCAGCACTGAGAAGTGATCAGAAATCTGTTTAAATGGTTTTATATATTATAATTCTAGGCGATCTCTAAAGAATAATATTGGCTTAGGGTAAGACAGCCCTTCACTACGCGTGTCGTCACGCGGGAAAGGAAGTTGTAGAGTGTCTTCTGGAGAAAGTAACAGATCTGAATGTGAAGGACAATAAGGTACAACGTTTTACGTTCTTGTTTGTTCATATGTTTATGCAGATATTTGCACACATTCATACCAGCACTGAGAAGCGAACAAAAGTCTGTTTAATGTTTTTATATATTATAATTCTAGTCGATATTTAATGAGTCATATTGGCTTAGGGTAGGACAGCCCTTCACATCGCGTGTAGCCGTCTTTCCGCGGACGAGAAAGTTGTGAAGATTTTACTGGAGAAAGTAACAGATCTGAATGTGAAGGACAATAAGGTACAACATTTTACATTTCTGTTTGTTCATATGTTACACACAGAAAAAATATTCGTAAAAGTCGTGCTCTACCGAAAATGCTAAGTAAATATTCGTAGAATCTATCTTTTCGAGCACGGACGTTTGCGCCCAAAGGAAGTATTCGTAGTACGTATCACAACAAACAGGTCAAAATTACATTTAAAAATTCATTACTGGTAAATGCCTGAAGTAATTCTATAGAATGAAACTCCGATTGATAGATCTTTTTACGCTCTATGCAAATAAAAATGTCCCCAAAAAGTTCCTTTCTGACTGTAAAGCCGAAAGAGAGGCTTAAATATTTTGACAACGCAAAACAAGATAAAAAAATCGTTGAACCAAAAAGAAATGTATGGGAAAGTCGTTCGCCTTCGCGAAAGCTATCGATTGATATACGTATGACGTGTGTAGCTCCGAGCATTAAGCCATACAGCTCCACGCACCCCCCTCCCCCCCCCCCGCCCTGAGAGAGTTGAAGAGAGAGAGAGAGAGAGAGAGAGAGAGAGAGAGAGATGAGAGAGAAAGAGAGACTCATTGCCTAAGGAGAGAGAGAGAGAGTGAGAAAAATGGGGTAGAGAAAATTTTTCTCTCTCCCCCTCTCTCTCCCCCGCTCTCTCTCCCTCTCTCTCTCTCTCTTTCTCTCTCTTTCTCTTCACTGTCTCTTTTCCCTCACAGCCAGAGGTGTCAACGGCCCGGCCCCGCCCGATGGGCCGGGCCGGGCCCAAAATTTCAAGGCCCGGAAAAGTACGGGCCGGGCCGGGCCGGCCCAAAAATATTGGGCCCGTTGACATCTCTGCTCACAGCACCCTTTTTTTTAAAGAAAAGCAAATCCTTAAGAAATAATGGCTTTTTACGTAAACCATACATACATACTTATTACATACATATTACGGTGTGAACGCCTTTATCGATCGGTTAAAATTGACGAAAATTCGCCTTTTAGTACATATGTATCTCCTTCCCATTTTCTTTCTATCGTTCTGTCTATCTTCCTCTCTTTATCGCATGCGAACGCACTTGAAAGGCTGCATCCATCTTTCTTTCTCGCGCCTTCTCTCTCTCCCTCGCCTTTTCTTTCTCTCTCTCTCTCTCTCGCCTTCTTTCTCTCTCTCTCTCTCTCTCTCTCTCTCTCTCTTATTGCATGCGATCGATCGCATGCGACCGCACTTAAAAGGCTGCATACATCTTACTTTCTTTCTCTCGCCTTCTCCTTCTCTCTCTCCTTCTCTCTGTTTCTCTGTCTGACTGTCTCTCTCTCTCTTTCTCCCTCTCTCTCTCTCCCTTTCCCTCCGCAGCGAGCAAGATGAATGAAGCAAATCGCTGCGCATATGTCTCATTCACCCCCCCCCCTATCACTAGGTTATCCAATGTCGAAAGGTGAATGGGTGGGTTGGTGGCCTGGTGGTTAACGTGGGAAAATTGCGCGCGGGGGGTGGTGGTTCGGGTCCGGTCAGGAGCAAAATGTCTTTCTCTCTCTCTCTCTCTCTGTCTACTTCCAGGTACAAGCAGCGACGACGACTCCCAACATTACAACGGATCACAGGTTAGCTAAATTATCGACTTTTGCGAACTTTATTGGCAATTTATTCTATTTCACTGCTATTTTGTTCACTAAACGTTCGAAAACCCAGTAAAAGATGCCATTCGCAAAGGTAAGATAATTAGCTAACCTGATCCGCAGGATGGTTGGCAGTGATGAAAGAGAGAGAGAGAGAGAGAGAGAGAGAGAGAGAGAGAAATTGTCACTTTCATCAATTGGATGCGAAAAGTAGCACAAATGGGTGTAAAACTAATTATAACGGACGAAAGAGGAACAGACTTCACACAAAAATGACAGAGAAGATGTAGCAGACTGTCTGCTACAGTCCCGCTCAACATTGTTGGGTCCGGTATTAATAGTATTAATAGTATTAATATAAATAATACAAACTGGAATAGCGCGCTGAATACGCATTTTCGTCCCATTTCGCATAGGAGTTTACCTATTTCGACCATGGAGATTACGACTGTGAAGACCGTTTTCAAAAATATGTTGAAATGGCTGAGATCTCATAATATTGCATTTAATTTGGCCGTGTATGGGTTCCAAACGGGCTGGCTTCAACTACTGGACTACAAAGTGCAAAATAACGTGAAATTTTCAGAGCACTTCTTACCTTTTTCGAGTTTCTTGTTTTATTTCGTTTGAGTTTCTCATTTTGTTTATGTATAAACGACGAAAAAAAAGCAAAAAAAAAATTTTCGTGCTGCAAAAAGTCTGTTCTCAAAAGGGTATCGAACCGAGACCTTGAGATTGCCGATCAAAGACTTACCAATATTCTACAGACTGTGCAAACAGGCCTGATGATACCTTTCTTTGAACAGCGTCGATTGCTCACAAAGGAAACGTCGATTCTGAACACGTTCGCTCATACTTTAGTGGGAGACAGAGAGAGAGAGAGAGAGAGAGAGAGAAAGAGGCGAAAGAAGGTGCAGCGTCGACTACATCTACTCTGCGTCACCGTTTCAAAGCTGAAGCTACGGTATGTCGTTAGACCAACGATTTTTCTCATTGTCAGCTAACAGCACCTGCACCTTCTTTCAACTCTGTGTCTCGCCCTCTCTCAATCTCTTTCTCTCTCCCGCTCTCTATTTCTCGCTCCAGCGGTCTCTCTTTCTCTTTCTCCCTCTCTCCTTCTTTGTCGTTCTCTCGCATTCCCTTCATCTCTCTCTCTCTCTCTCTCTCTCTCTCTCTCTCTCTCTCTCTGTCTCCCACTAAAGTATGAGCGAACGTGTTCAGAATCGACGTTTCCTTTGTGAACAATCGATGGTGTCCTAAGAAAGGTATCATCAGATCTGCTTGAACCGTCTGTAGAGTATTGGTAAGTCTTCCGGCAATCTCGAGGTGTCGGTTCGATACCCTTTTGAGAACAGATTTTTGGAGCACGAAAATTTTTTTTGCTTTTTTTTTCGTCGTTTATACATAAACAAAATGAGAAACTCAAACGAAATAAAACAAGAAACTCGAAAAAGGTAAGAAGTGCTCTGAAAATTACACGTTATTTTGCACTTTGTAGTCCAGGAGTTGAAGCCAGCCCGTTTGGAACCCATACACGGCCAAATTAAATGCAATATTATGAGATCTCAGCCATTTCAGCATATTTTTGAAAACGGTCTTCACAGTCGTAAATCTTCACAGTCACACAATAAACTAATTCGCGAAATGGCACGAAAATGCGTATTCAGCGAGCTATTTCAGTTTGTATTATGTATATTAATACTATTAATACTATTAATACCGGACCCAACAATGTTGAGCGGGACTGTAGGTAGATATCATGAAAAATTGCGAAAAAAATTGAGATAAACAGCTTTAAACTGTGCAGAAAACGGCAAAAAGTTATTGCGCCTGGGGGACCCTGCTGCCCGCGGCAACATTCTACGAATACTTCCTTTGGAGACACTAATTCTCCCTGCGGTATTCACTAATAGTTTAGTGTTACGTTAATCACAATAATATATTCGTACCTCCTTTCGTGATATATCACGAATATTTTTTCTGTGTGTATGTAGATATTTGCATACAGTACCGCTCAACAACCAGGGGTGCAGGAACTTTCGGAACTTTCGGAAAGTTCCAAAATGTCCGATCAAATTTGTGCGTTTCTCGATAACCGCACGTCGATTTGGTTTGCATATTTGGATTCAGGCACTCGGGTTACACCATAATTGAGCATTAAAATGTCAATATAATGCTTTTTCGACAAAATGGAAAATATTGTGAATGGTGGTGCAGGAACACCACAATTCGTAGTGCGTCAATGTTTCTTCGTGTCGGTGAAATTTGTGAAGGCATTTGCTCTAACAGTATATCTTTAAATTACAGTTGCAGACTTCATTTTTATTTTCCTTATGTCTTAGTGACTTTTAATGTTACAAGTGAAAAAAGTGCGGGAAAAAAATTTTGCAATGCAAACTTGAAGAAATTGGTTCAAAAGCGGATCCGAACACCAGCCACTCCCTTCATACTCGTTGCAGGCATACCAATACTCCACCCAGCCACAACGTTAAAATTGCTCCAAACAATTTTAGGGTGCATTTTGACGTTGTTCTTAAGAGCTGATAGAGTCCATGCCGCGAAAATTCCTTACCATCCGTAGTCTTCCGTATATTTCCAGATTTCAATTTCGAAACATAAAGTTTCGGGTCCTCTCTCCGCGTCGGAAAATTTTTTGAATGAACTTTTCGAGAATTGAAATCCAAAAGCGCACCAAAATATTTTCTGCAATTGGGGCTTGAACCGGAGACAAACAAAACTGCAATCAAGCGCGTAAACCACTGCGCCATACCAATCATGCCTGTTTGTGCAACCGAATCCTTGACAGTCGGTCACCCACCCTGGTCTTCACAAATTCTCTCTCTCTCTCTCTCTCTCTCTCTCTCTCTTTCTCTCTCTGTCTCTCTGTCTCTCTCTCTGTTACTTCTTGATTTCCTCTCTTTGCTTCGCTTTTCCCTCGTCTTTCGCTTTCTTCGCTCTGTCCTTCGCTTTCTCCTGCTTAGCTTCGCTTTGTCCTCTTTGCACTGTCGGTGGTCTCAAGCCCGACAACGATAATGGCAAAACTATGATCTGCCATCTACGTCGCTATTCAATTTATTTCTCTCTCTCGCTGTCCTGTCTCTCTCTCTCTCTATCTCTAACTCTATTTCTTTCTCTCAATTTCCCTCTCTTCCTATTTCGTTCTCTCTCTCTTTCTTTCTTTCTCCTTCCAGGCCCCAAGGGTTGTACAGACCCGAGATGGAACAGAGCCGGCCAGGGCAGGCCCAAAATTCAAAAGCCCGAAAGCTGCGGGAAATAGTGAGAGATTTAGAGAGAGAGAGAGAGGAGGGCGAGAGAGAAAAATGAAACTGATTAGCGACGTAGATGGCTGATCATAGTTTTGCAACTATCATTGTCGATCTTCAGACAATCCACATGGCCTGCGTAGCGCAGTAAGGTGCGCGCTTGATCGCTTTTTGAGCCTCGCAAGTTCGAATCCCAAACGGGGCGAACGTTTCGACTAGGAAAAAGGAAAGAGAGTCAAAATGATAGCTCAAAGTGGGGGATCTTTCAAAGCGAAGCAAACAGAGAACAAATCAAGAAGTAACAGCGAGAGAGAGAGAGAATTTGGGAAGCAGGTGGGTGACCGACTGTCAAGGATTCGGTTGCACGAACTGGCGTGATTGGTATGGCGCAGTTGTTTACGCGCTTGATTGCAGTTTTCTTTGTCTCCGGTTCGAGCCCCAATCGCATAAAATATTTTGCTGCGCTTTTGGATTTCAATTCTCGAAATGTTCATTCAAAAAATTTTCCGAAGCGGAGAGAGGACTCGAAACTTTATGTTTCGAAATTGAAATCTGGAAATATACGGAAGACTACGGATGGTAAGGAATTTTCGCGGCATGGACTCTATCAGCTCTTAAGAACAACGTCAAAATGCACCCTAAAATTGTTTGGAGCAATTTTAACGTTGTGGCTGGGTGGAGTATTGGTATGCCTGCAACGAGTATGAAGGGAGTGGCTGGTGTTCGGATCCGCTTTTGAACCAATTTCTTCAAGTTTGCATTGCAAAATTTTTTTTCCGCACTTTTTTCACTTGTAACATTAAAAGTCACTAAGACATAAGGAAAATAAAAATGAAGTCTGCAACTGTAATTTAAAGATATACTGTTAGAGCAAATGCCTTCACAAATTTCAGACACATTGACGCACTACGAATTGTGGTGTTCCTGCACCACCAGATTCACAATATTTTCCATTTTGTCGAAAAAGCATTATCTTGACATTTTAATGCTCAATTATGGTGTAACCCGAGTGCCTGAATCCAAATATGCAAACCAAATCGATCGAGAAATCGAGAAACGCACAAATTTGATCGGACATTTTGGAACTTTCCGAAAGTTCTGAAAGTTCCTGCACCCCTGGTTGTTGAGCGGTACTGTATATTCATACCAGCACTGAGAAGTGATCATAAATCTGTTTAAATGTTTTACATATTATAATTGTAGTCGAGCTTTAATGAATAATATTGGCTCAGGGTATGACAGCCCTTCACCACGCGTGTTGTTTCGCGGACGCGCAAGTTGTGGAGATACTTCTGAAGGCTGGCGCAGATCCAAATGTGAAGTACAAAAAGGCGTTACTCCTCTTCACCTCTGCCTCGTTAACAGTATACACCACAACTCCGCTTATTGCAGTCAGTCGCGCACTTTCTCTCTCTTTTTCTCTTTCTCTTTCACTCTATATCTATCCCTCATTCTCTTTCGCTTTCTCTCTCATTCTTTTCCCTTTCTCTCTCGCTCTCTCTCTCTCTCTCTTTCGCTCGCTCTCTCTCTCTCCTTCTTTCTTTTCTTTGATCTGTCTTTCGAAGCTTTATTCCAATAAAATCATAGCACAACTTACTTTTTTAGTCCCATAAATTACGACTGTTCTTCGTTTTTGAGAGATTTATTTGAAAAGCTGTTGATTTATCATTTCACGGGGTGGTATCAAGATGTATGCACTTTGTTTATTACGCAGCACCCATTCTTCATCAGATAGTCGATCAGTGAAATGCTTCCATTACCTTGCCCTTAGTTGACCTTCTTTTCTCGCCCCTTCTTTTCCTTCTGTTTATCTCTATTCATTTTTATTTTTCATTTCAATCTTTTTCTCTCTCCCCTCTCTTTCTATTTTCTCTTTTCCTTCCATGGAAGTGAAGTGCTTATGGTAGCTTCTGTCCAACTCTCTTGCTTTTCATTTTCTCTATGTATTATTTTTAGCGCTTGTCAAACAGTATTTACCGTTCTTTCAAGGCTACATACATAGTTTAATTATTATTTAAATATTTTCTCTTGACTATATTGAGTTGTTTTATTAACGAAATTAACCGTAACACTGTGATGGCAGTTAATCTGTTTGAGAAAATATTGCAAACGAGTTGCTGGTAATACCGTGAATTCCAGACCAACCCGAAGTGGTATCTCTTCTCTGCGACTTCGGAGCAGATGTGAATGCGAGAAACAATCATAACCAGACACCCGCGCAGGTCGCATGCTACAACGGCCGTCTCTCCGTCCTGAAGATTCTCGTCAAAAAAATCAGCAAAAAAGAGTAATGGTGGAAGTTTGAAAAATCATCGGAAGAGTCAAAAGAGATAACAAGTACGAAGAATC
Source organism: Allodiplogaster sudhausi (assembly GCA_945643635.1). Lineage (NCBI taxonomy): Eukaryota > Metazoa > Nematoda > Chromadorea > Rhabditida > Diplogasteridae > Allodiplogaster > Allodiplogaster sudhausi. The sequence goes on from CALZFC010000372.1 coordinate 213,951, forward strand.
AAGTACATATGTGCTGTACAGCAGAGATATTACAAGCTGAGGCAGAACAAGGCTAAAACAAATATCTATTTCTTTTTGATAGTCAGGTGACTCGTTTTCTTCTTTGCCATTATCTTACTTTTCTGATAGCATTTTAAGGAAAAGAAAATGACATTTAGTAAACATGTAAGCATGTTTTGAGAAATTCTAGGCTAAATGAGGACAACAAGAGAAGCAAACTTAGGGGAAGACCTTCTCATTTTTACTCTGCAGGAGATGGTTCGAATTCCCGATGCTCCAAATGGCCATTCGTCTTGGTAACGCCGAGATTGTCAAGTACCTTCTTTCGGAAAATCCTCGAATATTTGCCAGCGTCGAAGAATGGCGAACTCTCCTCGACGTCGCCATCGAAAAGAAATTCCAGTCAAAAATCTTCTTTTTTTAATATTTTTAAAGAATGTATGGTACAAACCAATGTCCATATGTTTTTATTTTGCTTAGTCGAAAAATTATTTTAAAAAAAAATCAGCATGTTAAAGAAGCGAACTGAGTGTGTTTCTTGCGCAGATCAATAGCACAAGAGTTGATGAAGTATAAGCGCTGGTGGAAGTGCTTGGAATCCGATGGACGGACTCCCTTCCTCACTGCTGCAAGGGACACTCCGATGCGACGACTCATCAAGACATTCCCAGACGTCGTCAAGGAAGTCTTCGATAAATGCATCAAGTATTTTATGACTTCGACAATTATTTCCGCGCTTTCCGCAGTTGTTTTTTGGATGAAGTGCACATAGAGAAAATGTTATGCACAAAATCGTTTATGAAAAAAATGCTTCGTTGACTTGGTACGCTGAGAAAACATGCAATGTTTTCGCATTGGCGAGCGTCGCCTACTCTTATGAAACAAAACATAACATTGTTGTAAATACCTGGATGTTGCTTGGAGCGCGGCATCGCAAATTTATGCATGCTCAAAAAATGTTATGTTTTGTAGAAACAGCACCAACACTGTTCCGACCAATGAATATAGGAGTATCATCTTCTCTCTCTTTCTCTTTCTCTCTCTCTCTCTCTCTCTCTCTCTCTCTCTGTCTGTCGCTATTTTCGGTTCTTCTTGGGTGAAAAACTCTCTCTTTCTGATTTCAGACACTGCGACAACGAAACAACGACACCAAGCAATGACAAGTGAGTTCGAACGCAATTTCAGAATTCTCGCACCGGTCCTGAAAAGTTCCTGGAGAAAATCTTGAGTGGTTCGGGAAAGATCCCGGAGAAAAAAAGTGTGCCATACGCACTAAAATTACATTCCTTTTGCATGAAAATTTTTATTCGTATATTTTAGTACTTTGATAAGCATTTTCAAATTAGAATTTCGTAGTAAGCTGCCGCACGATTAATCTCCCTGGAGGACACAGACAAGCGTCTCTGACATGTCCAGGACATTTTATTGTCCAAGACATTTCAGAGACAATTGGGAGACATGTCAGGGACAAATTTTTCCAAGTGGACAGCGAATGGAGGCTTCCAAATTTATGGTTTTATATATTTGTCCTTTCTTTTCTTTATATGACATGCTCACGTTGCATTTTTTGACAATGGAGAGCAAAGAACATTGCACAAAACAGCTTTGGATATCAATCATCTTGACAACACTTACAACCTTTGAGTTTTCAATACTTCTAATCATCATTAGAAAACATTATTGCAGATATTTTGAATTCCTTTCCAGAAACAAATCGCCGATAAAAGTAAACTCCCACAGATATGTCCTTCCATTACTTCATTATGTCAAAACAGAAGAGTTATGAATAACAAGTTTATCAACAAAAAAAAACAAGAGGCAGAGAGTGAGAGACTTAGTCGAGGAGGCCGAATATCATCTCGTCGTACTCCACCTTCTCTTCCTTCTTCACCTTCTTCTTCTATTCGGAAGCGGTGGCTGGCGCGGCGGCGGCAACAGCAATCAGCTGCGGCTCCGCCTCCCTTCGAGACCCCGGCAATCAGTTCGGGCAGCGACTTGCCCGCCAAACGAGTCACCACCCAGCTGCAATCACAACAAGCTTATTACTATAGGCAAGAATATTGACATACTGTTACAGGGAGCAATTAAATACATAAAATGAGAAAAAGAGTGTTTTGCGACCCAATTAATAAGCGAATTATGGCAAAAAGAACCCCAAAGAGCAACAATAATGGAAAAGACGATTTAAGAAACATTTCCTTGCTTTACTATAATTTAGGATAACAATAAAATCTTGCAAGGATATTTTGTCGCCCACTTCAGCAAACTTACACGAAGAATAAGGAAATATAAAAGACCAAAAAAAACTTAAAAGAAGGAAGACCACACCTTCTCATCGTCAACAGCAACGTAACTGAAGATGTTCTCCAAGTACGTAAACAAAACGACAATGGATACAAAGTAAAAAAAATTCACTTTTTGAACACTTCGTCTCTTGCCAAAAGTAGCAGCTACAGTACGCATAAACAAAACGATTGAGCCTTCAATGAGACAAAGTCATAACTTTTGTCTCGGAGACACGAAATGACATTCGGCGTATTTGTTTCACCTCTCTTAAAATTTCATACTCTCTCGCCTTCCCAGGATGTCATGGACATTGTCCCTGACATTCTCAATGTCTTGGACATAATATTTTTCCAAAAGTGTCTGCGACATTTCAAAGACACCTAAGAGACAGATGCGAGACACGTGTATTAACATAGGCATTTTGCTTATTAGTGTCTGCGACATTTGTCTGCCACCCCAGAAAATGTCCTGGACATATCTTGTCCGTGTCCTCGAAGGAGATTAATCGTGCGGCTGTTCTTCATCCTCCACTACAAAGAAAGTCAAACTTTCCATTGGAAAGAAATGACCATTTGAACTTGTAACAATGAGGACTTGATTTTTTTGGCTTTTTTGGCTCTAATTACATTGCTTTTCTCCAGCTGCGTGAATAATCATCTCACGGAGAACTGGAGAAACTTTCAAAAAAATAAAGTGAAAAAATATTTAGTTCTTAAGAATGAAGAAGTAACTTTTTCGTTGAAATTCATAGCATTCTGGAAAGGCGTAAGAAATAAAGTTTGAAAGAAAGAAAGGATGAAAGTAGGCAGCAAAGTAAGAAATAAGGAAAGAAATGAAGAAAGAAAGACAGAAAGTAGGTAAGAATAAGTAAGTATGAAAGTAAGAAATTAAGTAAGAAAGAAGGAAAGGAAATAAGTATGAAATAAAGTAAGAAATAGAATAGGAAAAAAGAAAGAAAGATAGTAAGAAACAAAATAAGAAGGAAAAAGAAATAAGCAAGAAACAAACAATGAAATAAAGAAAGAAAGAAAGAAGCCTAGAAAAAATATCCCGGACCTAAACGCGACATGGGTTCGAGGGTCGGTGAGCGTTATTTCCCGGAAATTGCTTTGACTGCGAGAGAAAACTATAGATACTCACAAAATGAGAGCGGCCAGACAAACCATATCGCGAGTAGGTTTGTCTGCGCTTCCACTTTTACACGCTATTTCTCGACATTTCAAACGTCCGGGATTTTTCCCGGAGCGCTGGGCGCATTTGAGCAAAATCAGTCCGGTATAATTCCCGGGAGCGGTCAAGAAAACCTCCGAGGTTCCATGCTATAGCATATAAATAGTCCTGGAAAGTTCCCGCACACCTCAGGACAATTTTTTTTTTACTTCCGGGACCCCCCAAACTTTCTTGAGAATGAAGGCGCGGCTGGCTTTGCGGCTGCGTGCCCTTGTTGCCGATTGGCCGCATGCAGCTTTGTTGCCGATTTGGAAATAGGGGAGTAGCTTTGTTGCCGATTTGGAAATGGGGGAGTAGCTTTGTTGCCAATTTGGAAAAGGGGGAGTAGCTTTGTTGCCGATTTCTAAAAGGGGTTGTTGCCAAGGCGTAATAGTATTGCAACTTGTAGAAAGATTTATTAATAACTCAGAACTGATTGTATGTATATACATATATTAATGGAAAAGACATTCACAGAATGTATATAAATTAGTAGGAAAGGGACATTCACAGAATGTATGTAGATATATTAATAGAAAGAGAGACATTCGCAGAATGTATGTACATATAATAATAGAAGGAGAGACCTTGAGTGTTCAGTGATCCTTGCCAGTCGTATGCTTCTTGCCCATCTCGTCTAGATACGCAAGAATCTCGTACTTGCGGATGGGGACGCCTGTGTTGATTCGGTCCGTTAGGCTGCAGTGACAAAACTTGCAACAATATAGTGTACTTTTCGTCAATAAAACGAACGCGTCCATTCTGGCCGACGCAGCTGCACGTTGCTCTCAAGCGTGCTTGGAAATCCACCGATCATGCGCGGAAGGATCTTTCCGTGCGCCTTCCAGTTGAAGGAAAGACGTCAATTCCTTGTCCTGGATGTACTCGACCAAGTCGATCAGATGAGGGAGACGGCCGTGGTTGAGACTGCGGCCAAGACCTCTTAAATAGCTTCTTTCTATTTCAAGCTGGCAGGCGAAAATTCTAACGAGTAGTAGCTCTCGGTGGCATTGGAAGTCCGGTTGATCACTTGCCCGAACTTGTTAGTCAGGCTCTCAGGGTATGCCAACCACTGCTTCTCAAAGGCAGGCGCCTATAGAAGCCTCCTTGAGTCTTACAGAGAGGCTCTCTTAAATGAAACGTCCAGAGCTAACAATAAGTGAGATGTTCTATTGCTTTTCAATAACATTATTGTGAAGGTCCAATGATACGCTCCACGTTGCATCCTTCTTTGTGTGTGGATGGCCACATAAACTTTTGTTAATATAGAGGTGTTTTTAGAAGACAATATTTATTACGCAGCGATGATGATGGCGACAGCAGCGATGATGATGGCGACAGCAGCGATGATGATGGCGACAGCAGCGATGATGATGGCGACAGCAGCGATGATGATGGCGACAGCAGCGATGATGATGGCGACAGCAGCGATGATGATGGCGACAGCAGCGATGATGATGGCGACAGCAGCGATGATGATGGCGACAGCAGCGATGATGATGGCGACAGCAGCGATGACGATGGCGACAGCATCGTCGCGAGCGCCACGTCGCGTCGCGGTAGCGCTGCGGTCGCGGGCACCAGTGACGACAAGCTCAGTCCTGAGTAGTTGGCTTGGCTTTGTATTTGTACGTTTAACAATTGCACTGAGACAAATTTCAGCAAAACATCCGATATAAAATCGCCGCTCTATGAGTATGACTTCCAATATCTTGATGATACATTTATGAAACTTTCCAAGGATCGAACAGGCAAGCAAAGACTACAATATCGATTTCCTTGAGTGTTAGAAAAGTGTCTGATCTCAGAGTTGATTCATTACGAAACTCCCCACAAGGATAAATTCCCATACGCTCTTCTTGATAACACACATCCATATTCGATGAACACTGGAATGATCTACGAAAACCATCCTCTGCGGCTGCTGGTCTCGCGATCTTCTCTCTTGCTTTTTCATTCTTCTTCTTTCTTCTTCTTTTTCTTCTTTTACTTTTTTTTATCTTTTTTTTTCTTATTTTTTTCTTTTTCTTTCTTCTTCTTTCTTCTTGTAGATGACACAAGGAGTTGTATAAGAATCGTTCAAAGAAAAGCACTAGAGTGATAAAATTGCAGGCAAGCCCCGACTGCGAACACCTCCTCACTCATCCACTCGTCCGCGCGCTTCTCAATCATAAATTGAACATGCTCGTCAAACGTTTCTATTTCATTTGTATGCAGTTTTTTTAGAACTGACTGGGATACTAAGTGATTATAATGACCATATTGAGAAAGTGAGGACGTTTATAATGTTTCTTCTTTCTCATTTAGCATTGATCATGTACTGCACGTTTCTGTTTTTCTTCACCGCGTATGTCATGAGTATCCCTGCTCCCTACAATGCCTTGTTTCATTGACGATGTCAATGAGAATATGACTCTCATTGACATCGTCAATGAAACCGACGCTTGTGATCGCATTGTCAGTCCTCACTCTTCTTCCTATACATTGAATATCAGTTGACATAATTTAGGAGCATCGACCGTCGTCGGTTTGGAAATTGGGAGTATTCATTCTCGCAGTTCTTCTTCTTATAAAAGAGGCACGACATGAAATCTTGTTGTGTATATATACTTAAATTGAGTGAGATAATGAGGCAGAAACAAAGAGAGATTGGAATAAAGATATAGAGTTTGTACAGGAAAAAAGAATCCTTTGATTTGCGAAATTTATAGTGCGTCCAATTTTTGAAACGCGGCTTCTCCTACTTACTTGACATCGAGAATCTCATGGAATTATTTATCTATATCTCTGCTCTCCTCGTGATCTACAACATGGATGACTGCGCAAAGCGAACTGGCATTCGACAGGTCATCTGCCTTCTCTGCTATCGTAATCACCTTCTAATTCATAGGATTGGCAATGGAAGCTCGCGACGGTCTCGGCATTCCTACAGTGGGTGAACCTGCTGATGTTAATGCGCAAGCTACCTCACTTCGGTATTTACTTGTTGATGTTCTTCCGCATCGTCCAGACATTCTCTCGCTTCTTCCTCGTTTTCGCTGCATCTTTTATGGCCTTCTCCATCACATTCTTCATGATCTTCCAGAATCGAGTTTGTCTTAATTTTGCGTGTCGTGCGCCATTTGTCTCATAATATGTGAATTGACTGTCCGTGATATTTCATCGATTCTGAAATGGAAGATTAAGAATTCTGCCACCTGTTCGAATTCTCGACATTAGATTCTTCGGTGCTGAAGACGATCGCCATGATGATCGGAGAGTTAGATTTCAATGGAATCTTCTACGGAGACGCTGACAAGCACGAAGAGAGAGTGAGACTTCCCCTTCTTTCACACGATAAGCGATATTTTGTTTTCACGCATGTATGCATGTATGGAAGTAATCACTTAATGTGACAAAGGTTTCACAAAGATCTTCTTACCAGTCGTACATGAATGTCATCGCTCGTCTGCTCTTTCTCGGCTTCGCCATTGTCATGACCATTCTTCTCAATAATCTGCTGGTTGGTCATTTTATCTCTCCTTTTTCTTGTCTGATTATCTTTTTCTTTTTCTTTATTTTCCTATTTGTTCTATCTGTATCTATCTCACGCTCGCTCACTCTCACCCTCTCTTTATTCTCTCCTTCTATGGTTGCTCTTTCCTTTCATACATTGTAATATCGCGATTATCTGGGAAATTTGCAATGGATGATACCTTTTTTTCAAAGACATTATCAGCCTATCTCAATTGCAATTAAGTTTGCCTGCCGTTTTTTTCCTCCCATGGCTCTTCATTCATCTTTGCCTCCGCGTCTCTCTCTCTCTCTCTCTCTCTCTCTCTCTCTGAAAGGATTGTTCTAGCATAGAGTAACCCGCGACCGCGAAATATAGTTGCCCTCCTTATTCATCATTTGCCGACCGGACGCATAGCGCTGATTAAAAATCTTCAAAGCGAACACTTGATTCACAGAGAAAAGTTCTCGAAAAAGGATCTTTGTTAAGTGCCAGGAGGATATTGCTCAAACATATCGTATTATCTGATCGAGATAATACGCTTGCGACTTCAAAGTTCCTTTAAACAAGGTACTGGTCACTTTGCTCTTCAGATCGGTCTGGCTATAGATGACATCAAATCCATTCTGGAGAAGGCTGAAATTACACGTCTCCGCCTGCAGGTTGTAATTTATTAATCGTGCTCTGACCAATAAAAATTTAAGCTTAAATAAAATTTAAAAGAAAATTTTTTTATCCACATTATATTTTCCATTAGTGTGTTTAGTTTAAAGGAGGTCTCCGGCGAATGTTTATCCAAACAATTCAAAATAGGCGTTTGAATCATAAAGTGTCCCATGCGGGACAGCCCTTAGTTGCCACTGTCTGCACTATGGCCAATTCTCTATTGAGCATCGTCAAGTTTTTGAAAGCTGTGATCGTCCCATTTCATTGTCTTTGCCCTTCGAACTCTCTCCACAGAAATTATAGGTCACAATCGGCTTGCGAGCGAACCCATTAATAATCCGGCCAATGTTGGATGCACGCATCGATATGCATCGATATGCTTACTAGTGAACGAGTCTAGTGACCACCGTGTTGTTCCACCAGTTTTTTTTAAATGGCGGGAAGTTCGAATATTAGGTTTTGCTTGAGCGTTCAATGTACGTGGGGGTAGAGAATACACCGTAATCCCCCAATTAAAATGTTAATTTTTTGAGGGTGGAGGGATTTTCGTGTCTTCGGATACTTGCAATCAAAGTTTCTCTATCAACCTGACGAACTAACAATAAGCGAAGCAAATGAACTATATTTATTCATAGTTCTCCTTTAAAATTTTTTTAAGTTTTACAGGTTGACCTGGTGCTAAAGATCGAATCAACATTGCTGTTGAAAAAAATTACAAAGAGGAAAGTTCGCTATGGGAATCGAAGTGACTGGTGGAAGCGCCTCCAAGACACACTCTTATTTGGCGAGACACAAGAAATCGTTGAAAAGACCGCCGCCCTCATCAAAGATGTTAAATTACAAAACAATCGGACAATTCAAAAGAATGGCAGAGAATGTCAACAAGATACTATTTTAGAATTTACAACCGAAGAAAGAAGGCAGTTTTATAATTCTATAACTTGTTTATATAAAAATGATAGAATGTAATTGGAATACTTGCATAATTATAGCGAGCCGTGGTGGAGAGCGAGGAGAGATTAGCGGATAAGCCAACCGCACTCGACACTCTGAAGTCCAATGTCGATCTGGTGCACAAGAAGCAGGTGAAGACGGAAGACAAGCTGCTGGAGATGGCAGAACAGCAACAGAAGATGGCGGACATCTTGGACACCATTCTCAAAGCTGTCCAGAAAGAAGAGGAAAGGCCTTTGGGGTCTTCTCTTCATTCTTCCCGCACTAAATCTTTGTCGTGAAGAGAGAGAGACGGACAGAATGTTTAGTGATTGTTTTACTGTCTTTATGTCCACGTCAACTGTTTAGGTTGACTTGGACATAAGGATCACTTGGATTTTGTACTAGAACTGCTGATGAAAATGCCTTATTATATTATTCTAAGGATGAATTTCGTTTGAGCACACAACGGCGAGACACAAGAAATCGTTGAAAAGACCGCCGCCCTCATCAAAGATGTTAAATTACAAAACAGTCGGACAATTCAAAAGAATGGCAGAGAATGTCAACAAGATACTATTTTAGAATTTACAACCGAAGAAAGAAGGCAGTTTTATAATTCTATAACTTGTTTATATAAAAATGATAGAATGTAATTGGAATACTTGCTGCTGGAGATGGCAGAACAGCAACAGAAGATGGCGGACATCTTGGACACCATTCTCAAAGCTGTCCAGAAAGAAGAGGAAAGGCCTTTGGGGTCTTCTCTTCATTTTTCCCGCACTAAATCTTTGCCGTGAAGAGAGAGAGACGGACAGAATGTTTAGTGATTGTTTTACTGTCTTTATGTCCACGTCAACTGTTTAGGTTGACTTGGACATAAGGATCACTTGGATTTTGTACTAGAACTGCTGATGAAAGTGCCTTATTATATTATTCTAAGGATGAATTTCGTTTGAGCACACAACGGCAGCAATTGACCTTAATTAGTGTATCCTTCATCGTTGTTTTTTCTGGGAACTAGTAAAAACATCAAATTAAAGGAACTATCCATGCAGTTTAGAAGCCGCTTGTGAAAAAACTAACGTTAGAATTCGCGCATGATATTGCAAAAAGTTTTGGCGGTATGCTAGCACAGTATCCATCACAACAAACTAGACTTTGTGAGCCTTTTTTCTCTCTGCCTCTCTTCTCTTTCCTCGAATCTCAAGCGTGGCTTGCCGCTTCGCACCTAGTTTTCACCTTCTATCTGGTAGAATGAGGGTATGCATGCGGAGAAAGTAGGCAAGGGGTGATGACGTCACTCCCTAAATTCTACAGTACTGCGTGGGGAAAATATGGTTTTTCTCCTCAGGGCCCCTTCAGGACGCATTCTCACTTTTCCTAATGATGTTTCTAGTTGAACCGGATAGTATTAACAAAAAATTCAGCAACATTGTAATCTCCATGGACAGCTCCTTTAACGTTATCAGGCAAACCCTATACATATTGTATCATAACTTTAGCTTCGGACACCTATCGATCCCTTATCAGTTCATGTGATCTTTTTACAACATTCTGTTACTCTTCATCTAATATCTGCATACTTTATAGTTTTATGTATAAAAGGTTAAAGTGAAAAGTTCTGTACTGATTGGATCCATTCTGGTTACTTGCGATCGATTAGCTGTTGTGAGAAAGAAACACATAAACTCGGCGGGGCAGCGAGGCGACAGCAGAATGTGCGGCTTAGCAGGACATTCCACTCGAGGGCGGCAATGTGCTGCTCAACAGGACATTCCGAGCGAGTGCTGCAGGACATTCAGAGCCAAGAGCGCTGCCAGGGAGAATGTCCTTCTCAGCAGGACATCCAAAAGACATTAAACCCGATAATTGAATGCTACGAACAATCTTTTTGTGTGTCTCTCCGCGACGCGTGACTTAACAATGCAAATCGCGCTCGACATCTGCTCGAGTGAACACGGACGGCGACCAAGAACAACCGGTTTGTAGAAATCTGTCAATAGGGAATTAGCATACCGTATGTATTCAAGCACTCTCAATCTCTCCCTCCCTTCCTATTCTCTAACCGCTGAGCGTTGGAGCGAGCCGTTGCTTCTCTTCCGAACAGCGACTGCGTGCTTTGTCGGCTCGAACTGCAGTTCCTATTCTTTTCCAGACGGCTCTCCTCACTCTCTCGGCCTCTCGCTCTCTGGCTCCATCTCTCTCTCTCTCTCTCTCTTCCTCCGCACCCTGGGCTCGATCCCCATGGTCTCCGTGGTAGGGAGAAGTGCAACGGCAATGGTCGCCGCCCTATTGACGCCATCCTTGGAGATGATTGTCAGCTTCTGGCCACTCTGGAGGTGCTCGCGAACTAGCCGACAAACTAGCGCCTTAATTTTAACAAGGTTTAAAATAAAGAAAAAGAACTGCATGCAATTGAATGGCTTCCTATCACATATCAATATCACAACATCATGGTCCTGAAAGAGGACAGTCTGCCAGAAGAAAAAGTGTTCATCCGCAGAGGGAGTCTGAGAGTGGAAAAAGGAGTTGGAGTTGGAGGAGCATGATAGTAAATGAGGAGGGATTTTATGTGGTGTGAAATAAACTGTTCTACCTTTCCTATCACTAGTTGTTTGTCGACGAAGTTCATATCGAGCAGCACCGAGGAGTCGTTGAGCGAAAGCGAGGTAGCGCGGACCTGTGGGAAAGCACGGACACTGCAAGTGCGAAACTGAGAGGGAGGGAGAGTGAAAAAGATAGAGAGAGAGAAACAGACCGGCATATTATCTGCTTCATCTCCTCTTGTTCAAGGCACTCCTCGGTTGGCGGAACGACGTCTTTTGCCTGAATTCTCTGATACTTTTATTAATTTTTCAACTGAATAGTTATATTTTCAGCGATCATCAATTTGGCAATGCGGAACTTCTATCAAAAGTACAGATAAACTTGAAAGCTTTCTTGAATTCTGCCAGAATGTCTAGAGCAGGCCGGGTCGAAAAGGCGTCCATCTTGACTGAACAGAAAATATTTTCATTAATTCATGATATACAGTACCGCTCAATAGTCTCCGGTGCACTTACTTGCTGAATGTTCGGAAAGTATGATCAATTTGTAGCTTGCTACAAACGCTAACAACAGTCCTCTTGCCAACTACACAATATGTATGAACGAGCAAATTATTCTCACAGTGTCCGGTAGGAGACGCACGCTGCTGCTTGCTGTATGACTGTGTCGTTTCAAAGAAAGACACCGCCTTCCTTGTAGGCGTCTACGTTCTGCAGGTGCTCTTCATTCTTTTGATGGCCGCAGTCGCAGCGCACATTTGGCACTCCATCAATCGGAATGTCATGCGCGAGACGATCAATCGGAATGTCATGCGCGAGAGCGGCGCGACAAGAATGCACTATCGACAGATGACAATTGCACTAGTCTTTCAGGTCAACTTTTTATTATTATTTTTTCTCCAAAAGTAAAAACCAAAAATTTCAAGACGATAATGATGTTTTTGAAATATATTTCATGAGCCGCTTTAAATGGAAATCACCATATATATACAAGACTTTGTTGAAATTGTGAATATTTCGTGAAATGCGATTCATGTGCAATATATTTAACAAGAAAAAAAACAGGAATGAGAGATCTAAAGAATAATGTAAGTGATTATGCGGTGCTTATGTCTACAAGACTAGGAAAGGGAGCTTTATCGAGAAGCGTAGATATAAAAATTATCGGCAGCAATACAATACAATGTTGTAGTAATTCGCTCGAATGAACAAACGAACCGCGCCAAACTTGTTCATTCTAGGTGGCGGTACCGGCAGCCTTCGGCTGCTTACCTCTTATGCTACTCGTGCTCATCTATGCGTTTAGATTGGATAAATACGGTTCGATCGCATTCGTTTGCTATCCCAGTTTCCAGTTTAAAGGAGGGCGGTCACCGAAAATAATGAATGCACGTTTGAATTGCCCTGTCAGTACTCACTCTCTCATTCCTTCGTGCTATTTCGCAGGTCACACAAACCGGCTGCATAGCAAGCACGAAAGAGAGTGCGAAGGGCCGGGCCGATTTGAAATTTCAAAAGAAAAAAAATGTTCTATGATCACGCTTCTTAGAACAGTCACTGACTATGCGCTGAAAAGAGTAGTCTTCTTCAGAGCTAACTCTCTGCGCCATGTTCTTCTTTTCTCTCTACTCTCCAGTACACGCAATCTCGTTGTTCCTCGCGACGCCCTCCTATCGACGTTTCATCATTGGCCTCTTCTCGTGTGCGAAACGATGGATGACTCCTGCAACGAGAGGCCGACAGATTTCCACATCGACTTCCGTCGTTCTTTCCCATTCAACGGCGCGAGCTATTCGATAGGGTGTAATACATTTGGCGCTTCCTAAATTTCCTGAAAATTTTTTAGCGTAAAATATTACGTACGATCTTGCAGTATGTATGTAGACCTCGAAAGATTGCTCTACCCACCATCTTTGCAAAGGCCATAGGAGATAGGTTTAAGGATGCTTGTATCTCTAAGACTTTATCTTCTTCGTTTGAATTTATTTAGGGAAAAAACATAAAAAAAGAACGGCTAACAACTTAAAAATGCAGTCTGGTCACCTTCGGTATCTATAATTATGCATAATAGGAAAACAAATGGAGAGAGCAAGGTAATCAAATATGGAACAGGTAAGACGGGGTCGAGTTAGATAGGAATGGGTCCGAGAAACAGTTAAAAGAGAAAAAGAGAAAAAAAAGAGAGTACATAGAATAATTTAATTTTGTTTTGTTCGAACGATTCCACAGATTTATTCATTAAAGAAGCAGAAATGATTTATGAATAGGAAAAGAAACTGCAATTCTTCTTCATCTCTTCTGCATAAGGAGCTGGAAATTCGCTACTAGAGATAGAAACCAACTGCTGATAAAGGTAGTGTCAAGCTCCTGTTTCTTTAAATTGTTACCCCTTTTATGCACTTTTTGAGCAGATTTATAAGCGTCAATTGACAACTACCTTTTAAGCTAATATCTGCATGATTTTGTATGCGTATGAAGTTCATAAAAAACGCTACAGTTTAGCTTGGTTTAGTTTTATACATATGTATATGAACTAAAAATACGGTCGCTTTGGGGTTTTCGACCCGTTATGCACATTATCGGACAAATGTACTCGACAGCGACGAGCTCGCCCGTGCATCGGAGGCCCCGCAAATGGTAATTATTTACTTTTTCTTTTGCTAATATTCATGGTAAAAAAAGCTCCTGTGTAGAAATCGATGAATATTTGCCTTGTTCGCTTTGTTCATTCCATTCGTATGCAGAAGTGTGTATTAGTAAAGAGGCAAGAGCTCTTGAAGGACTGATAACAAACGTTAGTGGGGGGGGGGCAATATGAGTAAGCGAGAGGAAATGTGAGAGAGATTAAAAGAGTCACAGAAGGGGACGTAGGCAGAGAAATAGATAGGCAAGATACTAAGACAGCGAAAGAGAGAGAGAGAAGGAGAGATGTCGAAAAAGTTTCAAAAGGCGACAGAGAAATAGAAAGGGCAGTTCCTCGTATTCAAATATAAAGACTGATTGACAAAAGTGTTCTTTTTTGTAGAGTGATAAAATTGCGTAATATTATGTGAATATATAAAAATTTTGTGCAAGATTAATCTCGGAATGAAATTAAGAAGTGAAAGCCATCATGCATCAGGAATTAAATTGGAATGCATTTTACTTGAGAAAACGACACTTTACAACGGAGGCAAAAGTAAATACGTATGTACATAGAATTACATATCAAGGACATTAAATGAGTAAACAGTTTAGTTGAAGAAGTAGCATAAAATCGAATCTATTCTTAAGGTACACAAAAATTAGCGTCTAGGAGAAAGGAATAATAAATTTAATTAGTTTGATAAGGATCCGTTCTAGATGGGTCACAAATATGGAAAAGCATGGGCAGAAATGTGAAGAGGGGCTTTCTTATTCGCTTTTAATGAACGATTAGGGCTTTCTGAGCAAGGGTGTCCGACGTTCGTATGGACGATATATGTATCAGTTGCGGTAGAATTGATTCAGTGCAAAAAAGAATGCATTGAAAAAGCCGTTATCAGATATAATGTAGTAAATTCCTGTACGTGTGGACGTGAGGTGAGAATTGTGGTTTAAAAGTTAATATAAAAACAATACTTACTGCTCGATTCTATAACAGAAATATAAATTAAAAGTAGTGATTTGTGAAGGAATTTGTTTCTGACGTCCAGGTCTGGCGTCCGTCATTGTCCGTGCGGATCACATCGATTCAAGGTGGTAGTTAGTGAAAAGTTTGGTGCGCCTTTTTTGTCCGCTTTCATTACAGTTTCGGTGTGTTTATTTTATTTAGAAATCAGCACAGAAACAATTCGTTTGGTTTTTCCCACTAAAAAATCCACTATTTGAAAAAAACTGACTTCATTGAAATATGTGTAAATAAGATCTTAATACTTTCAGCCTCTGACACAAATGCATTCCACTTGCAACGAGTTAACAAATTATCTATTCAATCCCTTCTTTAAAAAATACGTGTCGGATGAGAATGAATTTTCAAGCGTCTTTTAGGTCTGAACTAATCTTGGCCTGCTTTTATCAACTTTACTGCCTATAATTCTGGCATGTCTTAATCATTGTTGCCCCCGCACTTTCGAGTTGTGTAATCAATGTCCTTATCAGGTGAACTAAAAGGAAAAAAGATGACATTAGCTGACGAGAGCATCAGCCAGGCACCAGTTCCTGTCACTGCTAAGCTTTAAAATTATCTTGGAGATGGGGTCCGGTGATATGTACATGCATGTGCAGATTCACTACTTCTTTTGAAAAGTCAGCTTTGAACACTTTGCTTTGCTATTTCATTACTACAGTCAAGTAGCTCGCTTCCGCTGTTGTTTTTCTGGATTGCAAATGTATTATTTGTCCGTGCCATAAGCTACTCTTGAAGATCTTCTCTCACATCCGGAGTGAGAAATTGTGCATGCAAGACGTTAGACAACTATTCAACCAAGTTAATAGTTTGGGAAGGCTGTTAGAGTAATTTATGCTACACCCATTTGAATCGTATATAAGAAGGAATCGAAACCTATTTAATGGGTGTCTCAACTGCTTGTCTCTTCTTACCTCCAGTGATCGCCTCCCGATTTGTCGCGTCTCCGTTTGAATAATTGTTGAATTTATCCTTCTTCTGTCTTCATTACAAAAAAAAGAGTTACTTTAATATCTCTCTCTATTCTTTCAACTCTAAACCTTTCCAGGTCAGGCTTGAAATGGGCGACAGAGCCCCGGAAGAGATTCCGTTAGTGGATTTTCGCGGGCGAGATGATGTAGATGTTGTAGCAGGTGGGGTTTTCTTAATTAAAATAAAGTGAATGATCGAGTAATTCAATGACTTTTTTTAACTTTTCTGGTTCGTTCTATTGAACATAAATTCCAGAGAAGCAGAAAGCAATCAGAGACGAGAGAGATGAGAGAGAAGCAGAGAACAAGCAAAGATTCCAGAGAAGCCGATTGCAGACAGAGACGAGAGTGATACAAGAGAACAGAGACCAGACAGAGACGAGAGAGATATCCGAGAACAGAGACCAGACAGAGACGAGAGAACTACCAGAGAAGCAGATTGCAGAGAGAGAGGGAGAGAGAGAGAGATACCAGAGAAGCAGATCGCAGAGAGAGAGGGAGAGAGACGAGAGAAATACCAAAAAAGCAGAGAGCATATGAAATCTCAAAAAAAAAATTGCAGTGAGCATCCATGAGGATCAACTGCCTTTTCAGGAAGCGAGAACAACATGAATCTAGACGATGGATCGTCCGACTCCTCTTCGCTGCTGTCAAAAGAGTCGGATTCGTTATCTTCCCAACAAGCGAAAGAAGACTTGCTTCCGAACTCTCGATCAAGCGATGATGCCAGAAAAGTGAAAATTTGGAGTGATCTAGTAAAGGTACGACCTTCTTGTCGTTTTATTGCTTCTAGTTTTCTAAACTGCTATAGTCGGTTCTTTGTTTGGTCTACGCGCGATAGAATAGACACAATGTCGTTTTAACAGAAATATCATTGTTAGGCCATTGATGAAAATGACGTGGCTGCAGTGGAGAGGATCGTCGCGGAGGAACCTTGGGTTGTCAACTACTCCGACATTGACAATGTACACCGTTCTTTATTCTTGTTTGTTCAAATGTCTATTCTAATATTTGCATTCATTCATACCAGCACTGAGAAGTGATCAGAAATCTGTTTAAATGCTTTTATATATGTTATAATTCAAGGCGATCTTTAATTAATAATATTGGCTCAGGGTATGACAGCCCTTCACTACGCGTGTCGTAACGCGAACGAGAAAGTTATGGAGATTCTTCTGGAGAAATCAGCAGATCCGAATGCGAAGGACAACGATGTACAACGTTTTAAATTCTTGTTTGTTCATATAAGACAGTGTGAATTTAAAAAAAAAATTTTTTTCTTCAATTTTCGAATAAGCTGTTATTTTTGGCTTCCACTGTTTGCCATTTTTGATGATAGTAAAAATAGTCAACACGCTGATCTGGCAAGTTTAACAAGCGTCAATAATGGAAAACAGTGGAATGTTCTAAATCTGTGCCAAAAATAACAGCTTACTCGAAAATTGCTGAAAAAAATCAAATTTTTTTAAAATTCACACTGTCTTATACGTGTATGCTGATAATTTCATACATTCATACCAGCACTGAGAAGTGATCAAAAATCTGTCTCAATGTTTTTATATATTATAATTTTAGGCGATCTGTAATGAATAATATTGGCTTAGGGTTGGACAGCCCTTCACTACGCGTGTCGTAACGCAAACGAGAAAGTTATAGAGATTCTTCTGGAGAAATCAGCAGATCCGAATGCGAAGGACAACGATGTACAACGCTTTAAATTCTTGTTTGTTCATATAAGACAGTGTGAATTAAAAAAAAAATTGGTTTTTTCTGCAATTTTCGAATAAGCTGTTATTTTTGGCTTCCACTGTTTGCCATTTTTGATGATAGTAAAAATAGTCAACACGCTGATCTGGCAAGTTTAACAAGCGTCAATAATGGAAAACAGTGGAATGTTCTAAATCTGTGCCAAAAATAACAGCTTACTCGAAAATTGCTGAAAAAAACCAAATTTTTTTAAAATTCACACTGTCTTATACGTGTATGCTGATAATTTCATACATTCATACCAGCACTGAGAAGTGATCAAAAATCTGATTCAATGTTTTTATATATTATAATTCCAGGCGATCTGTAATGAATAATATTGGCTTAGGGTTGGACAGCCCTTCACTACGCGTATCGTCACGCGAACGAGAAAGTTATGGAGATTCTTCTGCAGAAATCAGCAGATCCGAATGCGAAGGACAACGATGTACAACGTTTTAAATTCTTGTTTGTTCATATGTGTATGCTGATATTTACATACATTTATACCAGCACTGAGAAGTAATCAGAAATCTGCTTAATTTTTTTTTAATAATCAGGGCGCTCTAAATGTATAGAATTTGTTTAGGGGTTCTCAGTACTTCACTACGCGTGTCACAACGAGGACAAGGAAAAAGTGGAGATTCTTCTGAATGCTGGAGCAGATCCAAATGTGATGGACAAAGAGGGCCTGACTTTCAAGTATCTAGCATGTTTCTTTCGTGTTTTACTGGATGGGCTGGACAATGAAAGCACATTTTATTTCACCTATCTGCAATTTTGAAAAGTTTACTTACAACTGAATTATAGCGAACTTAATACGCAATATCCACTCGACAACAACCGTACTCTTTTGCATTTTGCTGCAATGAATCTAAACTCGAAATTCACGGGCATTCTTTTGAAGAAAGGCGCAGACTGCAAGGTTTGGCTCTCATTTTTAGTTATCTCATCTGGGAGTACTTTCGGGTTACTCTTCATTCGCTCTGCCCCCATCATTCTCACTTCATTCCAGATCGTGGACGCGAATGGGATGAGTCCGTTGATGATTGCTTGTCGCAATGGAGAAGGAGTTGATGTCGTTAAAGTTCTAATTGACCTCAGCGATCTAAATACTGCAGACAATCGAGGGTGTAGAATTATTTTCAATCACTTTTATTTCAAGAAGTTTAAATAAATGTACCTCCTGTACAATGTGAAAATATTTGAGAAATACGCCCCTCCACTTCGCTGCCAGCTGCGGTCATATTAAAGTCATCAAAGAATTCTTGTCTAGAGGTTCTAATAATATGTTGATTGAATATTCTTTATTGATATTTCAGTGAATTGTTGGCATAAGTTAACATTGACACCTTCAGCACGCGATGAGGCAAAGAAGATGCTTCAGAGTGTGAACAACGCTGGGAGGATGCCGCTGGAGTTGGCGCTGGAGAATTACCACGCTGATTGCATCAACCTCATCTTCAAGCACATCCCACACAGCGCCATCTTGGAAGCGTTGGTTATTCTCCCATCTCTCATTTTCTACTTTTACTTCCAATAGTGCTTCTTCCTTAGAAATATTACATATAAATGGGTATTAGATTGTTGGCATGTATTAAATAATAAATCCTGCAAAAGTATTTGCCAAATGTTTCTGCACATTACAAGTATAATTTGATATCGTAAATAGACATACAAATAATAATCACAAGAGTGAATTGCCTAGAAAAAACCGCCATATCCTTCGCGTCGCCGCGCGGAGAGGGTTTCCAGAAGTGAAGTCTCCACAGGAAGAGGCCGAATCGGAAATATCCACTGATGTGGACATTTCCGATTCCGATTTGGATGACGAAGTTCACGAGGCTGCCAAGCATAATCTCGCGCATTACCCACAACACCTCATTGACGAAAAAGTTCGTTCACGCTGCCAGGTGGAAAATGTGAACAAGGGGTATAATAAATTGACAACAAATTTACCAATTTTAGGAAGACCTGCTTGTGGCAGTCAGGTCGAATGCATTGAATGACTTTGAGGCCCTCGTGGAGGAGGGTGCACCTTTTACCCACCCCTACTTATCTCATGAAGGCAATGTCCTCCATTCCGCGGTCAAGAACAACGCGGTTCATATCATTCATGTAAGTGAAGCTTTAACTTTTTTTGCTCTATCGTTTGAATGTAGATTATCCGGCCCAACTGGAATCATCAATAGTAACAGAATGAATTCATTCTGAAAGTCTGTGGAGAAAAACCACATTTTTCCACGCTGTACGGTAGAATTTAAGACAGCCTCTCCGTAAGACTCGAGCACGGCATTATTGGGTACTGCACTGGGGGATTTTTTCCGATTTCGCTAATGAAAATTGGCTCACCTATACAACTCGACGTCCTCTACAACATACCGTACATTTTAATTTTTTCAGAAAAATTACGTTCGGGAAACAGTACAGTACCCTTCAAAATATGATGAACCATAACTCGGCTAATTTTCCGAATTTGACGAAGTCAAAGATACCGTTCGATAGCCCTTTGGACGCTCTTTAAATTGATCATACGTAAAATCATTCAGGGTTGCTTTTTTGTACTAATAGATCTCCGGTAGCAGAATATTAGTTCCATTCATCCACTACAGAGAAATAAAAAAAATCAATATCTCTAATTACCCGGGTTGCACATTTAGGCGTGCCGAGCAAAATGGTTTATTTCTTTGATCTTTGGCTAGTTTTTTATTGGATAAGTAGTTTGCTGTATTCTAGAACATTTCTGCAATAAATGTTTGATCGTTTCGCTATTTAATCACAAGTTTTTACATAAGGCCAGTCTCTAGAGCGCGATCCATGCACCGAGCCTGATATGAAGAAGGTTCAGGACAGGAAAATCGATCATTTACTACTATTTCTACAGCAATCATGATGTTCATATATTCGTAGATGATAATTGAACTAATTCAGACGGTTACTTGATCGGTGGACAGAAGATGCTAACTATTTGTGCACACTTTGGATACCGCGGACAACTTTCGTCCGCAGTGCAAACTTGCTAAAAGTGATCTTGTGCAGGAGTCCGTATTTCAAAAACGCTTTAACCATTCAATAACGACAGTTAATAGGCTTTTCCACGTTCAGAATCCCTATTTCATCCCTGGTTTCATGAGGCCACCAGGACAGTAGATCGTTTGACGGCACTCTTGCATAGAGTAGTACGGTGTACTTGACAGCTGTGTGTTTTAAAACAATCACAACATTAAATTGGCTAACTACGATTAAGACTATTGCAGAACACTCTGCTGTATAGAATAAAGTGATTTTTGACTCAATCTAGAAAAGTTCGGGTTTAGTTTCCTTCATTTTAAGATACCGAACTACGCTACGCCAGGAGTACATTCAAACGATCTACTCTACTTTATCTGGTGGCCTCATAAACCCAGGCAAGAAATAATCCGATCGATCATATAATAGTCAATTAGCTATCATTTGGGAAAGGTAAACCCGTTTTTGGAAATCAGACTCCCGCATAGCATCGCTTTAAGTTGGTCCAGACTGCGGACGAAACTTGACTGCGGTCTTCAAAGCTTGCAAAAATAGTTAGCATTGAATTTTCACAGCTCAACTAGCCATATGAAATAGTTCAATGATTACCTGCGAATATATGGACATCATTAAAACTATATACATACTAGTAAATGATCGATTTTATCGGGCAAAACCTTCAGGATCTCAGGCCGGGTGCATGGATCGCGCACTGGAGACTGGCCATATGTAAAAACTAGTGACTAAACAGCGAAAAGATTAAAAAGTTATTGTAGAGATGTTCTAGAATACAGCAAACCACTTATCCAATAAAAAACTAACCAAAGATCAAAGAAATAAACTATTTTCTCGGGCTCGCCTAAATGTGCAACCCGGGTAATTTGAGATATTGATTTTTTTATCTCTCTGTAGTGGATCAATGGAACTAATATTCTGCTACCGAAGATCTATTAGTACAAAGAAGCAACCCTGAAAAGTTCATTAATTTTCATACACCGTGAAGGAAATATGAATGAAAAACCAAAAGTTCATAGACTTTTTGGCGGTACTGTATATATATACCGTATTTTCTCTATTAGTACCCCGGGGGTTCTATTTTTCAATAGCCCTGCGAGAGGGGGGCACTATTAGAGGGAGGGGTTCTACTGGAGGGAGGGGTTCTATTTTTCAATGTGAGACACTAAAAGTTTGATAACAACATTTTCTTCTCAAAATAAGAAGAATCGTAGGTCGAATTCATAGGAATCATCACTGGAATATCCATTTTACCACATGTTTTGAATGAATTTGCAATGATTTCATTGGAGAGAGCATCCCATACCTCCAGGATCCATTCGAGGTACGTCTCGAGCTGAGATTTTCAGGCTGTTAGGGGGGGGGCACTATTGGAGGGGGGGTTCTACTAGAGGGAGGGGTTCTATTTTTCAATGGCTTTATCAGAGGGGGTACTATTAGAGGGGGGGTTCTAATAAAGGGGGGGTACTAATAGAGAAAATACGGTATATATATATATATATATATATGTATATATTGGGAGTGAAACGAAAGAGAGCCTGATTGAGAGGAGTTATTTGAGTTAGTGATGGAGCGTCTTTCGGAGATGGGAATTACATGTGGAATAATCAAGGAGAATGTGGGACGCCCGCACCCCGCGGTCTCCTATCTCACCAGTGTCCGGGTCAGCCGTTGTCTCTTTCTAAAAATTATTATACATTTGTTTTTTTACTATTTCTCAAAGAACAAAAGTTTGGAAATAATATCAAAACCCCGCTTAAAGGAAGTACCCGGCGAATAATTATACAGTAGCGCATGAGAACCGCTTTGAATGCGCGCGCTCGAAAAGTTGCCTGTCGCTCGGTCGAGAGAGCATGAGAAATAGGAGGGCGGTTCTGACCTACCGTAGCCAATTCTCTACCCGCAAGATTTCACGTTACTTTTGCTCAGAATGTAATGAAAAAAATTCGTTTAAACTTTCTGAGTATAGGTTTTACGCCAAGATGAACTTACCCACATCGAACAAAACATAGGTTAATTATTCCCCGGATACATCCTTTAACGGGAGATCAGAAGGGATCTTTTTTCGCCTGCTGTATTTCAGCCTAGCTAGAATAAAATTTGGGAGGAAATAACACGTTGTCCTAAGAATTTTTTTTCGACATCTCGTGATTCCACTAATTTCCTTCGGCAGCGGCCGGAAGCTAAATATATGACATTTGCTTATTCGACGATAACATCCCTTCTGATCAGTTAGAATTAGTGGAGTTTGTATTTCGACCACCAGTGTCGTAGAGATCAAAGCGTGACTAAAACCCAAATTGCGTCAGTTCCTCGCCATGCTCGATGGGAGGGAGTCTGCGCCTTTCAAACTGAGAAAATGGCATCCGCGCTTCTCTTGCAACGAGCGGCAGATGACTCTGAATTCCTTCAACCAAGAGAAAGAAACTCCCCTGCACATCGCCTGCGAAAGGGGAAATCTCAATAGTGTCCGGGTCAGCCGTAGTCTCTTACATTAGTAGTTATTCCGCACAAAATGTGTATGTTCATTATTTCACACAGAAAAAAAGACCAGACGGAAAAAAACATGTACATAGTTATAATATATATGTACGTATGCTCATTCAAATATTCGCCTTGAATTTGCATGCAGATTTTTAATGAATATTTGAGAGTTCAATATATTACCTCGAATAAAACTTTTGGAAGTCGAATGTGAGGATTTTCCTTCAGGAGATTTTGATTATCATTTCCGTTATCTACTCAACGAGAACTTTCAAACGGTATATAGCTTATTTCATAACCTCGAGGGAAGCCGAGACCATTCAATTGTTAGGCACTGCGAAAATATGGCGCAATTCTGAATCCGATAGACAAGAACGGAGCAACCCCGCTCCATCTCGCGGCCAGCGGAGGTCTTTCGATGTTCATTTTCTCTCAATTCAATTCTCGATAACAAATCGAGTCGCACAGGCCACATGGATGTCGTGCGGCAGCTGCTCCATTGGGACAGAAAGCTCGCGCTGGCCAAGGATCAAAATGGCAACACTCCGCTCCACGTCGCCGCTGAAATCGGTCAGTCCGCGATTTCTTTCTCTCTCTTTCTATGTCTCTCTCTCTCTTTCTTTCTCTCTCTCTCTCTCTCTCTCTCTCTCTCTTAGGTACCTCTCTCTTTCTCTTCCTCTTTCTCTCTCGCTCACTCACTCTTTTGCTCTATCTCTCTCTTTCTCTTACTCTTCCTCCCGCTTTTCTCTGATCTGTCTTTCTAAGTTTCATTCTATTAAAATCACAGTACTGCTGACTTTTTTAGTCAAGTAATTAAGACTGTTCTTAATATATGATATGTTGTTTTATTTGGAAAGTATTGCTGTGCCATTTCACGCGGTGGTATCATGATGTACTCTGTTCATTACGCAGAGCACCCATACTTCATTTGATAGCCGATATGTTGAAAGTTTCCATTTCTTTGCCCTTCGTTGGCCTTCTTTATCGCTCTCGCCCCTTCTTTTCCTTTTCATTTTTACATTCCCATCTTTTTTTCTCTCGATCTCTCTTTTCTCTTGTCCCTCCATGGAAGTGAAGTGCTTCTGGACGGCAGCTTGCCTCTCTCCAAATTATTTTATCAAACAGACTTAATAGAAAATTTATTTATTAAATAAATATTTTTGTCTTGCCTTTATTGAGTTGTTTACAAACGAAATTAGCCATAACACTTTGCTGGCAATTAATCTGTTTAAGAAAATATTGCCAAAAAGGTAGCTGGTAATAGCGTGAATTGCAGGCGATCCCGAACTGGCATCTCTTCTCCGCGAAAACGGAGCAAATTTGAATACAAAAAACAATGATGACAAGACACCCGCGCAAGTCGCATGCTTCAAGGGTCACCTCGCCGTCCTGCAGATTCTCATCGAGAAAGAGTAATGAAAGCAGTATGAAACATCATTGGAAGAGTAAACAGGAATGGCAACTTGGGAAGAATCAAGTATGTGTAAGTAGCTACACATCAGCAGCGATATTGCAGGCTGAGGCGGAACAAGGCTGGCACAAATATCTATTTCTTTTTGACAGTCAAGTGAATCGTTCTCTTCTTTCCAGTGGTGCTAACGGGCCCAAAAAGTTTGGGCCGACCCGGCCCGTCGGGCCCAAGGACTCGGCCAGCCCGGCCCGATCCATTTCCGGGCCCTACAATTTTAGGACCGGCCCGGTCCGTGGGCCCGTTTGAGCCAGATTTTTAAAAAAAATTCTTGGAAAAAAGGTCCGACGAGTTACAAAGTATTTTGAAATTCAGAATTTTTTTAATGCTCGTGCTACGAACATTCATTTTAATGTATAGAAGAAAGACCTTAAGGTTGAAAAATAAACAAATGAAGAATGTTTTGCACTTAACAATGCCACCAGTCGTCATGACTGGACAACATTGTGTGCTTATCGGGCCCAATTTGGCCTGCGGATATTCCCAACTTTTTTTGGCCCCGGGCCCAGGAAAGTTGCGCCGGCCGGTTACTTTGCAACTCTGCTTCTTTCCCATTATCCCGCTTTTCTGATAACATTGTAAGGAAAGGAAAATGACAGTGAATACACATGTAAGCATGTTTTTTTGAGAAAAGAACAAGAGAAGCAAACGTGGTGAAAGACATTCTCATTTTTGCTCTTCAGGAACTGCTCCGAGCCGTATCTATATACTCTTCTTCATATAGCCGTTCTGAAAGGTCACGAAGAGATCGTCAAGTACCTTCTTTATGTGGATAACACTGTTCTGCTCAACATAACAGACGACGAAGGACGATCTCTCCTCGACATCGCCATCGAAAATAAATTCCAGTTAAACAAACTCCTTACATTTAGATTAGTCGAAAAATGATAGGAAAAATAGGGCATGTGTAATAAGCAAACTGAGGGTGATTCTTCTGCAGACCAATTGCGCAAGAGTTGATGAAGCACAGTTCCTGGTCTTATTACTTGGACTCCCCCAAACGGACGACGTCCCTCCTCACTTCTGCAAGGGACACGCCGATGAGACGACTCATCAAGACATTCCCTGACGTTGCCAAGGAAGTCTTCGACAAATGCATCAAGTATTTTATGGCTTCAACAATTAGCTCTGCGCTTTCCGCAGTTGTTCTTTGGAAAAAAAAATGTTAGGCACAAAATTTTTTAATGAAAAAATGCTCTGTTGACATGTTACGCTGAGAAAAACATGCGATGTTTTCGCAGTGTTGAGCGTTGCCTACTCTTAAGAAACAAAACATAACATTTTTTATGAATACCCGGATGTTCCATGGAGCGCTGCTCAAAAAATGTTATATTTTGTCGAAACAGCACCAACGCTGTTCCGACCGGTGAATGAGTATCCTCTTCTCTCTCTCTCACTCTCTCTCTCTCTCTTTCTCTCTCTCTCTCTCTTCGGTTCTTCTTGGGTGAAAAACTCTCTCTTTCTGATTCCAGACCAAGCGACGTCGAAACAACGACACCAGACAATGACAAGTGAGTTTGAACGCACTTGCAGTGTTTGTATTACATGTAAGATAACGATTGGTATGCTTTTAGCTCATTTTTGGACTTCCTTTGTTATTTGAATGTTTTTCAAGCATTTTGGGCGTTATTATAGTGTAGACGTTTTAACGAATTATCGGTGTCCCATGAAAAAATTAGGTGTCCCATGAAATTTATAGGCGTCCGACCGATTTAGAGGCGTCCCATGGCAAAAAAGGCGCCCTATAGAATTTAAGGCGTCACATAAAATTTAAGCGTTCCCGAACATTTTTTTTCTTTTTTTCTTATCGTGAATGCTCTTTGCGGAGAAAAGAGCACTACCGAGCTGGATGTTACGTGGATCGCACATTTGCACATGCTCAAAAAATGTTATGTTTTGTCGTAACAGTACTCACACTGTTCTGACCAGTGAATAGCAAAATATCCTCTTCTCTCTCTTCTTCTCTCGTTCCTTCTCTCTCTCCCTTTCTCTCCTTCCCTCTCTCTCCTTCACTCTTCTTCACTCTTTCTGCTCTTTCTCCTTCTATTACTCTCCTTTTATCTCTGTCTCTCTCTCCTTCTCTCTTTCTCGTTTACACTGTCCTTCTCTCTCTCTCTCTCTTTCGTTTTTTTACTCTTTATCTTTCTCTGTCTATTTCCATCTCTCTCTCTCTCGTTATTTCGCTCTCTCTTTATCTCTCTCTTCCTTTTGATCTCACGCTTTCTCTCACCATCTTTCCCTCTCATTTCAACCTCTTGGACCCATCCATTCCGTGAACCATGCCCGAACAATCTTTCCTCTCTATCTCATCTATCATTGCTGTCTCTCTGTCTATCGCTGGTCAGTTTCCCTTTGTATGTCTCTCATTATATCTCTCTCTGCTTCCCTCACTATCGCTCTCTCTCCCTCTCTTCTCACCTTTGATGCGGCAGCCTTCGCCATTTTTCATAGGACGGAGGATTAAGGGGTGCCACCTCGTTTTTTCGAAGTCACAGTACTGATTGTTCTCTCTTGTGTGCACACTCTCTCTCTCTCTCTCTCTCTCTCTCCCACTCTCACAACAGACTACTTGATCGTCTACATTTTCTCTCCGTCTCAGTCGACTCTCTCTCTCTCTCTCTCTCTCTCTCTCCTTGTCTCTCTCTATCTTTTTGCAATCTCTGCGTCTCTCTCTCTCTCGCCCTCTTTCTCTTTCTCTCTGTCGTAACTTCTGTCTTTCCTTCTCCAATATGCTATGAAAGAATATATACTCGCATATTTGTCATTCACATATTGAAAGATTAAAACTCCATCAAAATATATGGCACTGAAGATGCTGGACTTCTTCCTCTAAAAATGTTCTCTTCTTGTTGACATTTCACACTATTCATATTGTTTATTCTAATAATTCACTTTGAAATTTTTGTTGCTACATATGTACATATGTATTTGTGAAGCGTTTAACTATTGAACTGAGACAAATTTCAGCCAACAATCTGATCCGAAACCGTTCTACGAGTATGACTTCCAATATCTTGATGACTCGATGACCACTGGAATGATCTGCGAAAATCATCCTCTGCGGCTACTGGTCTCGCGACCGTCTTCTTCTTCATTCTTCTTCTTTTCTTCTCTTTCTTCTCCTACTTTTTTCATATTCTTCTTTTCCTTCTTCTTTTTCTTCTCTTTCTTCTCCTACTTTTTATATTCTTCTTTTCCTTCTTCTTCTTCCTTCTACTTCTTTCTTCTTGTCGATGACACAATGAGTTGCATAAGAGGTGTTCAAAAAAAAACTAAAGTCATTAAATTGCAGGTTAGCTCTGGCTGCGAAAACCTCCTCACTCATCCACTAGTCCTCGCGCTTCTCAATCATAAATGGAACACGCACATCAAATTTTTCTATTACATTTGTAAGCAACACTTTTATTGTTAGTACTGAGTGGGAAAATCAGGTGATTTATGTAATTTTAATGACCAAATTGAGAAAGTTTCTTCTTTCTCATTTAGCATTGAGCATGTACTTCATGTTTCTGTTTTACTTCTTGGCTTATGTCACGAGTATCCCTGCTTCCTACAATGCCTTGGATGGCAATATGACTCTCATTGACAACGTCAATGAAGCCGACACTTGTGATCGCATTGTCAGTCCTCTCTCTTCTTCATATACATACATTGAATACCAGTTGACATCATTTAGGAGCATCGGCCATCGTCGGTCTTCGTAATTTGGGGCTGGGGAGTTATCATTCTCTCGGTCCTTCATCTTATAAAAGAGGCACGAAATGAAAACTAGTTGTATATACTTAAGAGAGCTTCTCTGTGGAGCATGCGCTTAAGGCAGCCTGCCCTGGGAAAATTGTTTTCGAATTCATTAACGGAAAACATTTTGCTTATACAACTCGACCCGCTCTATTTAATGAGACTAATTTCATCATCATCCGATTTTTTCCCTTCGGGATACACTATCGTAACCCTGAAAATTCATTGAGCCATAAATCCGTCCAAAGTCTGTTTTGAGAAACCAACTACATACCATTCAATAGCATTTCGAAAGCTCTTCAAATTTCATCCAGGAACATGTTTTAAGAAAATTTTATTTTGGCCGAGAAAAGTGGCGTTAAATTATTTGGAGGGTCGACACATCACTTTCTGCTCATTTCTACACTTTGTAACCTAGATAGGAAGAAAGAGCGTGAAATTTGCTATCAAATAATCACCATTCAAGAAAAATCCGAGCGTACCAATTTTTGCTATGACGCGAGCAATGCGTGCGAGTCGGTCAAAATAGCACATTTTCGGCCGCCGAGGCACCGTGCAAGCGCATTCATCGATCCATAACTACGCTCAATGTTAATATTACAAAATCGAGAGCATATCATCTAAGAGCTCTCACACAGAGATCTTCAAATTCTACATACATACTTTTATTGAAATATTTATATTTCTATGGAAATTTTCGTTCTGTACTATTAGAACGGTTAAAAAACTACTTTATAAACATTTCAGCATTTCAAAACATGCATCATTAGAAAGAGCGTGAAATTTGCTTCAAGATAGAACCCTTTCAATAAACTTTCAAGCCTATAATGTTTTGTTATAAGTGATAAGAATTAGGCATCAGCTTAGCACAATTCTTCACCGGAAAAAAATATTGGAATATTCCAATTCGAATAACCTAAACAGCGAAATTCTTGGGCGAAAGGACAGCGACGCAACTTTACCTACTCTTATGACTTATAACAAAACATTATAGACTTAAAACATTATTGAAATGGGTTCCTCTTGAAGCAAATTTCACGCTCTTTCTAGTGATGCATGTTTTGAAATGCTGAAATGTTTGTAAAGTAATTTTTTAAGCGTTCTAATAGTACAGAACGAAACTTTCCATAGAAATATAAATATTTCAATAAAAGTATGTATGTAGCATTTGAAGATCTCTGTGAGAGCTCTTAGATTTTGATAGATTAACATTGAGCGTAGTTATGGATCAATGAATGCGCTTGCACGGTGCCTCGGTGGTCGAAAATGTGCCATTTTGACCGACTCGCGCGCATTGCTCGCGTCATAGCAAAAATTGGTACGCTCGGATTTTTATTGAATGGTGATTATTTGATAGCAAATTTCACGCTCTTTCTTCCTAGCTAGGCTACAAAGTGTAGAAATGAGCAGAAAGTGGTGTGTCGACCCTCCAAATAATTTAACGCCAATTTTCGCGGCCAAAATAAAATTTTCGTAAAACATGTTCCTATATGAAATTTGAAGAGCTTTCGAAATGCTATTGAATGATATGTAGTTGGTTTCTCAAAACAGACTTTGGACGGATTTATGGCTCAATGAATTTTCAGGGTTACGGTAGTGTATCCCAAAGGGAAAAAATCGGATGATGATGAAATTAGTCTCATTAAAAAGAGCGGGTCGAGTTGTATAAGCAAAATGTTTTCCGTTAATAAATTCGAAAACAATTTTCCCGGGGCAGGCTGCGCTCGAAGCCTACGGACATGCTCCCTAAAATATAAATGAGATAGTGAAGCAGAAAAAAAAAGAGAAAATAGAATAAAGATATGGAGTTTGTACAGAAAAAAAGAAACCTTTGATATGTGAAACTTATAGTTCGGCCAATTCTTGGCACGCCGCCGCTCGTACATCACCATCGAGAAACTCGTAGAAATATTTATCTATATCTCTGCTTTCCTCGTGGTCCTCGACCTCAATGACTGCGCAACACGGACTGGCATTCGACAGGTCAGCTGCTCTCTCTGTCATCGTAATAACCCTCTCCTTCAAAGAATTGGCAATGGTATCTCGCGGCGTTCTCCATCTTCCTGCAATGGATTAACATGCTGATGATCATGCGCAACCTGCCTCGCTTCGGTATCTACTTGTTGATGTTCTTCCGCATCATCAAGATATTCTTTCGCTTCTTATTCACCTTCGCTTCATTTTTTATCGCCTTCTCCATCACATTCTTCATGATCTTCCAGAATCGAGTTTGTCTTAATGCGAAATTTGTTTCATAATATGTGATTTGACTGTCTGTGATACTTGATATATTTCATCGAATCTGAAATGGAAGATTAAGTATTCTGTCACCTTTTCAGCGCGAGTTCTCGACATTAGATTCTTCGGTGCTGAAGACGATTGCCATGATGATCGGAGAGTTAGATTTCAATGGAATCTTCCACGGAGACGCTGACAGCCACGAAGAGAGAGTGAGACTTTCCACTTCTTTCACACCATAAGTGATCTTTTGTTTTCATGCATGTATCACTTATGGAAGTAATCACTTAATGTTTCAAAGATTTGACAAAGATCATCTTACCAGACGTACATGAATGAAATCGCCCGGCCGTTTTTTCTAGTCTTCGCCATTGTCATGACCATTCTTCTCAATAATCTGCTGGTTAGTCATTCGATCTCTCCTTTTTTTCTTCTCTCATTATTTTTCCTTTCCTTCATCTTTCCTGTTTATTCTTTCAGTCTCTTGCTCCCGCTCGCACACTCTCACTCTTTCTTCCTTCTCTCTCCCAACTAATTGACGCTTTGTCTCATTCGGGGTTCTATTTATCTTCTATCTCAGATTTTCTCTTCTCTCTAGTTCTTTTCTATTATCTTTCTTTCTCGCCTAATTTTTACCCTTTTGTTCAAAGAAATTATCAGCTTATCTCGATTGCAAAATAAGTTTGCCTGCCGCTTTTTCCTCCTATGGTTCTTCATTCATTTTTACTTCTCTGTCGCTCTCTCTCCCTCTCTATCTCTGAAACGGTTGTTATAGCATAGAGTCACCCGCGAGCGTTAAATATAGTTGTCCTCCTTATTCATCATTCGCGTACTGGATGCAAAGCGCTGATTAAAAATCTTCAAAGCGAACACTTGATTCACAGAGAAAAGTTCTCGAAACAAGGATCCGTGTAAAGTTCCAGGAAAATATTGCTCAAACCTATCGTATTATCTGATCGAGATAATACGCTTGCGACTTCAAAGCTCCTTTTAGCAAGGTACTGGTCACTTTGATCTTCAGATCGGTCTGGCTATAGATGACATCAATTCCGTTCTGGAGAAGGCTGAAGTTACACGGCTCCGCCTGCAGGTTGTAATTTATTAATAGTGCTCTGACCAATAAAAATTAAAGCTTATTGTTAAATAAAATTTAAAAGAAATTTTTTATCCACATTATGTTATTCATTTATGTGTTTAGTTTAAAACAGGTCTCCGGCGAATGTTCATCCAAACAATTCAAAATAGGCATTTAAGAGAGCCTCTCCGTAGGGGCCGAGGTGGCCCTGCCCCGTTGGAAAGTGTTGGATCTTGGTAACCTAAATTTATTGAGGAGTACCCACTTGCATTGTAAAAGAAATAAAAGGGGTCAAATTTGTTTTAAAATTTTTTCCTTGCAAGTGGATGCAAAAGTAAGGCAAATATTTGAGTGCCCATACATAACTTACTTAAAACTTAATATTTTTCAGTTTTCTTTTTTTTTTTATTTGTCATTCGAAAACACACAAAAAAAGATCTAGGAAGTTTTTTTTTTGAAAATTTCATTCTTGACCAGTTTTAGGCATTTTTCTGTTTCAGAAATTGGTTTTTTGGACATTTCAACTATTTTACGGCCCGCGCCCGGGCAAATGAATAGTTTATACGAAAGAGGAGAAAAAACTACACAAGATATGTTCTTATAAAGAAAATCGAAGGATATACGTTTTACGAAACTTTGACTTGAACTAGGTGCACTCGCTTTTTTGCTCGTTGGGATGAAACTGTATAATTTTTTTCAAAGCTTTGTTTTTGGGATAATATCGATGTCGATATATTCGCCATTAAATTCTCTACCAAAAAAGGTATCTATCACCGATATACGTATTACCTTGGGACTCAGAGAATGAAATTCTATGTTTTTCAAAAAAAAAATAATTCAATGATAACTAATGAAACCCTCATTTTTAGTCCACAGAGGTAGCCAGCGGGAGCAATTCTCCATATCATAAGATAGAGCGAAAAATTCTGCATAACGTATTCCCTTTTCTTGGAATTTGAAGGATATACATTTCCTTTTTTCTATCAATATTTTAGCGATTTACGCTCTTTATTCGGTTAATGCATTCCTCAAACTTGGGTAATTAAACGGACATAGTATTGCGAACAATGTAAGTAAGAAAGCTAAACAATGAAAAGAGGAGGTCGAGCTTGAATCAACACTGGCTTTTATATTCGCTTAAGAATACGTGTCGCTTCAATTTAATGGATAATAAAATGTCTCTTCTCCGTTCGTTTTAATGGCTTTCTTCAAGCGAGAAGCTTCGCTTGCCTCTTTCACTTCTTTCTTCGTTCGATAGAAGACAAATATAGAAGTCTTTCCACGTCATGCAAACGACAAATGATATCGAAAGCGCATTCAGCGATCCATAACTTTGCTCAATCTTTCAGAAAATCATAGGCATATCATCTAAGAGCTCTCACAGAGATCTTCAAATGCTACATACATACTTTTATTGAAATATTTATATTTCTATGGAAACTTTCGTTCTGTACTTTTAGAAGGCTTAAAAAACTATTTTACAAACATTTCCGCTTTTCAAAACATACATCATAAGAAAAACGTAAAAAAATTATTGGAATATTCTAATTCGAATAACCAAAACAATGAAATTCAGAGGCTAAAGGATAGCGACGATACTTTACCTATTTTAATGACTTATAACAGAACAATGTAGACTTGAAAGTTTATTGAAAGGGGTTCATCTTGTAGAAAATTTCACGCTCTTTCTTATGATGTATGTTTTGAAATGCGGAAATGTTTGTAAAATAATTTTTTAAGCCTTCTAAAAGTACAGAGCGAAATTTTCCATAGAAATATAAATATTTCAATACAAGTATGCATGTAGCATTTGAAGATCTCTGTGAGAGCTCTTATTGTTAGATGATATACCTATGATTTTCTTATATTAAGATTGAGCAAAGTTATGGATCGCTGAATGCGCTTTCGATATCATGGGTCGATTGCATGACGTGGAAAGACTTCTATATTGATAGAAAAAAGGAAATGTATATCCTTCAAATGTCCCTAAAAGGGAATATGTTATGCAGAATTCTTCGCTCTATCTTATGATATGGAAAATTGACTGATTTTCATTCTGAATACTCTTTTCCTTGGCAAGGCAAAACCTTTACACCGGATAGGGTTTGAACCGGCGACACTCAAAATGGGAAAGAGGGCAACCTACTGCGCCACACAGGCCACGGATGACGTCTCAAGCCAGACGCTGATGATGGAAAACAGTGATAGCCACCTACAACCCTCTTTTTTCTATCGTTGCCTTCGCTTCGAGTGATCCAGCATTGTCAGTTTAAGCTCTAATTTTCACACTCGTTACTTTTCCGCCAGGCAAAACATTTGCACCGGTTCTCTTTATCTCTCTTTCTCTTTATGAATCTATCTTTCTCTCTACCTTTTTTTCTCTCTATGAATCTATCTTCGTCTCTATCTCACGTTCTCTCTCTCTCTCTTTCCCTCTCTTTCTTACTATCTCCTTTTTTGGTAGAGAATTTAATGGCGAATATATCGACATCGATATTATCCCAAAAACAAAGCTTTGAAAATAATTATACAGTTTCATCCCAACGAGCAAAAACGCGAGTGCACCAGGTTCAAGTCAAAATTTCGTAAAATGTATATCCTTCGATTTTCTTCATAAGAACATATCTTGTGTAGTTTTTTCTCCTCTTTCTTATAAACTATTCATTGGCCCTGGCGCGGGCCGTAAAAAAGTTGAAATGTCCAAAAAACCAATTTCAGAAACAGAAAAATGCCTAAAACTGGTCAAGAATGAAATTTTCAAAAAAAACACTTCCTAGATCTTTTTTTTGTGTGTTTTCGAATGACAAATAAAACAAAAAAAGAAAACTAAAAATATTAAGTTTTAAGGAAGATATGTATGGGCACTCAAATATTTGCCTTACTTTTGCATCCACTGGCAAGAAAATTTTTTTTAAACAAATTTGACCCCATTATTTCTTTTACAATGCAAGTGGGTACTCCTCATTAAATTTTGGTTACCAAAATCCAACACTTTCCCCCGAGGCGAGCGCCCATTGAGCGCTGCTTGACCCTTACAGATGGCTCTCTTAACCCATAAAGTGTCCCATGCGGGACAACCCTTAGTTGCCACTGCTCTGCCGTTTCCCTTCGCACTCTCTCCACAGAAATTATAGGTCACAATTGGCTTGCGAGCGAATCCGTTAATAAACCGGCCAATGTTGGATGCACGCATCGATATGGTTGCTTACTAGTGAACGAGTCTAAGGACCACCGTGTTGTTCCACCAAACATTTTAGGAAAATGGCAGGAAGTTCGAATATTAGGTTTTGATTGAGAGTTCAATGTACGTGGGGGGTAGAGAATTCACCGGTAATCAAAGTTTCTATATCAACCTGACGAACTAAACGAAGCAAATAAACAATATTTATTCAGCATAGTTCTCCTTTACTAAATTTTTAGTTTTACAGGTTGGCGTTGTGCTAGAGATCGAATCGATGATGTCAACATGGCGGTTGAAAAAAATAACAACGACGAAAGTTCGCTATGGGAATCGAAGTGGCTGGTGGAAACGCCTCGATGGACTCTTATTTGTCGTCGATAGACTCTTATTTGACGAGACACAAGAAATCGTTGAAAAGACCGCCGCCCTCATCAGAGATGTTAACTTACAAGACAATCAGACACTTCTCTAAGCTATTTATGTAGCAACAATTTATCATGCTAAACAACCGAAAAAAATGACAGAGAATGTCAACAAGATACCATTTAAGTATTTACAATCAAAGAAAGAAGATGGTATTATTCTTCTATAACTTGTTTACATAAAAATGATTGAATGCAATTGGATTGCCTGCATAATTATAGCGAGCCGTGGTGGAGAGCGAAGAGAGATTAGCGAAGAAGCCAACCGCACTCGACACTCTGAAGTCCAATGTCGATCTGGTGCACAAGAAGCTGCTGCGGATGGAAGGCAAGCTGCTGGAGATGGCAGAACAGCAGATGGCAGAACAGCAAAAGCAGATGGCAGAACAACAACAGCAGATGGCATACATCTTGGACACCATTCTCAATGCTGTCCAGAAAGAAGAGGAAAGACCTTTGGGGTCTTCTCTTCATTCTTCTCGCACTAAATCTTTGCCGTGAAGGAAGAGAGACGGACAGAATGTTTAGTGATTGTTTTACTGTCCTTATGTCCACGTCAATTGTTTACGTTGACGTGGACATGAGGATCACTTGGATTTTGTACTAGAACTGCTGATGAAAGTGCCTTATTAGATTATTCTAAGAATGAATTCGTTTGAGTACACAAGACGGCAGCCTTAGACCTTATTTAGTGTATTCTTCATCGTTGTTTTTCTGTGAACTAGTCAAATCATCAAATTAACTTTATCAGGCTAGCGGGAAAATCCATCCGTGAACATATTGTTTTATAACTTTAGCATCGGTCACAATCGATCTGTTTACAACGTTCTGCCACTCTTCATCTTATATCTTTCCTGTTTTATTTATAAAATGATAAAGGGAAAAGTTCTGTGCTGATCGAATCCATTCTGGTTGCTCAAAAGATGATCAATCTTCTCAACCAAATGTATTCGGAGTCAAGCATTTCAAACAGCATTAAAGTGGTTAATAATTTATAAAATAGAACTAAAGCAATCAAGTGATGTTTCAACGGCAAAAGAACGAGAGAGAGTGAAGAAAAGCAAAAGCGAGAGAGAGAGAGAGAAGTCTATTAGATCTTCATATACATACATAGGTAATTAATGATCTTGTCATTCTCTTATTGAGGTCGACCCCTCACAGTCTTCTTCAGAGACAGTCTTGTTCGCTTAGTGATCTTCTTGCTTTTGTTGTTTACATTTTATCTAAACAAATACTTAAATATCCGATTTAATGACACAAAATAAATGTATCCTTGCTAACATGGCTAACCTTGACTACATTCATGTTTCGTAACTTTTCATATGGGGCAGTCGTTCCTTCCCTTCCAACACCTTATTATCCTCTCTTTCCCAGTATCCAGCTCGACCGCCATGACGTCACCATCAATAGATGCGAGTACAAGAATATCCCCTATTTTCATTACCAGAAGAAGGGGGAATCATACTGCCCCTGGTCTCAAGCATGCGATAATCCCTTCAAAGGTGATATTTGTTTGTTTAAAGTAAAACGAAAAAAAATTTGAATGTCCTCCATTAATGAAAGATCTCTCATTTGTTCAGAAGTTCGTCTCACCATATGATTGCTCTGTATGAGCTGGCTTCATCGGCAATCCGACTCTTGCTCCTGGCGAAGACCCGAAGAATGTGACAGTCAATCGAAGCCGTTTCCAGTGGGTGCTCAATTATGAAGAAGTTGGCGCGATTCAGGATGAGCTTTGGGAGGCGAATGAGCCACGAACAAATAATTGGGATATTCTTCAAGAAGGCTACATTGGATTTCGAAAGGATGGCCTGTATGCTACCAGTATAGAATCTATTCTATCGGACTCTCCCTGCTGCATGTCTCTATCCGCCGTCTACACCCCAGCTTCTACGAAAACAGCCCCTACGGACATCGCTTCATAGACAACAGCTCCTCGACAATAGCTCCTACGGCTACATCTCATATTAAAGTATGGACATTTTTTATACAGCTTGAGCTCTACTTTTGAACAGTGGCCTTTACATTTGTCAGAGAATCTGAGTCGCCAAGCCGTTCTTCATCTTTATGGTGCTCTCTCTCTCTGTCTCTCGGCACTGCATGCTGATCGATCATGCGATCGATCAGCATGCAGTGCCGAGAGACAGAGAGAGAGAGAGAGAGAGAGAGAGAGAGAGAGCGAGAGAGAGAGAGAGAAAGAGAGAGAGAAAGAGAGAGAGACAGAGATAGAGGAAGAGAGTGAGTAAACAGTGGTTACGTTAGGCGACGAAGAATATAACGAAAAAAAACATATGTCTTCGTCTTAGTTTCCATTATTATTTCTTTTCTTTTCTTCTCTTTTTACTTCTCATTTTACCACGTGTGTTACATCTAGTGTTCCATGTTACACCGTATAAATTGAAAAAAAAAATTTGAAGAAAGTGATTGTAGGGAATAAAATTTTCAAGCACTTACGACTCAAGCTCGATATTACAGTTTATTTTTGTGTGAGTACAGGAAATAACAATCCTTCAAACAGAACAAGAATGCAACATTTACAAGCATAGGGAGACTTATTCACAGATTTAAAACCCGGTACACATCTAACAACGGCATTTTTTTCTGAAATAGAATAAATATAGGTCAAAAAGAACAAGGAATTTTTTACAGAAATTAGTCAAACAACGACTAGTAGACAGAAAAACTGAGCGAGAATTAATTCGTACGAGGTAAAAGTTCAACCCTTCCACGATGAGTGAATTCTAAAGCAAAGCATATAGAATATAAGATAGTCAACAAAGTTAAAATTAGCAAAATAGAAATAAGTGAGAAGGCCACTATTTCTATCCTTCACTGTACAATTTCGCTGTATAACTAGGCTCCATTCACTGTACCGGACGAAAAGAGGGTATTGATCCGCCTTGCTAACACATTTGCCGTATTCGATTTTGGCGCGTAGGTCGGAAATTGCATGAGCAGACAGAGAAAGCCCCAAAGGTCAGCGACTTCCTTGTCGAATCGAAGATGAAAGAAGAAGTGAGCAGCCACTCCAACCGAGATCGCACTCGCCAGCGAAGTACCACAAAGAATCTCCGTGCCCTAAGGAGATAACATGAAGTATCGTAAGTACAAATTTTTAAAGAAATTATTGAAGGAAATGACAAGTAAAGGCATTGAAAAGCATAGAAATGTATGCTGAAAATGAAATATTGAAAATATTGACGAACATTGACGAAGACCGAGTACTGCGTCCGGCTCGCTCCATACATCACGATGAGGGGTTGCTTGTAGCGCATCGCCAAAAGCCTCTTCGAGACGTGAGCAGAGTCGGGTTCCGACTATAAAGTACAGAAAATTACGGTAGTAAGCCCATCCGTTGTACGGTAGGCTTTTATTTTGTAAAGAATAATATTATTTTGGAATGTATTATTGCAAAGCTGAACTACAAGTTAAAAAATAACTTACGAAGAAGGTTGAAATGAAGCGAGAGACCCGAGTTAGCTGTTTTCGCGCGCAATTCTTGCGGAAGTGAACCAGCGCAGCCATAATCGCACGATGACGCTTCTGTAAGTGTTAAGAGATCGAATAAGTAAACTAGATGGGAATCGTTATAAAATAATAAATGAAACATAAGCTAAAAATAGATGCCTAATATTAAGAACTTGTTATACCTTCTTCTGTGATCGGAATGAACGCGTCAACAGCCTCGTGTTCGACTTCAGAGGAATTCTTGCGTAGCATAGCGTTCAGAAAGTCACGAATCGTAGACCATCTTTGCAGAAAAACGTCCACTTTGACGCTGCACTTGTACTCAAAGTCGGCCAGGCTCTGAATAAATCGTATATAAAAAATTGAACACTATTAAATTATGTATAAGGAAACGAGTGTCACCAATAAATGTTATATTGATTTTATTTTAATAATAGCAACCGTACCAATTCGGAGGAAGTAAGCTGCCTAATCTCCTGGAAAGCTGCACTAGGATCTCCCTTGCTGCACAACGCCAATCGATATTCCCTTAAAAAGCCTTACAACTTGATCAAGGACTATTTTCAGATAAATCAAGACAATAAACGACATTAACAGATATTCACCTGGTTCTGGCCAGCATATTCTTTGCCATGTCGCTTCCATCGACTGCTTTCTGAAGATCTTGACAAATCATCTTCTGGGCAGCCATATCATCCAGTAGAGTTCCATCATTCTTCTTGATGTAACGTCGCAGCGAAATTTGCCCGTCTTTATCCAGTCGCAGCCTTCTGTTGTGTATATATTCACGGAGGAAGCTCTTGTTCGTGCCGATAAATGGGAACTGAAACTATTCAGTCTGGATAGCTAGACAAAAAAAAAGAAAAAAAGGAGGATTTTGTCGCATATGGTGAAATTTCTTTTTCTTTTTAAAAAAATAACTAGAGTTAAACCTCATCAGTATTCTCATAGCTCCGCATCAAATGGCGGAAAAAAGCGATCGTCTCCTGCGTGATAGGATTGGCAGGGCTAAAGAATAACTTTAAGGTGTATGCCGTAGTAGGATGTAAAAATTAAAGTAGACTGACATATCGCAATTTTTCATAAGGAAAATTCCGACTTTGCGAGTGAAATGAATTCGCAGGTCACCGAAACATTCGTCCAAGATCTCTCCAGAATCTAGCTTCGCAAGAATTTCGGTCTTCATGTCTCTTTGACTATCGAGTAGGCCTGAACATATAAAAAACTATAATTACAGTACTCAAATCCACATTACTTCACCTTTATACTTTATAATTATTTGTTATTTATTCAACTAAATAGTGGGGCGAGTTGGTTACTCGCTAAAGAAAAAAAGCCTTGTTTTGCTATTAACCATTAAATAACTAGATAAATTAATTAATAAATATACTAAACAGGCATACAGTACAGGCACCTTCAACTGTAGCTTTTCGCAGCGCCTCATTAATTTGGTATGACGGATCCTTCGGGGTGTGGCAGATTCTCTTCGCTGCAATACATATAAACAAAAGTAATAATTGCCTTAATTATGGTATGAGGAAAATCTCGACTTATTTTGTGATGGTTTTCTGATATGCAACGGCAC
Source organism: Allodiplogaster sudhausi (assembly GCA_945643635.1). Taxonomy (NCBI): domain Eukaryota; kingdom Metazoa; phylum Nematoda; class Chromadorea; order Rhabditida; family Diplogasteridae; genus Allodiplogaster; species Allodiplogaster sudhausi. Next base: position 254,133 of record CALZFC010000372.1, read on the forward strand.
AAAAGTAAGCCTTTAATGTAGCATTTGGCGCTCTTCCCGTCAAGGTGCGCTGCAGAGGACGTAGTCTGATCTTCGGCGCTTGCATCCGTCTCGACGTCGAAGGTTCATAAAGTCATATTCTGATATGGCCGCTAGTGGAATACTGTCCTTGAATCCATGATTTTTCAATGCACCCCTTGCGCTTGCGTCCTCAAACCATTTTCTATCCTTCAGAACAACATTTTGCGGGCGCCTAGCTGTGAGGAAACTTTGAGACTCTGTAAGGCATAGCCTGCATCGGCGGTAATTCAGTAAGAGGCCGCGGACTTCGTACTGTGCCTTATTATCGGCTATGACAGACAACAGAATTGGGTTGTAGACCTCGTGGTTAATCTCCAGACCCCCTCTACTTCTGATGGCCGCAACGTCTTGTTCAAGAAGATCAATAATTGGGCGGAATGCGTGGGCTGAGTGATCTTTAGCATATGCTACAGTGTATACGAACTTTGAGGCGAGGCTAGAGGAGACATCTAGATGCAAACCAGCAAGCTTGATTTGAAATATGCAGAGCGAGTTTGCGGATGACTTTGGCCCTAAGTTTCCGCCTGGTGAGACGTCATCGCAATAAAGCAGAAATGGAAGGGGCTTCATGGACTGATTGGGCAGGCTTAGCAACGATTTGAACAGCTCTCCTTGTTGGTGGCAACAAATTTTGTCAGAGGTGCAAGGTCTGTGGAGGTTATGAGTGTTGCAGAAAGAAGCAGCTTGCCGGAGGATTTCAGACAGGTCGAATGAATGGAAAAATTCCCCCTGTTCAACTCTAAGGGCCTTCCCATTGCTGTCTCTCTTCACCGATTGAATAATTCCCATTTGGTGCCTGCGTACAGCAAGGCACTCGCCAGATTTCAGCAATAACTGAGTACGCTTGTAGTGGGAAGAGGTTGCTTGGAGATCGAGGCGGGCACGTGCAATGGCTTGCGGATCACCTGACTCTACAATGCGTAGCACTCGTTCGAGCAGTGCATAGACGTCATCCAATGACGTACGGGCAGTTCCTCGCCCCATTTGTCGCGAGAAGAACTGCCGAATTCCGGGATCATCATTCGCAGAGTCTGAAGATATGAAAGCGTGTGGCAATACAGTAAAGATATACGAGCAATGAGAATATTAGAACAAATGGGAAAATATCAGGATAATAACCTGCATTCGTTGGGACATCATCTGATTCGTCGTTGCATGTACCGTAGTCGTTCATGCTAGCGTCGTCAGCATCGACATCCATCGAGTCGACAGCGCGAGGGTTGACAGACGCACGCGCTTAAGAATTTAAATGTTTTGTTGTTACAAAAAGGTATCGGAAGACAAATAAATAATATATAAAAATTGCCTTGTGGAACGCTGTCGGCATGATGATCGCTCCAATGCTTTTGCATGTTGCTCATGCTCGCATATGTCCTCCGTATCGGGCATAACTTGCATACCAAGCTATACTTCCCGTGATGATCAACCCTGATATGCTCCCCAAGAGCACGCTTGGAAGGTAGATACTCTTGACATCCATCGACAGGGCACTCCATTCGAGTTTACCTGTAATAAGAAAGGAATATGCATAATGCACTTCACGAACAACCCATTGAAATATCCCTCATAAAATAAATAAATAAAATTAATTCTACGAAGGAAATAGTACTCGCTACAGTAAGTGAAAATAAAAGCAATTGCTGTGGCAGGAATTTGTTAAGAAAAAAGTAATCAGTTGAATCAACTTTAAAATAATAATAATAATAATAAAAATAATCGGTACTCGCTTTAATGACGGGTAAGTAATGATGAGAAAACATTTGGCAGCATAAAGGGAAAAAGCTGCTCAACATAAAGCCAAAGCCGCTCCTACTAGCAGGAATATGTTCAATTTAAACTACGGATTTCAAGAAGCAATATCAGTAGAATCAACACCAAACCTGACAAGTCGCCGCTTCCTGTGTCAACTCTTCCACTCCGCACTCTCACACCGTTATCTGCAAAAAACTTTAATGTTTAAGTGAGTGGTAAGAAATTCACTTTAATAAATTTGAAAGTATTAAACATCATTAAAGGAAAAAAAGCATAAAACAAGAATTTCATCTGCTACGGTAAGTGAAAGATTATACAGATTACAGTATATTCGAAGCAACAACCATGCAAGAAGAATCACCAAACCTGACAGCTCGCCGCTTCCTGAGCAACTCTTCCACCGCACTCACACACCGTTAGCTGCAAAAAGAAAAATTTATTAAATGAGTGGTAAGGATTACACTTTAGTAAATTTGAAAGTGCTGAAGGAAAAGCAGAAAAAACGTTAATGTTTAAGTGAGTGGTAAGGAATGTACTTTAATAAATTTGAAAGTATTAGGCATCATGAAGGAAAAGCATAACACAAGAATTTCATCTGCTACGGTAAGTGAAAGATTAAACAAATTACAGTATATTCGAAGCAACAACCTTACAAGAAGCTCGGGCGGGAAACAGGTGTCGTTGCCTCGCTCGATCCTCACCAAAGGTATTAGCTACCTTAAGATGATGTCAATAACTCTTAGTAACAGAAACTGAAGTAAATGCATACACAAAAATACGAAAATAAGATTTTAATATCACAATAATTAAGACCATCCAAACCTTACAACTCGCCGCTTCCTAAGCACGGCAAATCTTCCGCCGCACTCTCACACCGTTATCTACAAAAAAATCTGTTAAATCAGTGGCAAGGATTAAAATGATGTCAATAACGCTTATATCCATACAAATTGGGTAACAACCATATGCTAAAACTTGATAGTAATTACGACAATCCTCACCTTAAAAGTAGCAGATGTTGAACCACGACACCTCCTCAGCTCCACTCTCTCACGCTGCTATCTACGAGAAAATTGGTGAACGATTAAATGAGTTCTAAGAAATGCACTTTGATAAAGGGAAAGCATAAAAGTTGCTCGTGATTTTGTTCTCTACAGTACTTCAAGCATATAACCAATTATAGTGCACAAATGTGCTAAATAAAATATTGATTCGAAACAACAACCTTATGAGCTCTTCGTGCGCGCAGTAATCTGTCCTAGCCTCGAGAAAAGAACGAGCACCCTTAATATGACATCAATGACTCTTAGTTCCTTAAGAATAGAGCAAACACTAGTAGCAAAAACATTATTTTAAGATTTAAAAACCTCATTAAGTAGCACCAACACACCTTGAATTCGCTGCTAAAGACGCAAGGTACCTCCTCCGCTCCGCACCACACCAGTAGACTGTAAGAAAATCGATGAACGTGTAAATGAAGTTAAGGAATATGCCTTAATAAATGTTAAGACACGGGCACCATGAACGGAACAGAAAAGTAGCTCAACATTTAACTCGCTACGGTACGTTAAACATGAAAGCAATAAAGCAATTATTGTAACAGGAATTGGTTTATTACAAAGTAATGAGCTGAACTAACAAGCTTACCACAAGTTCGTGCGTGGAGCACGTAGCCCGCGCCTCCTCGCTAAGCGAACCTCGACCCTTAAAATGATGTTCATGATCACTCATTGCCCTTAGAAAGTTGTAAAAACGACGTGAACACATTAGATTTTAAGAGGATTATACAGTAGCAGGACTTAAATATAAAACTTGAATATACTGCGTTTAATATAAAATCTTGGTTCGAAGCATTTAACTCACAAGGTGTTCAGGCGGGCAATCAGTAGCTCTTCCTTCTTGCTCTCCCTCACCAAAAGAACCAGCAACTTAAAGATGATGTCAATAATTAGTAATTACTAAAAAATTAAGTAAAAAGTAAACAAAAGGGTTATTACAAAGTACATTTAGGTTATTACAAAGTACTCAGGTGAAGTGTTTAGTTCACCCGTGTACCCAAAATGATATCCATAACTCTTATTGTTAGCTCGTCACAAACATAGCAAAAACCATATGCAAAAAAGTTAACCCAATAAAACCTGAAAATTCGCCGATATCTGAGAAAAGAAACTCTTCCGCTCCACACTTAGTTCAGACGAATGAAGGACCGCTCCGCTCTCAGTTCAAACGAATACGTTCCAACGAGAGAAGCTCGTCGAAGGGTGACCACAGGCGACAAGTATGAAAGCAAACTGTATTTTAAAGATATTCCAAGCAGTTCAAAGGACTAACTTTAGCATTTTAGGAAAAAAGATTGCGCTGCCAAACCTTTTAAATGACAGTCACCAGCAAGCTCTACTACCGAGCCGGGTCTCACTAAATTACTAATACCGTTTACGAGTTGCTTTCTCATCTAATGGCACAAAAACCTGCCTACGCTAACAGAACCAGAAAGGTAAAAACAACAGGAACAAAATTAGTTTATGTCTTACCTTCACAAGAAACGCAGTTGCGGGCCGCGCAACGCGCGGCTCGCGACACTCAGACACACACCACGCGACGCACACAAAGAGTCCTGAAAAGTAGCTTATTCAGCTACGTCAAATTAACAATATAAACAAAACTAAAAGAGTTGGAGACCAAAAAATATCACGAAATTTAATACATATTTAGTGTGTCATATGATTTCAATACTTATCAGAAAACGATTTTCCGGCCGCAGAGTATTTCTAACGCTTTCCAAAACCGAAAAGCTTTCAATCTCCATTAATGTGACTAAATGTTTTTTTTCTTTTCCAAATCATTAACACGACGAATGTTAGACAAAGTGGAAGAGTTAACAACCTGTTAAAGGGGCTATCCATGGAGATTACAATGTTGCTATCTTTTTAGAAAATACTATCCGGCCCAACTAGAAACATCCTTAGGAAAAGTAAGAACGGGTCCTGAAGGGGCCCTGAGGAGAAAAAGCAGATTTTCCTCACGTTGTACTGTATAATTTAGGGAGTGACGTCATCACCCCTTGCCTATTTTCACCCCATGCCACCTTCATTCTATCGGAAAGAAGGTGATAACTAGGTGCGAAGCGGCAAGCCATGCTTGAGATTCGATGGAAGAGAAGAGAGGCAGAGAGAAAAAGATTCACAAGTCTAGTTTGTTGTGATGGATACTGTGCTTGCTAACCGCCAAAACTTTTTACAATATCATGCGGGAATTCAAACGTTAGTTTTTCATAAGCGGCATCTAAACTCCATGGATAGTTCCTTTAAATGAGAGAGACAGTGAAGAGAGAGAGACAGAGAGAGAGAGAACGAGAGAGACAGTGAAGAGAAAGTGAAAGAGAGTGAGAGAGACAGTGAAGAGAGAGAGAGAGAGAGAGAGAGAGAGAGAGAGAGAGAAAGTGCGAATGATAGTGGTATTGAAGAGAGAAGCCGATCGCAGATAATTTTGAGAAGCGTACTCCGCATCGCTTTGCAATGAAAAGCGTTGCGATCAACGCTTTGCAAAGCTGAAAATCGTTGCGATCAACGCTTTGCAAAGCTGAAAAGCGTTGGGGGGTCTGCGCTTTCCAAAAAGTCGGCCGAGGCGCCTCTAAAAGCGTCATTCTCAACGCTTTCAACCCCAACGATATGGCCAAAACGCGTTCTCAACGCTTTATTTTCTTGTGTGTACACATCGTGTAGTCGGCAAGAGGAGTGTTGTTGGCGTTTGGAGCGAGCTATAAATTACATGATCCATTTATATTCCTGAATTAAAGTAACCAAGAACGGAAAAGATTTTCTACAGTAGTAGATCAAGGCCATGTTGAATGCAAGCATTCAAAGTGGCGCATATGTTAGAATGAATGTGAAATTGGAGAGTGCCTAATGTAAAAAATGTGGCCCAGCTGTAACTTTGTAACAACCAAAAGAAGATTACTAAAACATTCGAATACAAAGTTTCAGACTAATGCGAATTGATACATGTTGAAGAAAATAAATGTTAATTATTCAGCGATTGGCTCCTATAACACGTTCACCATTTCATCTGTTTCATCTCCCTTTCCAGAGCGTGCATCTGTGAAGAGGAAGAACAGCGTGACGATAACGATGGGCACAGAAAGAAGGAGCATCTGCATGATTCGAATTGTTGAAGTCGCAAGTTTAAACATTGAAGACGGCTTTAGGACAGTCTTAAAATAAATAAATAAAGTTTTGCTACATGCCCACTTTGACTATTTTTGATAATCAACACGATCATAGTGCTCTTTGTTTAAAACAATTTTTTTTTGCAATCTTAATTGTGTATCATTTGTCGAAATAGTAGCAGAGACCGCTTACCTGGTGCCTGTGAAGTGCACAATTAGCTACCGCAGATACAGCCAGACAAGCTAGCATAATATCGGTGGCCTCAATATTGGTCTATTTCCAAACTTATAAAGAAAAACTTGCACTCTCTACCAAAACACACTGCTTGTATCGCCGGAGAGACTCCAACCGACTGAGAAAGAAAGCCATAGAAGATGAAGCAAGGAGATGGTGGCAGAAAGACAACTCGCAGGAGATAGTTGAGCGCGACATCACAAAACATCAGAACAACCTAGTTTTGTTCTTAATATTATGAATAATTTCAAAGACAAAGTAGAAAACCATCTTGAACATATTGTAGGACAAAAGAATAATATGCTGCTGACAATGTTGAATGAAAGATACGCACGGTAGCTTGCGTATATCTTGCCCGAATGGCGCCAGACGGTGAAAAGAAGTAAAATATTGAGAAGAAACGACAAGCCACCGACTACTTGGAGGAGGACTTGGAACTTCTTCAAGAAGTAATAGTCGGGCAGCTTCATTCAGAACGAAGCCGACGAGCTTTGGTAGGGATTAAAAAATTTTCCCAATCCATTTTCTCCAACACAAAGAACTTTATGAAATAGAGGGAGCAGGTGTTTGACTTAGTGTTAGAGAGAGAGAGCAGTTCATTCGGCAAAGCGTCACAATTTTAATTTCAAAGCTTGTCGAGTCGCTTGACAAAAACGCAAAAAAATTGTAACGTTGATAACGAATGAAGTGAGATCCGAGAATCACCTGCACTCCTTCTACATTCGGTCACATGTAATATACATATAAGAACACAGCTGTCGTACATCAAGCCCAACTTCTTCCGTGATGCGAATACAGGCCCTTTGAAATTCCACATTTTCAACTAGCGCGCATACTTCTCAGTTTCCTCAAAAAAACTGCTAATTTGCCTAAATTAGCCTGGTAAGCTTTACAAAACAATAGTTTTTATTTTGCTGGAGTGTTTATGAATGATTTTTGCAATATTATCTTTATTGTACAGAATTGAAATGGAATTTTCGCAAGCGAAAGCGAACAAAATTCGGCTGTGTCTATGTTGTGCAACGTTGTTTTCATTGGCTGTACCTAGATTATCTCGGTATTCCTAATCACTTGACAGGAATCACTTATTGGTGCGTCTATTTCTATTCCAAAATGCAGATGAAGAAACGTTGTTTATGTGAAAGAAACAGTTCTGCCCTTTATATTTCAGTTGCACTGCCAAGAAAGCAATACTTCTCCCTGATAACATTAATTCCTAAATAAAGCATCAAACGGACAAGATAAAATATAATCTCTTATGTTTCAAAACTGCATATAAAACAACGGCATGGGCGACAATTCTGATAACAATAGGAAATGAACTCGTCTAATCTCCTTTCGATGAAGAATCTCATCTTTCTCTATTCCTTGTGTCCTATGGCTCTCTCTCTCTTTGTATCCCTTTTCCTTCGTTCAATCAAAGCGAGCATTTTGAACTTTGCGAACGTGGTTTATAAGAGATTGTGTGATAAGAGTACAAAACAGAGGAGATTCCGATTCGGGTCAGGAGGCTTTTCAGGATCGAAAGTCATCAGATGCAATGGCGGCTACCATGAAAACAGGTTGGTCTGTTTAACCTTAATCTTAAAAGCATTCCATGGCTTGTTCATTCCAAATAAACACATACTAAAATACATATGTATGTACGTATGTATGTATGTATGTATGTATGTAAGTGGAAATAGAGTATTTTTTTTCATTTCTAACCATAACTATTTAGTTCCTTTTCAGCCTTCTTGGTACTCCTCGCCTTTGTCTTGGGTAAGTCCCATTTCTTATTTTAAGTCTTTGGCATCCATTGGCGTTTTTCTCATCATTTATTTCATATTAAGGAGCCAAATCAGCTCCGCAGGCAGCAAACAACAACGATTGGTTTAATACTACGGTAAGAGAAACAGTTGTGTGTTGTAAGAAGTCTCTGAAGTGCAGGATTGATGTCTTTATTTGTTTTCCCATAGATTAATCATATGGTAGCCAAATTAATGTCGTATATCAAATTGGTGGCTGACCGTTCAAAGACTAATATATGTAAGTAAAAAAACCAACGTCAGAGATCACCGATTGATGAGTTCGGGAGATGCGGATCGACTCCCTCTCAGCTCTGGCTCGATGTCATGTTCGTCGTGGATTCGTCGCAGGCTATGGGTAGCCATGGACTCGACAACGTCTGTGTTTCTTGTAATTAGAGATAGAGCCAGCGGGCATTCTTTAGGGTACTTGGCGATTACTAAGTTGGATTTTGTAGTTTTGTAATAGAAAAGCTGGAATGACTTTCTGACACATGGAGATGAAGACATCACACAGGTAATCGCCTTCATCCAGGGCATTCTCTACCAGGTGACACTCGGGCCGAATCCCTACCAACTTCGCGCTGGTTAGCATTCATCAACAACAACATCATTAATCATCGCCATTCAAAAATTTCACTCAGGAATCGTGACATACGCACGTAACCCTTCTCTTACTTACCCGCTCGACTATTTTCGAAATCATGGCCAAGTCGATTATATCAACTTGCCCTTCTACGGATCGAAGGAGAGCATTCTCGAGACGTCAGATCCACTTTTGCCATCTTCCACTTTGAGTTCTCATGGCTCATCTCATGAAATGATCAGTTTCTTCAGAGGTCTCCAGACGGCGCTGGACGGGTTTAGTTCCAGTCCAGTCTACAACCGAACATATCGACAAGTGGTTGTGGTCATTGCTAGCGTTTACAGGTTTGGGTTTCGAATGGCATGTCCTTTACAATCGAGTGAGTTTCAGAAAGGGAGCTGAGAATGACCCGAACAAGTTGGCTAATGGCTTCAAGACATCTGGCGGAATTCTTATGACTATCGACTACTCGCAGGTGCCTTTTATTATACATCTGTATGTAGATGCAGTAATGCTCCCCCAAAATTGCCGATATGTTCCTATCAGCACGCATAAAATGAACGAATCCTAATTGAATATTTTCTTATGGAAAAGTAAATTAAAACATTTCTTTATTATAAAGTAAATTAAATTACACATGCAACACAACGATTAATTCACTTCCAACATAAGTTGGAAAGATGTAGCATGATCTAAACAAATTTTAGTTCAATCACTGATACAATGCACTGCTAAAATGAGATCGAACTGAACATGCGATCCCCTTGAGCCGGAAGGCGAGTCGAATGCTAATCTCTCCGAATTGTCTTCGCCCGGGTACAACTTCACGAATCGGTACAATGACTTCACCGCCACCGACATGATCAGCGCATTCATGCACGGTCTGCGAAGATCTTGAAAGGGCTTAGGGAATCCCTTCTTCTTGCAGCGAATTGCTTCTGTCCGACTCAGCTGCGTGGCTATTCCAACGAGGATGACAACACGCCAAATGGAGGCTGCTACGAGCCTGTCACAATCGCGGCTGTCTTCCGGTTAGAGAGGAAGAGAGAGAGAGAGAGATAGAGAGATAGAGAGAGAGAGGAGGGAGGGAGAAAAACAGAGAAAAAGAGACAGACAGACAGAGAGAGAGAGAGAAGGGGAGAGGAAGGAGATAGAGAGGGATGTAGAGTGTGTTGGAGAGAGCGAGCATAAGGTGAGATAAGCTGAAGATTAAGAGATCAAGAGTCATGCGATTGTTCTATGTAGTGCGGCAAATAACAACTGCAAGAAGAAGGGCGTCGGAATGCCCAAGATCACCTCGTTCGACAAGGCCAAATTCATTCACAGTCGTATGGCAAATTTTAGTCTAATAATTTCTATAACGGCTCGAATAAGAAACTTTTAAGTTTAATGAATCTGCCTAGAATTCAACAATGACAGCATTATTTGGACCGGTTTGGAGTACTCGAGCGTCAACAGCAGTTACTTCTGGGCCGACGGCACATATGTCAGTTCATTCTCAGTGTCCTCAACACGGATCGAGTGATCGATTGTCCTCTACAAATATCTAAAAAGGAGCATTTATCGTGGACACTTGAGTTCGACATATACCGTGACTTTGCGCCGTGGGGAAAAGGCGAGCCATATCTCGAGGGGGGCGACTGCGTCTTCCAGTACCAGGAGCGTCCGTTGGACTTCTCCTGGTCGCACGGCAATTGCATGAGCAGCTACGAGTACGCGTGCGAGGCACTTCCATGCAGCACCGACAACTACTGCTACCCATCTCAGCCATAAGCTAAAGAAGATTTCTGTCTCACCATCTTCTCCCTCCAAAACTTCCTCACACCACTTGTGAAGGGTCTTCCGCTAAGGTTCTTCCGCTATCTATGTACATACAGTACCGTCCACGAGCCAGAGAATACGGCTCCTGCGGCCCGAGCTCTCCCATTTGCTAGAAGTCTAAAAAGAACCGCACACTCCATGGCCACACATGCCAGTCTTTCTTACATTTTTTCCATTTCCTCCCCTTCACTTGCCTCTTGATCCCAGAAGCATAGCTATGAATATTCATTTATTTGCTGTCCTTTATACCGTACAATGCTTTAATATCTATCATACATCTGATTTCAATTTCCGTAGCACGCGAATAAATAAATCATCAATCAAGCAAGAATCAATTCTTGTAACTCATTTTTTTTTTAATTGGAGATTTCAAAACAATCCATGACGCAATAGTTGGTACACTTTTTCAACATTCCAAATAAAAAAAAACATTATCGCAATGGGTGTTTTGGAGCGTAAATTAACCGTGCACAGGCACGACCAGTCAACGGAGAAAAGGCATTGCATTACAAAATAGCACTGACTATTTGTTAATTGGCCACTTCTCCATTGCATTTACTTTTTTTCAAAGTGATTCACTGAAACTTTGATGAGAAATTTTATTCTTATAAAAAAGAGATTTATAGCCTTCTTCAAGGGAATCATCATTGGAATATCCGTTTTACAGTAGACTTTGAATAAATTTGCAATCAGTTCATTAGGAAAAGCACTCAATGCTATCAGGATACATTCGAGGCGCGTCTCGAGCCGAGCAATTGGACTATTAGGAGGGAGGAGGCGCTATTAGAGTGGGGGGGGCGGACGTAATTACGAGAAGATATTCTCTTTCCCAATGTGAATAAATATTAATATGCATTGTCATATACATAGAGTTTGGTAGTAGAACCGAATTTGTGATTTTCACGTCCTGTTAATCTAATTTTATCAAATTTTTTAAGTTTTCAAGACTTTTTTTAAAGAAATTAGTGACGAAAATTTCCAAGATCTCATGTTGTTGTTTGTGGCCGACATAGTTTTTATGTCCACTATAGCGGCCGCGCCGCCGAGTGGAATATTTAGACAGCTTTGTAGCTTCGTCAATGCTGTTATTGTGCAGTTTCTTGTCATATCTCACAAAGAACAGCCGCACAATAATCGTAATCACAACATGGGCGTTGTTCTCGCCCATGTTGTGATTACAGATTATTGTGCGGCTGTTCTTTGTGAAGCTACATACCAACATGTCCTTGTTTTCAGAATCCAACAAATAAAGGCAAACGCTTTCTTCGCATAGGGTTTCAAATCCTAATGCAGCTGCGTTTTCCACTGATGTAAAAATTTAAACAGATTGAATGTGTGGCTGTTCTGTCACATCTGTCAACCCTTCCTCCCATTATCAAGACATCCACTTCAAGCCGCGATTACATTGCTATCGATACGGAAGTTCGAACCAGCGAAAGTAGTAATTTCGCTAAATCATATGTTCAAGCTACACTTTTGCTTGCTTGCCAAGATAATTTTTAAGCATCTTTCCTTCATTCGTTCAAGAACTTCATTTATTCGTGCTCTATCATGTATTTACTTGTATAATAATATATGATGCTCTTAGATGGCTGTCCGCGTGGTAAACCTAAACTGTAATAGGCCAGACTCTCAAAGGAGAAAAAGGCCCCCGAAGTCTTTCATCGAAATGATTTACTCTTATTGTATCACTTCCTGTACACTCATGCATAAATGCTGCCTTTATGCCCATGAATTTCTGCCCGTCTGACTAACCGCCTCACTTGCTCAGCAGACTTTCAAAGGGGAAAAGGACTAACGAAGTTCTCCGAAGGTATCGAAATGGTCGGCCATGATTGCCCGACTCCGTTGTACACGTACGTATACGTCATTGAAGACGAGTCACTCATCGTCGTCTACCGTGTGCTTCTTACTCTCGAGGCTAACTTCTATCTGTTTAGGATCCAATTTCTTTATTTCCCTACTCCTTATTTCTGGTTCTATATCTCTTTTCATAATTTTTTCACTTTCTCATACGTTCATTGATACAAGCATTCTTACATCCATTCTAAAGAAGATAAACTTTTCATTTCTTTTTAAATTTGTGTACACAGAAAATAACCATTACTGGTAACGGATACAAAGCGGGGATTGTCGGTACTTTCGGCTTCACGGTGATATATTCGTAATTGAGCTAGCTCTATCCGTAACACGTGCCATAAAGCATATCCGTAGTGCAGTCCGTAATTGGCATACATACTCCAAAAAAATGCCCGCATATGCGGAATGCATTTCCGGAGCGCTAGCTATAACACCATTATTGTATCTGTGTGTATTAAAATTGTTGTGCCCCTTTGTAAAGATGAAAATGGACAAGAATTATAACTAATTCTTTCAACGGTTTAGCTCCTACAGTTAAGCCTCTTGCAGACCATCTCTTTGGTCGTGGCTGCCGGAGGAATGACCGTTCTCCTCCCGTTATTCGTCCGTCCCCGCATCGTGCACATCAATCTGACATACCTGGTCTGGTTGGCCGAGTGGACGTATCTGCTCATGCTTTACGTACATGGAGTTCAGATCGCGCTCGGCGAGATGGGCTTCTTTGGCTACTTCTGTAACTGCCTCTTCATAATTTTTCTCTCTAATTTTTATAAATCTGGATGTCATATGTATACGAATAAATCGATAAAGGTGCACGAAACGCAACCTTTGTTTTGTTTAAATGTTCCAGCCTCTTGCGCCTTCGCCTTCCTTCAAGAAAAATGACTCAAACTCAAAATTGAGTTTTTGTCACCTTTAACGTTCAATCGTCTAAAAAGAGGCACATACGTATCGATTGAAATCTTATTATATAGTGTCAATGAAGTTGGCAAACGTTCAAATTTATATTATATTTTTCATTTCGTCTCGTTTTCAGCAACAGAGCACAGTGCTCTTCGAAGTCTTTCTGGTATTCGCATCTTTAGCATCTGCTATTGCATGCACAGTATAATTCTCATCGTTATTGAGAGGTGAGACTCGATTCAGAAATAGAAAATAAACTGCAGAATGATATGAGCATATCGTTTCCGCCTCCATGGCCATTGTCAAAGAACAACCATACAAAAAACAATAGTTGTAATAAATAACGAAATGACATATTAGTGTAATTTATTAGAATGTTTTACGAATATATACTTAACCTTTTGGAAAAACGGAAGCAGTTGCGAATTTTGGGTGTGTTAAGGGCCATTGCAACAGCTTTCGTCAACGATTACGAGCACAAGACACGTCGCTACATTTCCATCATTATGATAACAAGTAATGCCGCCTTTGCTGCTATTCTCGCGATCGCTATCAACGGATGTCAGTTATCATATGTAGTCTTGCTCAAAACAATGAGGTTACAGTCATAATATTTGATTCTTCAAAATACGCTTATGTAAATACATGTAGTATCTAACAAAAAGCCTTTTGTTACATTGAAATTATCGGGTGTATGCGGACTGAGCATCGGAGAACTGAGCAGCGTATAAAACTATGCAGCGGACAACTGAGCAGCCCGCAATTTCACCACGCTGCTTACTTTTTTTCACTGCGCTGTTTTTGCGCTACTCAGTACTCTGGTGCTTAGTCCGCATACTCCCAAATTTTCTTTAAAAACACGCTCTTATAATAGTCTTCTTTTGATTTGTTCAGGTATCATAGATCTGTCATGGTTATTCCTCTTCCAGTTGGAGCAAGTGCTTGCGTGAGGCTTTTATTTGAATAAATGTAGATATATATACATATTATATATACCGTATTTTCTCTATTAGTACCCCCCCTTTATTAGAACCCCCCCTCTAATAGTACCCCCCTCTGAAAATGCCATTAAAAAATAGAACCCCTCCCTCTAGTAGAACCCCCCCTCCAATAGTACCCCCCCCCCCTAACAGTCTAATACCTCATCTCTAGCTGTACTACGAACGGATTCTGGAGGCATAGGGTGCTCTTTCCAATGAATTGATGCCAAATTCATGATAAATCTGTTGTAAAACGGATATTCCAGTGATGATTCCATAGAATTCGGGCTACGATTCTTCTTTTTTGGGAATTAAATGTTGATATTAAACTTTAAGTATCTCACATTGAAAAATAGAACCCCTCCCTCTAATAGAACCCCTCCCTCTAATAGTGCCCCCCTCTCGCAAGGGTATTGAAAAATAGAACCCCCGGGGTACTAATAGAGAAAATACGGTATATATATATATATATATATATATATATATATATCATACAGCTTTTCTTTGTTCTACTGGAACGGAACAAGAGGCGAGTGCGTCGATTGGAGAGAACTCGCTTCAGCGATTATACGCTCAGTTTACGGACGCAATTAAGAGAAAATATTCTCGTTCTCAAGGTCCGTTCGCTTGAATTCGTGAATGGCAGCCTATTTCATCACTATTGTAGTACTGAAAAGATTCTAAAGATCGATAGCATCTATTAGCATTGTATAAGCTGGGTTGGCCAGCCCTATCCTTAGCCCCAGACCTATGTAGGTGGAGGCTGGCGCCTCCTCGGAGTTGGGGTGGCGCTGGTGATGATTAGGGGGCCATTGTAGCGGCGGAGTTCACTTGTCACAAATTCTCTCTTAAATGAGCCAATTTCGGAATGCTTCTACATTTCAAGATCAAAGCCATTTTTTGATTACGTTGCATTCTATGTTTTGACACTTTTTAGCTTAAAGAGCGATTAAAAAAATTTTCCTCGGCAAGCAAGCAAAAGTGTTACAATTGTTATCGAAATGGAAGTTCGAACCAGCCAAAGGTAATAATTTCGCTAAATTGTATGTTCAAACTACACTTTTGCTTGCTTGCCGAGATAATTTTTAAGCATCCTTGCTTCATTCGTTCAATAACACAAAGAAGACTCCTACATTAAACAAAACTTTTCCCACCCCCACACTATGCAGGCTTGTAACTTTGTAACAAGAGAAAGAACATAGCTGAAACTTTCTTGAACGACTTTTCAGAGAAATGCGAACATTTTTGACTCCTGGCCACCTCTACCCTCCACATGGAGAACGAAGGTGGCCAGGAGTCGAGAATATCCGGCTCCGGCATCGGATATATATATATATATGCCGTCGTGCACCGAACTAGGCTTCGGAAAACAAAGCTGAAAATAAAGATCTATGAAATAATTGTGTTAGAGAAAAAATTCATCCAAAATTAAGGAAATTACGTATCTTCAAATTTCTTATCTATTTATAATGCATAAAACGTAAAGCGAAGCACATTTCATCAATAATTGTCATCATTTGTTAAAGGAGCATGAAAAACATTCTTTTTTATCACTTAAGCTATTTCACTAGTCAGTCTATGCCTTCATGCGAATAATGTCAAAATAAACGAAAACAGCCATTTCAGTCCTTTTTCTCCGTTCGTTCGTAATTCTGTGAAGATTCCCGAGGAAATGTCGAAATACTGAAGAAAAAATTTCACGTTCAAAATTTTTCGAAAAGTTTTTACTAGTCCGTGTGCATTGTTTTTCAGTACAAATAATGTGATAAAAGCGAAGTGATTTACAGAATCTCCGCAGTTTCCTACAGGGATTTTCCGCGTAGGAGTTTTGGGTGTTCATGATCCTTTAAACTCTTACTATTTTTCATGGCCCCGGCCTCCCACACACAGCGCAGGAAGTTCGCATTGCCTGCACTCGGAAAACGCACTTTGAAGTGACCAATTTCCTCCCGCTCTTCAAAGTTCGTTTTCCTATTACTTGGCTTAGTTCGCAATGCATGCACTGATAAGTGCTTCGGGCGAGTATCACGTAACCGCTTTGCCGGCCGACCCGACATTCTGTTCGCGTGCTCTCTCTCTCTGCTCTCTCTCCTCTCTCTCTCTCCTCTCTCTCTCTCTCTCTGTGCTATCAGGAATCTCAAATATGACCCACAAACAAGCCAGTTAATCGTCTTTTGCAGCTATTATTGTCGTTTTAGCTATAAAACAAATTAAACTGTTGGCAAAACGTGAGAACAAAAGCTGCAAAAGTTGAAAAACTCGCTAACTTGGTTTGTGGAGTCGTGTTGGCGCCGTCGTCTTCGAATCTGGAATTAGAATTGAGGATTTTGCTCCCGCCCGGACCCGAGAGCTAAGGGTTTTTTTTTCGAGATTTTTACTGCTCAACGTGACTTATGTTGCTTATGTTGCGTCTCTCTCTATCCTATATTGTTCTACAGAAAAAGGCGATTCTTTTGAGCTATTTAATGTTGTATAAAAGTAAGTCTGAACGATTTCCGCACTCGAGGTCTGAGTTGTCAGGAGTTGGCTGTGTGCATCGCTCTTGTGCGCAAACTTGTAAGTGTAATCAAAACGTTCAACGTGACTCTCTGTACCTCATTACAACCGCCTTTCTGGGCAGAATGTAATGACATAGAGAGAGAGAGAGTCACCTTTCGGTCTCTTTATAGTGTTCACAGCAAAAGAAACACAAAACTCACAAATTTTGGCAGCGTGTCAAAAAGATTACTTGAGTTGTACATGCTTTCTCCTGTTCTCTCCCTCTCTTTCTTTCTTTCTTTCTTTCATTCTTGTTTCTTTCCCTCTCTCCCTTTCTTCTCTCTCTCTCCTCTCACTCTCCCTTCTCTCTCACTCTCTCTCTCCCCTCTCTCTCTCTCCCTTCTCTCTCTCTCTCCCTTCTCTCTCTCTCTTCCTTCTCTCTCTCTCTCCCTTCTCTCTCTCTCCCTTCTGTCTCTCTCTCCCTTCTCTCTCTCTCTCTCTCTCTCTCTCCACAGGTACATGCCTGTATATGTGCATTTGCGTGCAGACAAACACGTCACCGGTGCTTCGAGCGCAGGGAGAGCGGCACCTCAAACAAGCGAAGTAGCGATCACGTCCGGTCTGGCAAGTTATGCCACGTCGAGCAGCGACACATAGGGGTTCAAACCCACATGTGGTCAATGTTTTCCCAACATGTTTTTCGCGTTTTATTTTACATATAAAAGTACCCCGTTAGAAAGAGAGTGAGAGAGAGAGGAAAAGAGAGTTGTGTGTGTAAATTCGGTCTCTTTGTAGTGTTCACATCAACAACGAGACCTGGTACATGAAACTGTTGACAGAGAGAGAGAGAGAGAGAGAAAGTGACTCTCATGCAAGTCTTGATGTACAGTACCGCCCAACAACCAGGGGTGCAGGAACTTTCGGAACTTTCGGAAAGTTCCAAAATGTCCGAGCAAATTGTGCGTTCCTCGACGAACGCATCTAGATTTGGTTTGCATATTTGGATTCAGGAGCTCCGGTTTTACCATAATCAAATATTAGAATGTCCAGATTGCCAGATTTCATGAATCGAACTTTAGTTGCTGTATTGGTAACAAATTGGTGCAGTGACCTCAAATGCAAAGTGAATTTTGGTGTATTTCACAAATTGGAACTTTGCCAAGATTTTTTCTTATGCAATCCTTTGCTTTTCTTCGCTTTCGCCTGCGACCTTTTTCGTTCCTTGACTTGTCGTCTTCGATGTACGCTATCCTGAGCTTCCCTTCCTTCCTCTGATGCCGTCCGCCATGTGATAATAGAAACGAATTGGCTGAAGCGTAATCACATTTAGAATAATCTTTAATATAGGTGTGGCTGGGGAAAGGGAAGGAAAGAGAAAGATCTGCTGTCACACTACTATGATCAGATGAAGCGAAAGGAGGGCCTACAGAAACATTAGAAAGAAGATTGGGAGTGTTACAAAGAATGAGATCAAGAACATGAGAGTTACATGTAATAGAAGGGGTGAGTTGGGCGAAGAAAGCGGAGGACGTAAAATCTAAGAAGAGCTTGGATTGGGAAGGGGCACTGCCGACCGCGGGGGTGAGGGGAGAGGGGGACGGAAGAACTTGGAAATATCCAAGCGCGGACGGGGAGGGGATGGCTTGATGCCTCTTTGGGCCAGAGTGAGGGAAGGGCGGACAGAGATGTGGAAGAAGTCGTTAGAGTGAGAGAGGCGGGGTGCCTTCTTGATCATCTCCTCCTGGGCGGCGGAGTTGGGGAGAACCACTTTCAACAAAGCGGTAGGGGAGTGGGTATACCGCAACTGGGACAACAGAGATATCAAGGAAATCAAGCATTCGTGTAATGACATCATAGTAGTACAATACACGTTGAGTGGAAGAGCCGAATGCATAGTCAACACCAGCCACCACAACAGAACGACGGCGCTCGGTTCTATCAGCCTTCTCATCCTCCGTCTCGAAGGAGGAGTTCCAAGCGGCCTCAGTGAGGAGAGAGGCGGAGGGAGGAGGGGGAAGTGCGGTGGGTGGGGGACAGGGGCAGAGGAGGCAGCCCCGCGAGAGGGAGGATTGGGGGAGCCAGACATTTGAACATCCAAGGCAACATCATTAACAGAAATCAATGCATCGAAACGAGAAAGCAATTCAAAGAGGGCTGCCTCCAACGTGGAGATTCGCTTCTCCTTTTCTGCCATCAGCAGCGAGAGTGACTTGATGTCGTCGTCTTTGGAAGAGAGGGCGACAACCAGGGCGTCGACCTTCTGGCCATAAGGTGGATGAGTTCATCTTCGCTCGCTTCGTCGCCAACGGAGCCGCCGGCATCGCGAGTCCGCTTGCGGCGGTTCTGGAATCGATCAGCAAACGAGGCCAGAGGAGAGACAGTCTTGGGAAGGAGGGAGGAAGGAGCGACCGAATCAGACATAACTCAGAAAGGGCCAAAGTAGATCGCGATTATTCCCTATCCTAAGGGTACTAGTAGAGTTATCCGAAGAGAAGTGAGGGATGAGGCTCGTCTACGGAAGGAGGTAACCTTAGAAGGTGCCTTTAGGAGATGTGAGAAGGCCTGAGGCACACAGGCAGGAGCATGAGCTGCAGCTGAGCGGACCGGCAACGGAGCGAAAAGATGAGCGGCTGCACAGCAAGAGAGGGCAGCGGGTTATGAGAGGGCAGCGGGTTATAATGAGAGAGAGAGAAAAGAGAGAGAGAGAGAGAAAAGAGAGAGAGAGAGAAAAAGAGAGAGAATAGAGAGAGCGAGAGATTCTCGCTCTATCTTTGTTCCTCTCTATCTCTCTCTCATTCTTCTCTCTCTCATTCTCTCTCCCTCTATTCCTCTCGCCTTCGCACTAACCTGCCATGTCATATCTCCAAGCATGTTGTCATCTCGCATGAAAGAGCATGCAAAGTTGCGTCCGGCCTCCTCTGGTGAGTTGGCCATGAGCTGAATGGGCTTGTTTTGCGAGGAATGAACTGGCAATGCATGATTCATCTGCTTCCGTCTGAATTGATCCATTCTGACCTGCTGATTGAGTGCTCCACTCTTCTCGAGCATTGCATACTTATCCTCGTCGGTGAACGGTCGACACCCACTTCCACTGCTCCGTATTGAACGTGTGAGAGAGAGAGGGGAGAGAGGGAGAGAGAGAGAGAGAGAGTTAGAGAAATCGGGGAGGGTTGTGACAGGGGTGACAAAATGTGGATGAATTAAAAAGGATAATTTTAGCTCATCTGTTGAAAGGCCTTTTTTAAACAAATTGACAAATATGTTATGTAGACATTTTTTAGACTAACTTCGATCATCGTCTTGAGCCTGACAATGAGAAAAATCGGGCTGAACGAGAAGAAACCAAAAGGAAAATGTGCAGAGGAAACGGAAACTGTGATTTGCCATCAACAGAAGAGAAGATCGGCTGAATAACTGAAGAGGATGACTGAGAGGGACGGAGAGCGAAGTGAAGATTAGAGACTGAGAAGAGAGAGAAGAGAGAGAGAGGAAAAGATGAGGCAGCAGCTGAGAGGTAGAGAGAAAGAGAAAGAAAGACAGTTAGAGAGAGAGAGAAAATTCGCGTGCTGACATATGTATACATTATTTATTTTTATTTACATAAAAAAATAATCAGGTTAAATTTCGGGGGTTGGGGGGAGCTTCATTTTTCGAACGGTAACGAAAACTGTACAGCGCGGTCTATTTCAAGGAATAATTATCCCACGCCGTACACAGAAAGACATTTCGATAACAAGCGCGTGGGAAAGATTGAGTCTTCGATTTCCTACGCTTTATGGCTATGAGAATACGTCTTCTTCTTCTTCTTCGTCTTCTAGATTAAGTGATTCTACAAATTTTTGAGATTCGAATATGAAGGAACTCCTAGCAGATCACTTTTTTTACTCCACGCAAATTAGTAATATTTACCTAATTATGTTTTTCTGCGAACATTCACTATAACGAAATTCCCGCGTTCGAAGACACAGACAAAAAAATGAATTTCAGTAAGAAAGCGTGTGATGCACTCAAATATTGGAGGGATTTTAATGAAGAATAATTTCACTGTTTCCTAACAGGCGAGTTTTCCAATTAGCTCATACACTACTTCACATGTTTTGAATATTCTTCGCTTTCATTTTTTTAAATTCATGCTCATTCTAAGATTAATACTAATTATATTTCACAGAAATATCGTTTTAAGTCTTCACTGAACGCATTTTGTCAATTAATATTTTGTCCCCATAAATGACTTTTATTTCAGTATAACAATACTAAAGTTTTTAAGATATATATTTTGTTTTCTCTGACCATGAGAAGTATACGGACAAAAACCCCTTTATTTGATGGGCGCAGTCATAATGGGAATCGCATCGAAGGGCCGCCGAAAATGAGGGACGCCTCCGACAGAGTGTGACAGAGGAAGAGATAAAGCGGAAGGGACTGTGAGATTGGATTGAATGACAGAAAAAAGACAAAGGGAAGTGAAGGGCGCAAGTCACGACGTATTCTGCATTGTCGCTACTTTGCTGAAGTAAATTAAATGTCTTATTTCGAGAGAGATGGAGAGTTAGAGAGAGCGAAAGAGAGAGAGAGAGAGAGAGAGAATGGCAGCGAAAACGAGAGAGCGAAGAGAGAGAGAGTGAGATGAGAGAGAAGAATGGTAGAGAGAGAATGAAGCTCACCCATTCCGCTGTTGAGATTCTGAGCCGTGGACTGCTGAAATTAATTAAATTGATGTATATTGAATTAATCTTATAAATATTAGTAGAGGTTGATTACCGAAAGATAATTAATACTGCTTCCGCGCTTCGGTCGACGCCTAGGCCGGCTTGTGATGGTCCGCCGTGACCATGAATGTCTCTCCATGAATGTCTCGGATGACTGAGTTTACACTTGCAACGTAATGCAAAGCTTTAAGATGATTATCGAACACAACTAGCAATCGCGCTCCATTTCGTTGTTGAGCAGAGTACATTTGACTATAGAAAGAGAGAGAGAGAGAGAGAAAGAGAGAGAGAGAAAGAGAGAGAGAGAGAAAGAGAGAAAGAAAGAGAAAGAAGAGAGAGAAAAGAGAGAGAGAGAGAAAGAGAGAGAGA